>QEPC01014734.1:323921-355034 GCA_003113815.1 Sphenodon punctatus | reverse complement strand
GGTCCGCACCCCACGCCTCGCTCTGTTGTGCTACAATGTTGTGGTCTGTGGCTGCTTTCCCTGTCCTTGGGACCCCCGGGAGGCCCCTCGGCCCCGGAATTTGTGCGAGGCCCCATGAGCTCCTTGGTACTCTCCCCGGGCGCCTGGACCATAGCTGCATGTCCATCCACGGGGCTCCTGCTTCACGTGCCCCATGGGGCCCCCCGTAACTGTTCTCAGGAGTAACTGAGACCATGTCTCTCTGTGACCTGTGGCGTAGCCCTGCCGTGCAGCTGCTCCTGGGCCGGCCGCTCGGCCGCCTTCGCCAGCCTGAGCTCTGGGCTCCGCTACCTGGGCCACGCTGCGAGCGCCCAAGACTGCCGGCTCCATGCCGAGACCCTGGGGCTGGTCCAGTTCCCTGAAGGGCGCGTGCCGGTGAATAGGTGTTCGCATGTGCCCTGGTCCGGGGCGGAGACCGTGAGTGTGCTGTGGGTGTGCAGCCTGGCAGCCTTCTTGCAGTGCCTTGCGGAGGGGGGGCCCGCCTTGGCCGTGTCCTACTTTGGGAGCGTTCACGGGGAGCGTGGGTACCTGTGCACCCGTGTGGCCGTGTATCACCGGCTTCTGGGGCTGGGGCATCTTCATTGGCCCCCTGCTATGTAACGGAGCCTTCCGCGGCGGAGCTGTCGGCACTGGGGCGGGTATGGTCCCGTCCGGATGTCCAGCTGGGGCTGTCTGTGCATGACCCCTTCGAGGCTTACTACCTGATCGGCCACCACATGTCCGAGCTGGGATACCGCCGGGGCATGATCCATTGGCCCCTCCTGGTTCATCGGGCTGGGCACCCGGGGCCCGGGCCCCTCGCTGCCCCCAATGGCTGCCTGTGAGTTCCTGTGGCCCCTCCCTGGCCCCCTTGTGTCCTGAACGGTGTGGGCGTCGGGACCTGCCCGTGGGCCGGACCCCGGTGCCTTCCTCCACCCTGCTGTCCCTGCCTTGCTGCCGCGAGGCCACCTTCCCTGTGTGCTGCTGCTCCGGCTGTGTCACTGGGCCCCCTCTGGGCCGCTCTTCACCTGCCTGAGTTGCTTGTGTGCCCCGGAGACCCGGGACCTAAGGACAGCCCCTCCTGAACCACTTCACTGATGGGGCCACCCATCCTTGGACCTGCTGTGCTGGACTGCCTCTCCGGACTGCCGTTCCTGTCCCTCGTTGGGATGCCTGGACTGCATGTGCCTCCAGGGCCCTTCCCGGCCGGGTCCCTGTGACATCTGGCCGCCCGCTGTGGCATTTGCCCGAGCTGCAGGGCCCCCCTTTCCGGGACTGTGTGTTGGCTGTGGGGGGTGCCTGTGGGGACCGTTCTGCTGGGGTGTGTGCTGTGCCGGTGCCCTGCCCTCCCCCTGTGCCCCTTCCTCCCCTCTTCTCGATCCCGCATCGCACCTTCCCCTCCCCGCGGAGCCCGGCCTGCCTTCCCTGGTGTCCGGTGCCTTTTTTCCCCCCCCCCCCCCTTCCCTGTCTGTGCTATCCTCCGTGTCTGTATGCTTGCTGTGTGTGGGACCTGTGCGCTTGTTCTCCGTCTCCCTCTTCCCCCCTCCCTTCCCGTTTCCCTGGTGTGGGCGTTCCCTTTGGTGCCTTTTGGCTTCTTTTGCCCTCCGGCGGCCATGTCTGTGTCCCGCCCCTGCCCGGGGGATTCTGGGTGTGCTTGTCATGGCTGTGGATCGGCGTAACGTCTGTTGCGCTGCCCCGGTCCGTGATCTGGCGGCTTCATTCCCCTCCGTGGTCCAGGCCCCGTCACGTCTGTTCGGGGCTTTTTTTGGCCCCAGGCGGTGGTTGATGTCTTCACCCCCCCATGGGGATCCACGGTGGTGAACTGCCAGCCCGTAACGTCTGAAATCACCCCATGTTGCAGGGCTGTATTGGTGCCCTATGCAGTCCTGAAACATGCATAAATGACCACCAAGGGTGGTGAAAGGGTGGCTAGCGTCCTGTCTGTTTTCATCCAATATGGACAAAGACAGTTTAACCCTTCGAAGGTGCATAATTCCTCTTGTAACTAAGAGGAACTAAAAAATTCTGGTTTTTCAAATTTGCAGCAAGTGAAACTCTAATCTTAAGTGTTTTATTGTCAGCCAAAAAATCCACACAAATTGGTGGAGAAAACTGTCAGAATTTAAGACAAGAAAAATTAGATATTTAAAAATAGAAGCCTAAGGCAATCTTATACATCATCTTTCTAGCCATAATGAACTATACAGCTATATTTAGCAAACCAGATTCCATTATAAGTTTAGCTAGAGGCTTGGAACGCAAATGCTTGTGGAAATTCGAGCCACAATTCTTGAACAGTAGAGGCAGTGCCTTTTCAGAAAGAAAACAGAGAGGCATAAGATGACAGCTTCTAATATGGTCCTTAAGTTTTCCAAAATAACCTATTTGGTGATAGGTAGGTTTTTTTCAACAGCGTTATTTGAATCAAAATTGCAAGTAAACAACATTGTGGGAGAGGCATGAAATAATTAATAGAAAAACAAAGACAACAGTAAGCAAGAAATAGTTGCAAACAGAAAGTTTGTTACTAACTTGTTAGATTTACCATGTAAAATACTTTTGTGAAGTATTGCTATGTGTTTCCTACCTGATACAAACATATGCCTTCATGTTATGCATGACGTTTTTTAAAAATACACATCCCTTTCTAAAAAAAACCCCCAAACCCCCACATCTTGTACTAGATGTTCGGAGAGCAGCCAATTTAAAGGAAGGTGGAAATGCTGATTGGTTTTGAAACTGCAGTTTTTTTGTTTCCCACACAGTGTCACTCTTATTCTATTTTCTCATCTAAACAGAATTTTTAGGGGGTTTAGAAAACTGCTAATGAACAAAAAATTCTTACAAAGTTTGAGGTCTTAAATAGTGTCATAATGTTTTTTCTAGCACACCATGATCTCTGAATGGATAATATGCATTCTAGCAATGGGACCTGCACATGTGCTGATTGCTTGCTAGTGCATGTGCTTGGAGGATTGTGCTGCAAACCTTACAAAAACTCAGGCTAGATTCCTTCCACCCCAAACTACGAATATCTCAAGGCTTGAGGATTTAAAATTCCAAACTTTTGTAGCTCAGTATAGGCAGTTAACACACTTAAAGAGAATTTAAAATATCGAACCTAAAACCCACAGTTTGGGAACCTATGTTCTATGGTCACTTAAGGTCCCGGGGCTATTTTGTAAAGAAAGTGGATGTGTATCACTGTGTTTTGGCCCAATTCTAGCTTTGGACAACTTAATTCTTCCTCCCCAAATTCCAGATTTAACTGGATAAGCAATTATATAGTTTTCTAACCTGTTGCATAGTGTCCCTGGGGACTGTTTAACACTGCCATGTCACACCACAGAAGTGGCTGCATTTCAGTGATTGGTGAAATGATTCTTTTCTATAGTCTGCATAGTAACTACACTTTGTGAAGTGCGTTGACATCAGTCTGTTGAAAGATTCTATTAGTTGTGAGGCTTAAGAGCGTGAATCAGGTTTAGGTAAGTCCTTGCAAATGTGCCAGTCTCATCACCTTACTTTACTCCCCTGGATGTGCCAGTGCTGGAAGGAAGCTACTGGATAAATGGGGACACACGGCCCTGCTGTGATAGACTTTAAAAATACTAAAAATAAAGTAAAAATAAGTACTAAAAATGAAGCTAAATAGTAAAATAACTGCCTTTTGAAAATTGCTCAGAAAATCGCTCTGTGATTCTGATTTATTAAATCCCTGTTGTTTTTGAAAGGCAAGAACAGTAAAGCTGAGAACAATGGGCATTTTTTGTGACTGCAGAGATTTTAATTTACATTCTTAAAAGGGCTGGGGGCTTAATTGTGGTTCTAGTTACATGTTGTTATGGAAGCAGAGATGTCTACATAAAGTAGTGAATGACAATTATAATTGGTTTGCCAGGTGGTCCCTGCTGTACCTCTGGAAACACTTCACTTAGCACCCTATGCTGTGAGATACAAACACCCTTAACACCCGAAGCCAGTTTCTAGGAGCCTCTATTCAGAAGGTTGCAATTTGCAGTAGTAATGTTCTATGTTTCTAGATATCTTTACAATTGGATCTCCAAGCACTTTGCAGAGGCAGGCAAGTGTTTTAAATCCATTATACAAATTCAGAAATTGTGGCACTACGGCTTAGTAATTTGCTGAGTTTGGAATAGAACCCAGGATTCCCGATTTCCTTGTCCTTAATCATAGAGAGGGTACCATCATAGAAATGGGTTGCTCAGCTCTTCTTTTAATGGCTGCGCGCTCTTACATTTCAAGTAGTATGGGATGATTATAGAGTGGTGGGATCTATAGTTAAGGTGTGATGCACGCCCCACAAACATTCTGTCTTTTATAAAACTAAAATGACTGTTAGGATTCTGAAACTTGTGGTAAAGGATCACTTTGGCAAGTGGTTGATGCTGTCTAAATCTCAGGCGAATCGGTTGGAGAACAGCTGAGATATTGCAGTGAGAAAATGCCACTTTGAAGTCTGTGGTGTTTTTTTTTGCTAGTCCAACTGTCTCGATCTGGGCAGGGTAGAGGGATTTAGTGTTGTTTGGGAGGAGGCGTAAGCCTTTTAGAAAATTCCAGGAGGGTGCCTTTCATTTATTTTTTGTAAATCCGGTTAGTAGTTTTAAAGTTATGAGGTCGTGAAAATTCAGTGTTTGTCTATGGAGACTGTCGTATCTGTGTCTGAGAGATACGACAGGGGATGACGACAGGAGCAGGGGCTGAGTATGAATTTATTTTATTTTCTAACTTTATACCCCGCCTCTCCTGAGAACAGCTCGGGGCGGCTTCCAACAATCAAAAAATATACATACACAAATATATAAAACAATTTAAAATACTTCAAAGTACAGTTTAAATATTAAAACAGGGCCCAGGAAACAATTAAACATTAAAACAATAAATAGGGTAGGGGAGATAAAAACCTTTTAAGAATTGCGGAGATCCTCGAAGAAGAACTATAGCTACAAGGCTTTCCCCAGGACAGTCATTAGTCCCTTCCTTGTGCAGTAGGACAACCTATCATGGAAACGTGTAGGGAACACTTCACGTGCTTTTCCGGTTGAAGTGGGAAAACGACATGCAACAGCATGGCACAAAGATATCTGAATCACTGATTCACTAACGTATTCAAATAGATTTCTGTTCCTCCAGTTCCTTTGCAGCAGAGATCTAGCCTACGTACGCACGCATCTTATCCCAGTACCTAATTCTATAGGATGAAAGTAGAGATGCATCAGTCACTTAGGCAAAAGCCAAGTTAATGGTTACAGTACTTCCTTTTAGGTATTGGATTATTACTCTGGCTGTATAATAGCCTAAGATTTTCCACTTTTATGAACACGCTGCTTCATATGTGTACCAGATGGCTGCAATCAGAGTTCTTCCAATCTCATTCAGATTTTTTTTGTTTCAATCCTTTCTTGTCCTTCTCTTCTCTTGGTCTGTGTTGGAGTTCATGAGTACTGTCAGGTCCTCCAAAGACCAGGAATAGCAGCAGATTCAGGCCTAGGTCATGCACAGTGCCATGCAGTAGTTTCCCAGTGGGTAAAATACAGACCTGGGCAGCTAGAACAGAGACCACAGTAAAGGGAAAGGCAAGAACAGATCCAAGAATACATTGAACAGGTCGGGAGCACAAGCATCACAGAAATAGCTGAAGACAGACAATCAGGAATACAAGCTAACAATGACAGGGGAGTATCCAGAACTTGTAGTCCGTCCTAACAGAAATAGAGAGAACAGGATAACTCGATAGAACACAGCACAGGAAGTATCAAATGCAACAGTGCTCCACCTTTATACCTCGTGAAGATCAAGTCAGGGAATGGATGTGGGCGTAGCACAAGCTATAGCAGAAAGGCAAAAGCTTGCGTCCAAGGCAGAGTACAGTAACGATGTGCTACATAGTCAGCCATTAGCCCAGAACCTCTGGGGGCACTGGCTTGAATCCAAGTTCCTCACAGTTTGATGTCTCTGCAGACTAAAGACATCATCCTTGAAGCAAGGCTAATATCAAAGTCCAGCTCTGCTGTTCCTTGAACATGTCAAGGAAGCAGCAGAGCAGCTTCACCTATAAAGCTCTTCACAACCTTGCTCCCCCCTACCTCTCTGCACTAATTTCCCTCAGTACTCCAGTCCATAAACTCCACTCCTCCTCTGTCCCCTCTTTCGCCCTCCCATGCCTCCCTTAACTTCCTTTGTCCCTTCTCCCTAGCTGCCCCCATACCTTGAACTCCCTCCTGTATTCCTTAAGAATACCACTCTCTCAGAACTTACGGTATCTAGCTGTTGCCAGCTGACTGTCTCTATCCAGAAATCCTGGCCCTAAGTCTCCACTGCCTTTTGCCATGTCTAGTCATTTTTGCTTGTACAAACCAAGTGTAAAATGCTAATGTTTCCTGTGTGTCTGTTCGTTCCTGGGGGGAAGGAACGACTGTTGTTGGACCACCTGGGCTTGCCCCTCTCCCACCCTCCAGGACCTGAAAAGCTGCTGCCTTCTGCAAGGGGACCAGAAGGTGTGTTCCTGCGAGGACGGAACGACTGTTGTTGGAACACCTGGGCTTGCCCCACCCCCACCCTCCAGGACCTGAAAAGCTGCTGCCTCATGCAGGTAGCAACCTGCAGTGGTGGCCGTTTGTGGGCCTGTTTTGGGGCAGGGGGGCGAGGTTTCATTTTAAATTGTTTTGTTTTTGTTATTATCAAGCATTTATATAGCACCAGCAATGTACCTGGTGTTTTACAAAGTAATTGAATAGACACAGTCCCTGCCCTAGGATTTACAATCTGAGAGATAGGAGGGGGACGAAGGAAGGGGAAACGGAGAGACAAGGAGTGTAACATTCACGAAGATGCGAGGTCCCAGGTGCACGTGCTTGGCTTGGTTACATCGAGAAGGATAGCTGGCTGGTCCATGTGGTGAGGATATGAGTACACAGACCTTGGGTAACAGATTGTACTGGATGGAGGGTATCAGCAGGAGTTAGGAGAGGGGAGCGAGGGGTCGGGGAGGGCAGAGCAGAAGAGGTGGGTCTTGAGGAGGGATCTGAAGGTACGAAGGGAGGGGGCGAGGCAGATGTGGGCAGGGAGGGAGTTCGAGGTATGGGGGCAGCTAGGGAGAAGGGACAAAGGCAGTTAGGGGAGGCATGGGAGGGCGAAAGACGGGACAGGAGGAGTGGAGTTTATGGACTGGAGTACTGAGGGAAATTAGTGCAGAGAGGTAGGGGGGAGCAAGGTTGTGAAGAGCTTTATAGGTGAAGACAAGGAGATTGTGCAGGATTCGTTCAGGAAGGGGGAGCCAGTGAAGAGAAGAGAGGAGAGGGGCTGCACGTGGTCGAAACAACAGGCGAGGTGGATGACCCTGGCAGCAGAGTTTTGGACCTAGATAAGGGGAGAAAGGTGAGAGCGGGGGAGACCAGTGAGGAGGTTACAGTAATCGAGACGAGAGATGACCAGGGCGGCGTGAACAAGGGTTTTGGCAGAGAAAACAGAGAGAAAAGGGCAAATCTTAGCAATGTTATGGAGGGAGAAGTGACACTATTTGGTAATGGAGTCAGTATAGGGTTTAAAAGAAAGGAGTGAGTCAAATATGAAGCCTAAGCTATGGGCTGGGGGGACAGGAAAGATGGCGACTCAGTCGATAAGGATCGACGGGGAGGAAGGATTGGGGGGCAGGATAAGGGTTGGGGGGGCGGTGTGGCCATGGTTTTAAGGGATTCCTTGTTCTTCCGGAGGTATCCAGTGCTTGACTAAACTGGTATGGAGTGTGTCCATCTTGTGTTTGATTTGGCCAGGGATAGATTGGGAATTCTATTAGTGTACCAAGCATCCTGCTGCACTGCAGCCTCCCTGACTGCTCGAGCTGAGCTGGTCTCAGAGGTGGTGCTGAGATTTCAACATTCATGCCAAGGCCAGCCTTTTAGGAGTGGAGCAGGAGTCCATGGCAACTATGGGCCTATCCCATGTAGTAGCGGACTCAACACATGAAAAGGAACACACTGATTTTGATGTTTTGCACTGGCCTGGAAACAGGGGTTCCAATTATTGGGGGTGTAGATGTAACACCCTTGTCATGGCTGGACCAGTTAGGTTGGCCTGCTCTCAGACGTACAGAACTGACTGGATTTCAGAACTCGCTGACAGACTTACCTACTGACCTTGATGGCTGCTCTCTTGATGACCTGGCTGCCCTGTGGAATGGTATTTTGACTAAGGCCATCGACATGGTGGCACCTAGGTGTCCGCTCCCACCGCTGTGCCAACACAAGACCCCGTGGTATACGGAGGACCCGAGGCGGTTGAAGCAGGAGGCAAGGTGGTTAGAGTGCAGGTGATGCTTAACTCGCGCTGAATCCAACCAGTCGTGGCATAGATTGTTTTTTAAAGACTATGGCGCGCCTTTCTTCACTGCTATCCAAGCATCTGTGAAGTTTTGTCTGGCGTAGCTTTTCCAGGTGGTGAGAGGTCTGGTTAATCAGACCTGCCTCCACTATGAATTGGAGTCATCTAATGCCTGCGGTGACATTTTTATTGATTATTTTGCAGAAAAAATTGCACATATTCACCATGACTTTGGTGTGATCGGTTCTATGGCAGAGTCAGAGTTTGCGGCTGTGGAGGTTCAGCCTTGTTCTTTTTATTTGGATCAGTTTCAGTCGGTATCGCCCACTAATGCAGAGGATGTGCTTGAGGCTGTGCGGACCACCAGTTTGTGAATTAGATCCATGCCCGTTCTGGTTGGTGAATGTCAGCCGGGAGACATTAGGGCCATTGCTGGCTGGGGTTGGCAATTCCTCCCTTTGGGAGGGCAGGATGTTGGACTCTCTTAAAATGGCAATTGCCTGCTCTTCCGACAAGACCAGATGATGTCTCTAGGTGGTGCCAGCTGGGTATTTTGTGCACTTTGTTGATCCTTTTAGATCTATCTGTGGCTTTTGATGCTGTTGATCACAAGGTGGTGTTGACTCGATTGTGGAACCTGGCAGGGGTTACGTGGGACTACTCTTAAGTGGTTTTGCTCCTTCCTGTTGGGGAAGTCTTAGCAGGTGGTGGTGGGTGATTGCTTGTCACCCCGTGATCTCCCCTGTGGGGTCCTGCAGGTTCCATCTTGTCCCCCCTCTTGTTCAATGTGTATATGAAGCCACTGGGGGGAGATCATTGGGAGTTTTGGAGTGAGGTGTCATCAGTATGCTGATGACACCCGGCTCTACCTCTCCTTTTCATCTGACCCAGGTCCTGTAGTCTTGGTGCTTATCCGTTGTCTGGCCTACTGTAGGGGACTGAATGAGCGTGAGTCAACTGAGTTTGAATCCTGACAACACTTAGGTGGTGATGATGATGATTGTTGTGCCTTTTGGCTTGTAGGGGGGATTGGGACCATGGTTTTGTTCGTTTGTTTGTTTATTTATAAAAACTTGATACCCCACCCCTCCTGACACACCAGCTCAGGGCTATTGATGGGGTCTGCCCGCCCCACCCCAGTCTCTTAGGTTCACAACCTTAAGTGCTCCTGGATCCGTCACTGTGCCTGGAACCTCAGGTGGTGGTGGTGGCAGCCAGGGGGAGCGTTTCACCAACTCCATTTTGTGGAAGGCTGCGGCCTTTTCTTTCTGATTTGGATCTGGCAGCCATCATCTATGCCTTTCTTACCTTAAGGCTAGACTACTGCAATACGCTGCCCTTGAAGACTGTTCGGAAGCTGCAGCTGGTCCAGAATGCAGCAGCCCGGCTCCTTATGGGGACGGATCCCTGGGAGTGCATAACACTGGTGATCCGAAATCGGCGCCGGTTGCCTATTGTCTTCCAGTCACAAATCAAGGTGCTGATTTTGACCTTTAAAACCCTAAACAGCTTGGGACCCTCTTACTTGGAAGATCGCCTGTCCTATCATGTCCCATTGTGGGCTCCTCAGTAGTCTGGAGACGCCTGTCTGTAGGTACCAGTTTTTAACCTGGGCTCTACAACAAGGAGGGTGTTCTTGGCCGCCACTCTATAGCTGTGGAACTCCCTCTCCTGGGAGGTTTGTTTATGTCTGGGCTTGAGCACCTTTTAGGAGGCAGTGTAAAACAGTCTTATTCACAAGGGCATTTGGCACTGGGGGCTAGGGTAGGTGGGGAGTGGTGGGGGATAAAGTTGAGTTGGGTGTTGGGGTGGAGAGGGGTTGGGGGGTGTTTGTGTTTTATATGTGTATTTTTAATATTGTAAGCTGCCCGAGATGCCTTTGGCAGGAAGGGTGGGGTAAGAAATTTAAATAAATAACTTTCTGGTTTGGCCCAGATTGTAGCAGTACTGGCATGAATTTGGGGCAACAGTGGCAACCATACTCTCTATGTACCTGCAGTCATTCTGGCAAACAGCTAGCTGAGATAAAAGGATGTAATTTCTCTGATTTCCCAGCTCTGATCCCCCCCCAGGGAGGAGAGAACTGCTTAGAATACGGTCTGGCTATCCCAAATTCCTTGTTTCAATCGTTTTTAATTTCGAAATAGCAGCAGACTTTGCTGTGATCAATAGCAAGAGACCTTCTCGATTGTCTACTACTTATGGCTCTGAAAACTTTATATGTTACACTGCTTGTCTCTCCCTCTGTTCCCCTTCCTTCATCTCCCCCCCCCAAAGATTGTAAGCCGTAGGGCAGGGACTTTGTCTGTTCAATTACTTTGTAAAGCGCCAGGTACATTGCTGGTGCTATATAAATGTTTGATGATAATAATAATAAGGCAAAGATTGCATGAGGTTGACAAATGTACTTGCAGAAAACGTTAACGGAACCCTTGTAGTCACTCTTTCCGCTATGGCTCTGGCATGCAGGCAGCTCATTGAACCCAGCCTTTTCTGGCATCCAGGAACAAGGTCAAGGCAGTTTGGCCCAGCTGACCTTTTAGTGTAACAGAAAACAGTCCGGTTTGAGCTTGGTTGAAAATAGAAATTTTTCATTCAACTCCAGCTGAATATAACCAGATTTGCTGGCTTCTACCAACCCTCTCCATCTTCCCCTGAGGATTATTTCAAATTTAATAAATTTGATTATTTCATGGAGCCATAACAAACGTAACTCTTGCTAAACAGGATTAAAACATTTCCTGATGAGCCAGATGTTTTTACACTTTCCCTGTGCCACACCCCTGTGGCAGATGTTTCATGGCATCCCCCAGGCTGCTTTTGATTTCATGACCCACTCGTTTACTGCATTCCTTCCAGTCTAGGCAGCACTCCCTGGCATTGATGTCAATGTCTTGCTTCCTGATCAATCAGGGTCATTGCATACTTCCTTTTAAAGAAAAACTAGGCCTGCTTTATTCAGCCCAGCAGTCCAAATGTCACAAAGGTAAGAATTATTTGTCACCAAGAATGCTAGTGCATGTGGAAAATGAGGTTAATTTTTTTTATCCCACCTGTCATTTTTGAGCCTATCCTGTGAGCAGCTAGTTTCCTGAAAACTGACCCTCACAGTGTGAGACCTAGCAGAGACTATTACACAGGTTCCAACCTATTTTAATAATGGTTTCTTTGTAATAAGAGAAGCTTTAAGAGCAGATTCTGCCCTTGATTATACCTGACCAACTCTCTTGATGTCAGTTGGTGTAACTGCAGGCAGATTTTGGCCTTCAGTATTTAAACAGTAAGCGAAACTGATCTTTGTCCTGTGCTTTCATTAGTCTTGTAAGTGCCAGGTGGGTGCAGCCTGAACTGAAAGCATTTGGCACCCACTTTGCACTAATATAATTGAGTTGCCAAGATGCAGGACAACGATGAATTGGGTCCCGCTGTATGTACTTAGGGTGTGTTTACACTAGCACTTTTTGGGGGTAAGTACCTCCTACTTTAACCTTCCCTTTGTTCCCACAAGCAGGGGTTTAAAGCAAGCTTAAAGGGGAGGTATTTACTTCTGAAAAGAAGGCAGGTTAAAGAGGATTATTTTTTGCTAGGGTGTTACTCTTCTCTCAGTGAAGCTAATTGCCAAACACTCACTTATTTGAATGTGTACAGGATGCCTTTAAGGTAACTTCATTATTCTCTGTGAGAGCTTCTCTGAGGTATTCTTAAATAAACTGTGGTTGTGTTCCTCTGGTCTCTTTTCAAATCCTTTACGTATGCATGCTTGCCACTTAAGTGCAGCTATCTCTGGAAGAGGACTGAAAGTGGCAGTTGTTCATTTATTTAAACTTTTATCCTGGTGTATCCCAAGTTAGGCATGTATAACAGTTTTAGTGTTGGTTAAATGTGTTTAGATTAAGAACCCAGTGAAAAAACATGGTTCATAGGGGGGTGGAAAATCCAAACCCTGCTCTTGTATCCTTCATGTTCATGCTAGGTAGATCTAGACCTTCAAACAAAGGTTCTTTCCCTGCTCACCCATATTAAACCGCATAGAACTCTATCTCTTAGTTCCTCAGTCATATACAAGAATTATACACTAGTTAGATCTGTCTCTTCTGTGATGCTTCGGTCCCTCAAGGGAAGATAGCAAACTGGGACACTGAAGGTATGATTCAGTGTTGAGAGGGAGGAGGAAGCTTGTTGCTAGAGTCTTATACATACGGAATATAAGTGCTTTATGGAGAAATTAAATAGACTTTGCTTTTAAAGCTGCTACTAGCTTTTTTGACCAGGTCAGCAGTCTTCTTCAGATGCAATGGAGACAGATCTCCCAGGGTATGGTACCCCTATTTGGGGGCATGGAGGAGGAGGGTGTATGCTCCTCCCCTCCCTGCCTGACAGCTGATGGAGGAAGAGGAAGCCTGGGAGGTGCACATGCTCCATTTCCAGGACTCCCTCACCCATGATCAGCTGTCAGGTGGACTGGGGGAGAATGAATGAATAAATTACTTTATTTGCCTTAACTTAAAAAGTCATTGGCAGTATAACAAAACATTTCCCAATCCAAAACATCTTCCATACAGTTCCCAATAATACAAGGTAAAAAACATTTTAACAGCCAACAACCCTCTTATAATCATCTTACAATGCAACCTAAAAGTCATCATTACAATTACCAACCCGGCCACTGCCAACTTCAACAGTATTTCCAAGGAACTCACATATAGCACACTGTGATATAACTTACTGCTGGTCCCACCAACCCACTTATTCTGCTCCTTCCACCCCCAAGCGACACTTGTTCATAACTGCGTTCCCATACGCAGCCACAGTCCAGGTTAATTCAGAGCTCCTATAGTCTAAACATAGATTACACGGATCAGCAAAAGAAAAACTCTGTTGGGATTTTCCAAGAGTTGCTAACAGCTTAGCCCTCAGATTCCCATATTCCGGGCAGACAAAAAGAATATGGTCAACGGTATCCGGTACTTGCATTGAGCAAGATAAACAACTCCTTTCCTGCAGTGGAACACCCCTATATCTTCCCTCCAATACAGCAGAGGGGAAGACTCCACAACGAAGACGTGAAGGCTCGCCTTAAAGAAAATTTGGCCCAAGCTACCAAATAATTTGGTTCCCGTAAGGGACTAGCTGGGGACTTTATATAAGGGATTAACCTTCTGTACATAAAGCAAGTCTGCATTAATTTGAAGTTGTTGGCCAGCAAGCCTCTGCTTAACTAGCCTTATTGCCTGCTTGGGACTTAATGCCAGTAGGCTCCCCCGAGGCAGCCCCAACCTCCCCATAACCACCTCCATTCTCCTCAACCAGGGGAGCAACAAGCCTTCATCCCGAGCCTGCCCCAAAAGGGAGCCCTCCCCCACTGGTAAAAGTTTTGCTTTTAACCAAAAGCAAACAAGGGCTTGGATGGCAAATATTCTAATTGGAGAACAGCCCGTCTCGGCTCGTAAGAAAATCTGGGGCGTTCCTTGAGGCACCCCCAAGATAGCCCTTAAAAAACCATTTTGAATCGTCTCCAGCTGGTCCAAAAAGTCCAAACCTCATACGGGGAAGGCATATAGTAGTTGGGTTATTACCTTTGCCCGAAACAGGCGGAGCTGGCAAAACCAGCTGACCCCCTCTACTAAAATAAAAACCACAGATTACCTTTGCCGTTTGCATAGCCCGATGCTTAGCCTTGAACCAATGGTCTCGCCATCGTGGGGAACTAGAAAAAAATACCCCCAGGTACTGAAATTTATTGACCTGGGAGATCTGATGGTCCCCAATCCGCCATCTATGCATGACTCCACGCTTCCTGCGGCCTATGATCAAAACCTTAGTTTTCTTGTAGTTTATGGACAACCCCTCATTAGAACAGTAATCCCCCAGCCGCTGCATTCCTCGACGAAGGCCCACAGAGGAACGAGCGATCAAAACCATATCATCAGCATAGAGTAGAGCAGCTACCTTCCTATCTCCAATCAGAGGGGGGTGGGAGTGCACCCCAGATAAAAAGCCGGGGGGGGGGGAGATCATTTAAAAATATATTAAACAAGGCGGGTGCCAGTAGACAACCCTGCCTCACCCCCCTCTCCACCCTCACTTTTTGTGTCAAGGCACCCTCCTTGTTAAATTTAACCTGTAGGGAGTTATCTTCATGAAGGTGAGAAATCAAGAAAAGGAGTCTCGGCTCCACCTGCAGTGCAGATGGAGTCGAAAGCCATCCGCAGGTCCACAAAACAGAGAGAAACCTTCAACCCCTGTCCCAAGGTCTTCCCAATCAACTGAGCAAGAACCACGGCGTGATCCACTGTTGAGCGGGCTCTCTGGAACCCCACTTGTTCAGACATAATGACCTTCTCCTCCTGAAGCCAGCACTGTAGCCTATTCAATAGTAATCTGGCATAAAGTTTGCCAATAATACTCAGAAGACTAATGGGACAATAGTTCCACGGGTCCCTGGGATCTCCCTTCTTAAATAAGAGGACTACTATGCTGTTGATCTATGCCCTGGGAATTCTTCCGGTAGCATTGATGGATGTAAAAACGGGGGCTAAGAGCCCAGCCCACCACTCCGGAGACTGGGGGAGATGCATGAGAAGAGTTCAGGCTTCCTTCACCCACCCCGTCCCATCCACCTGAAAAACAGCTGATCACGGGGGCTGGGAAGAGGGTGTATGTTCTTCCCAATCTCCCCTCTCCCTCAACTGCCAGCTGATTGTAGGGGAGGGGAGCCTGAGAAGAGCATGCTCCCATTCTCCTGATCAGTGGTTAGGCAGTGGGGAAGAGGGTGTGCACTCTTCACAGGCTCTGCTGCCATGTGATTAGCTGTTAGTAGGGTTGCCACCTATGTATATTTTTCCAGGCCACCTATATATATTTTTCCAGGCCACTTATGAAACATATATGTTGCAGGGTGCCATAGGTGCCAATGAAGGCCCTGCAACGTGTATGTTTTATAAGTGGCCTGAAAAAATATACATAGGTGGCAACCCTAGGTTAGGTGGGGGGGAAGGAGCAGGCTCCTCCAGGCTAGATCCACACATCCTGCCTCATGCAGTGCTGCACGGCCTGGCCACACAGGCAGGCCCTTGGGCAGCCGTATTCCACTTTGGGCAAGGCTGCGATGGGCTGTGTCCCCTGACTTTTTCTGAGGACGTGTCGCGTAGCAGCCAGCTGATGATTAGAGAACATCTGGTGGCTGCTGGACACACGATGCACTGCATTGTGGAGCAACGGTCACCAATGTGGAGTATGGCTGCCTAAACTGAGGCAGTTGTTCATGTGGCTGCACCCATAGCCTGAGTTCCCAGTGCAGCATTTGCTGATACTGATGAAGAAGCATTAGGTTTGTGGGACTATGAAAACAGAAGTGGGTGGTAATGTTTTACTTGGCTTTTGCATAGATCTCTGCAGTAGAGCAGTTCCACTTCTAGCCAGTACAGGTTTGGAAAGTGAAAGAAATTGCAGTGGCAAGATTAATGGAAGCAAAC
Organism: Sphenodon punctatus; assembly: GCA_003113815.1. Lineage (NCBI taxonomy): Eukaryota > Metazoa > Chordata > Lepidosauria > Sphenodontia > Sphenodontidae > Sphenodon > Sphenodon punctatus. The sequence goes on along the minus strand of QEPC01014734.1, from coordinate 339,201 downwards.
AGATGGAGTATGGTAAACAAAATTTGGGTTCTTAACCTATGGCACTTGAGCACTTGCATAATACTGCATTGCTCCTGTTATTTTTAGCACAGAATTTGGGAACCTCTATTACAGGGAGAATATTGCATTGCACCTGCTGTGTTAGTGTGGCATTCAGGGCCCGCTAGATCAGAGGCATATCTGCTTTATCTGTACCATGCTCAGGGCTGCACCAGAGATTTGTTAGAAGTACAGGAACCCCTTGAAATGTCCAGAATAATAGTGTGCAAATGTCTGTTCCTAATACAGTTCAAATAAACAGCCTGGGAAGCTGGATGACCCAGCATAGAAGTAACATTTTAAGATGGCTGTGGCCCACATGATCTAGCAAAGCTGGCTGTCTTTCTTCCCCACCCTAGCTCTTCATTGTGTGATAATGAAACAAAACAATTTTTATATTAGGAGGAAGATACTAAATGTTGGGGCTGCTAGCCTTGCCAGTGATCCTCTTTCTTCCATTTCTTTACTACCTGTGACCTGGACTTCTGCACAGAGGTGTAAAGACCCTGTGACCATTTGGCTTCGGGTGATGTGCTCACTTAGGGGAGCTGTCGGCAGACCTGGCTCAGTAGTAATAGCATAGAGTGGACTTTTCCACACTAGCAGCTTTGGCATGTAATTGGCTGGTCAAACGTGCTCCCTGTGGGATGCCAGAAATTCTGTGTAAAGAGGAACAAGCAAATATCTGTGTAATGTGATAGCCACCAGGGCTGTAATCTTGACCCCTACGTGTGTCTTTAGAGCCTGTCTTGTTCCCTGCCTTCGTCCTGGCTTCCATCCTGTTCTCCTCCAGTATTTGATAATATATTATAACTTGGCTTGGTTCTTGTTCCCAGTCTCTGGCTTCCTCTATTGGACTCAGTGCAGCTCCTGATTCTGGTGTTGGCATCTCCTGACAACCCAACCTTGGTCTCTGACAAGAAGTAGAAATCTTAGGGGCATTGGCAGAATGAACAAATCTTCACCCCAGGTGAAGTGAGTATCAGCGAAAGCTGGGAAGTTGATCTAAACCTCCTCATAGTATCAAGCTTGTGCTGCAGCTCTTCCCTTCTTTCAACACTCTCTATAAGCCAGGATGTTGCCAGTTCCTAGAGAGTATAGATACCCTCAATTATGATCGAGTAAAGCAGCTACATGGAGATACTAATGACAGTGCTGAGGCAATATAAAAAGTGAGGACTTCCAGTCTATATTCAGTTGCCATTTGGGTTTGGATGAAAATATCTGGAAAACAGAAATACCTTGAAAGGTGAGCTTGAGCTTATCACCAGAGAAATTCTTCAAAGACTGGAGGAATAATATGAGGGTGAAGCTGCCAGTCAAAAGTTATGAGAAGATTGCAGAGTCCAACTGTCCCTGCTTAGTATTATTGACTTAATTTGCCCCCATATTCTTATGATGATACTATTCTGGGGCTTTTGGTGGGGGGAGATTTGTGGTAGGGGTGTTGTTACAACCCATATGAAGTTTTATGTTTATATTTATAGCGTACGCCACCCCGGGCTGCCTAGGCAGGACCCCAAGTGGAGTTGTGCCATCTGCGGATTGGGTTGTGATCTCAGATGATATACTTTGCATGTCTTTGTTGCTGTCTGAAGTCATGGGATTATAGTGAAGGCACAATTCTCCACCATTAACGTCAGCGTGTGTTTAAAGTTCTCCCATTAATTTCAGTGGATGGAGATTTGCACCCTGTATCTCAAATGAGATCAGGTTTGGGAAATACTGCCCTATGGGCTTAAAAGCTAAGAAACGGTTATTTTAAGGGGGTTGACCTTTCTAAAAGGTGGGAATAATTTACAAAAGACCATTGCCAATACAGATGCATTTGACAGTCTGTTCCAGCTATATTCCAAAGGAGTTGTAGGTGCTTTGTTTGCTTGAGTACCTGCTGGCTCAACCATGCTTTTTATAAGAAAAAACTGAGATTTTGGATGAACTGATGAAAATCTGAACCTCTATTCTGTTGTTGCAGTCTTGGAACATAGCTTCTCCCTTAAGACAGGACTTGAACCTTGGTCTTCCAGGTCCAATACCTTATCCGTTAAGCTATGCTGATTCTCAGGGATGATGGAGTAACAAGTCTTGTAGTGGAGAAGGGGAGGAGATGGCTTTTTTTAAAAACCGTTTTGGTAACAAGGTTGTGGCTTCATCAGATATGTTTTATGGCCTGTCGATGCCTTCCCCACACAAACTGAGCTGTTGCTTCACATGCACACGTTCTGCAACAGTTTCTGTTGAAATAAGGCCGTGTCTATCCTCTAGAGTAAGCTCCAGTTACTTAAGGCGCTTGTACATGTTACCTGGGAAGGGGGAGATCTTCTGTGTGGGCAATCGCAGCTCTATTGTCATGGGAAGTTGCGCGCGTAGGAATACACTATTCTGCTTTCTCCTGCAAGAACACTCGCGCATGACCAGGTCCCCCGATGTAGCTCTTGCAATCATGGGTGTTCTTATGGGGAGAAAAGTGGAATAGCACGTTCCTACGTGCACTAATTCTTGTGAGAATAGAGCCGTGATTGCTCTCGGGGAAGTCGTTTCCCCCCCCCCCGGATAACATGTGCAAGCACCCTTAAATATGGTAGCTAAGCTTGGGTTAGAATTTCTGGTGTGAATGCAACAAGTCAAGCGTAATTCTGGTCTTGAACTCAACCCTGTGTTTGTACTACTATTTTCTCATGTCGTGATAGCTGGCACTGGCAGATTTCTGGAGCTGTGTCTTATGGCCTATTGTGCCCCTTTTGGACTATCCAATCCAGGGAAACTGTTCTGTTTGTCCACATGGCACTTGGCTGGGCCCCAAGGAAAACATGTTGAGGTAACATGGGCTCAAACCCTGAGGTAATGCCTGAATTTGGAGGATCGACTCAATGCCACCTGTGACTAAATTCAATTGACATAGGAATGTGTGGGGCATTTACCATGACAAGAGTTAAGCTTGAGTTAAATTTGGGTTAAACTTCAGTGCCTGAATTGTGTCAGTTATGCAGACTATAGCAATGTGAGCAGTGAGATACAGGAAGGGGATAGGCAGTGCTGTCCTGCTGTGATATCTGCTAGGGGTGATCAACTGCTCACTTAAGTGGCTGTTTTCTCTCTCCGTCTCCCCCTCTGCAGAAAGCCTGGAGTGGAGCCAAGCTGCCCTACTGCTTCCCTTTTATCTGGTTAAGCCATAGCTTCTCTGGGTTTGCTGCTTCTGTATTGGATATGCCTGCCACTCCCACTGCCATCCACAAAATCCTCTTCCTCCTCTGGGAGCAGATATGAGGGCATGCACGCAAGTATAGGGACAGATCAGTGGTACAGATCCATGATCTGCACACTCCTCTTCCTGAGAATCTCTCTTAAGCACCCCTGGCCTAAATTTCTATGCGGCTTTTGATGCTTGCAATAATTTTCAAAGTGGCCCCTGGGAGGGAAAAGGTTTCCTGCCCCTGGGCCACAAGAATCCATGTATATTAATAAAAGTGCAGTGGTCTTTGCTCAGCAATTCTGATAGGAATATGACCTCCTAAAACTGCTTTTTGTTTAGTGTCTATTAAATAATTGCAACATTCAAATAATTGACAGCGGAAGAGAAGAAAAGTTAAAAAGCAGAAATTGGCCAGTTTAGGATTTGATAATGGAGTTGAAAGTCAGTCAAGGGTGATGGGCAAACATCCTGCCACAGGGTGGCGCAAAGGGCAAATTTTCTCAGCTGAAGGGGCGAAAAAGGCGTGAAGGAATGGAGAAGGTGCTGGTTAATTGGATGGACCATGGCTTCAAAATGTCACCTAGCAATATTCCAGTCGAGGACTAGACTTTTGAAAGTGTTTCAGTACTCAGAAGTGTAAATAATTCCATAAATTTGGCCCTGACTGCGGCAAGTTGAGCTAACTGTCAGATTCTGGTCTTCATGGGTGGAAGGCACTTTGTAAAGTGCCAGGTACACTGCTGGCACTATATAAATGTTTGTTAATAATAAAGGAGGAGGGAGGGGGAATAAAAGTAGGTGAGCTCAGTGCAGGGGTTGGTTAACACACCTCTGTTCCCTTATCCAAAAATCAAGCTGGTGTGAACACACACGTGTATCCATCGAGATGACTCCACAACAGTGCAGGAGTTTACCTTTGCAGGATTGAGGGCTCGTTTCGTCTGACTAGTGTCTTTCTGACAAAATGAGATTCCCTCCCTCCCTACTTTACATAACTAGATAATCCCAGCTGTTGGGCAATAAATTACTGAAAACTGGTGTAGAGGAGTTGTGTGGCAAAAGGAGCTCAGGGTTGTGTGCATCCCTAACGTTTAGATTCTTAAATTGCCTAAATTTAGAGAGTCTAAACCTATCTTGAGCCTCCTGCAATGAGACACCATCGGCTTCTGTTACTTCAGAGGGGTTGGTGGCAATCAGTGGTAGGTGTAAGTTTTATTTCATGTAGAAAGTGATGCAGCATGGGGTTGATAGCTCCTTTGCTGTCTCCCCATTGTGGGATCCATGACGTAAACTCCTCCATTGTTCGGCACAGGACAGTTTAAGAACTCTGCATTTCCTTCCTTTTGTGAGGGTCAGCCAGTTTATTAATGATTGATTTAATTACTTTAAACTGTGATTTTTAATTTCCTATCTTTGTTTTCTCTGTTTGTTTTACAGCAGAGCCAAAGAATCTGGAAGTAGAGAGCAGAATGGATCAAGTTCACCGGCTGGGACTAAATTTGGCCTGTTGCATTCAGTAATGCCCATCGGATGCAATTTTAAGCATTTTCTACAATATTTAGCTTTTGTGCCTGTTCTTAATTTTTTTTTAGATCTTTACTGTTTGGAAGACTGGGGAAGGTAGGTATCAAAATAAATGTGTAAAAGGCCTAATCCTGGAGTGAGTTCTTAATCAGTCCATAGGATTCTCAGGATGTTTACCATTGGCACAGGCCTGTTTGCTTCACTGAAGCAATCACTGTACCTTCGCTGTCACCTCAGTGGCATGACCACCTACAGTGGCACAAAATGCCCTGAAGTGAGCCTGACATCAGTGCTGGGCAAACTGGTGGAAATGGTTGTGAAAAACAAAATTATTGGACATATTGATAAACCCAGCATAATGGGGAAGAGTCAACATGGATTTAGCAAAAGGAAGTCATGCCTCACTAATCTATTGGAATTTGGTGTGTGTGTGTGTGTGTAAAAAGTATGTGGATCAGGGTGAGCCAGTTAATACAGCCCATCTGTCTTTTCGGAAGGAATTTGATAAGGTCCCTCATGAGTAGGGTGGCCATACCTCCCCTTTAAAAGAGGGTGCTTATGAAAAATACATGGTGCAGGACTGCACTGGTTCTAGTGCAGCCCTGCAATGTGTATTTTTCATAATCACCCTCTTTTAAAGGGGAGGTATGGCCACCCTACTCATGAGAGACTCTTGAGGAAATTAAATAGGATGCTGCTTCCTATCCCATGACTATTGTGAATCGGTAACTAGTTAAAGGATAAGAAGCAAAGGGTGGAACTAAATGGCCAGTTTTTGCAGTGGAGAGAAGTAAATAGTGGAGTACCCTCAGGATCTGTATTGGGGCTGTTGGTGTTTAATATATTAATGATCTGGGAAAGGGAGTAAAAAGTGAAGCGATCAAATTTTGCAGATGGCACAAAGTTATTCAAGGTAGTTAAAACCTGAGTGGGCTGTGAAGACTTGCAGGAGGATCTTGAGAGACTGGGTGACTGGGCATCTAAATGGCAGATGAAATTTAATGTTGACAAGTGCAAAGTGATGTGCATAGGGAAAAATAATCCAAACTATACGTATACAATGCTGGGTTCTAAATTAGGAGTTACCACTGAGGAACAGGATCTTGGAGTCATTGTGGACAATACATTGAAATCCTCAGCTCATTGTGCGGTGGCCAAAAAAATCAAACAGGATGTTGGGAATTATTCAGAGAGATCTTGACAATAAAACTGAAAATATCATAATGCCTCTATATAAATCTGTGGTATGACCGCACCTTGAATATTGTGTGCAGTTCTGGTCACTCCATCTCAAAAAAAAGAGACTGCATGGCCTGGGTCGATGGAAGAGGCGGGGTAGAGCTGAGTGTCATCAGCATACTGATGACACTGCATGCGCTGAAACCCTCTCATGATCTCCCCTAACGGCTGCATATAGATGTTAAACAAGAGGGGGGACAGAATGGCACCCTGCGGGACTCCACACGTGAGGTCCCGGGGGGAAGACGTACACTCCCCCAAGACCACCCGGTGAGTTCTCCCGGCCAGGAATGAACGAAACCAGTCCAAGACCGTTCCGCCAATTCCAGCACGGTCCCGCAGGCGAGTCACCAACACCTCATGATCGACTGTGTCGAATGCAGCCGAAAGGTCTAGCAGGACCAGTAAGGTCTGACGACCCTGGTCCAACGCCAGACGGAGATCGTCAACCAAGGCCACCAATGCCGTCTCCGTACCATACCCAGGCCGAAACCCAGACTGGGAGGGATCAAGGAAACCGATGTGGTCCAGATGCTCCTGGAGCTGTCGTGCCACAGCCCGTTCAATAATCTTCCCTAAAAAGGGAAGGTTAGAGACCGGCCGATAACTGGCAGGAGCATCAGCGTCAAGAGATGGTTTCTTGAGCAGGGGTCTAACCACAGCCTCTTTTAGGCAGTCAGGCACCCTGCCCTCCCGAAGGGAGGCACCAACCACCCCAGCCAACAACGGCCGTAACGTCTCCTGGCTGGCTTTCACCAGCCAGGACGGGCATGGATCTTGCTCACAAGTAGTGGCACGAACAGATCCCAACAAGGAATCCACATCGGCAGGCGACACCATCTGAAACCGATCCCACAAAACAGGACAGGACGGGGCATCCATAGCCCCAAGATGATCCTCTGCAATAACTGTGGTGCCGAAATCATGGCGGATGCGAGCGATCTTATCTACAAAGTACTCGATAAACCGGTCACAGCGGTCACTGGATTGCTCCAGGTCCAAGCGGAGGCAGGCAGGACTGACCAAGCCTTTCACCACCCGGAAAAGCTCCGCTGGACGTGACTTTGCAGATGCAATAAGAGCAGCAAAGAACTGCTTCTTTGCTGCCTGCACCGCCACAGCATAAGCCTTTAAACTGCTCTTATGCTGCGATCGATCATACTGGTCGCGAGTCCGGCGCCACCGTCGCTCTAACCGCCTGCTCTCCCGCTTCAAACACCGCAGACCCTCAGTAAACCAAGGAGACCTGCGGGAGACTCGAGAGGGCAGCGGACGCCTGGGAGCCACCCTGTCTATGGTCTCGGCCAACAAGGTGTTCCAGAAGGCTACGAGATCATCGACAGAGCGGGTGTCAAGGTCCAGGGGAAACTCCCCCAGAGCATTCCGGAACCGATCCGGTTCCATAAGTCTCCGGGGGCGGACCGATCTAATAGGTCCTGCACCCTGCCGGGGGCTATCGTGCGCCAGGATGCACGTCTTAAGGAGGTAATGGTCAGACCATGACAAAGGCTCTACAGCCTTAACTCCTACTAACTGACCCCCCGCCTCAAGGCCGGTGCAGAAAACCAAATCCAGTGTATGTCCCTCCTCATGTGTGGGGCCACAGATGATTTGGGACAGGCCCATGGTTGTCATGGAGGCCATGAACTCATGCCTCACTCCTCCAAGATTGGTGTCAGTGTGGATGTTAAAATCCCCCAGGACCACTAGTTTCGGGGTCTGGAGGATCACATCAGACACCAAATCAGCAAGAGCATATAGGGATGCTGCCGGGCAATTGGGTGCACAGTACACCAGCAGCACCCCTAATCTGTCCCCGGCCAAATCCAACACAAGATGGAGGCACTCAACACCTGGTGGAGCCTGCACCGGATACCTCCTAAAAGACAGTGCATCCTTGATAACAATAGCTACACACACACCCGTCCCTCCAGCCGAGGCTGCACAGAGAACCCAGCCGGAACTCTGGTTCGGAGGCTACAGCTAGTGCAGAACGCGGCAGCCCGTCTCCTTATGGGGACGGGGCGGCGTGAGCACATAACACCGATACTCTGCACTGGTTACCTATAGGGTACCGAGCCAGATTCAAGGTGTTAGTATTGATTTACAAAGCCCTGCACGGTCTGAGCCCCTCATATCTCGGGGACCGCCTCGCCCTCCGCGCCTCAGAGCGATCCCTTCAGTCCACCAGGGGCCCCTTTCTGGAGATCCCCTAGAAAGACGGGGGATCCACAATGGAGAGGGCGTTCTCGGTGGCTGGGCCGCGGTTGTGGAATACCCTCCTGGAGGAGGCTCGCCTGTTGGCCTTCCGATGTATTTGTAAGACTTGGCTGTTCGCCCAGGCCTTCGGACGGGAGGGTGGGGTGGGGTGGGGTGGTGGGTTAATTTTTGTGGGCGGTGTTTTATGTTTAAAAATTGTTTTAAAAACTTTTATATTATGTTGGAAGCCGCCCTGAGATGCCATAGGTATGGGGGGTGGCATATAAATATAACGAAATAAATAAATAAAATAAATAAAATTGCCCAGAATAGGGCCCGCTTCATTGTCCAGCCAGGTCTCTGTAATACATGCGTGGTCGGCATCCCACTCCAGGATTAACTTGTGGATTATTCATGGATTCCATGCATTATTCATGGATCCCATGCATAAGGGGGCCCATGAACTGCCCCAACTCATGGGCCACTGCGCAGTTGCACATTCTGTATTTGTTTAGGTCCAGCTCTGCTGCCATGATGCTGCCAACTCCCTTTGGACAGTGTAAGACCGGATAGCACGATTTTGAATCCTATCAGTGCAGTTTCTTCACTTGATTAGTCCAAAATCCTCAAGCCACTCTCTCCAGAGTAGTCCGGTTGAGTTTAATGGAACTTCTCTACCCTAAGTGACTTTTAGGGTATAGTATATACCCTATAGTATATATATCATTTATTTACGGCCAAAGGCCAAAGTGTAATACAAAAAATTTGGGTGCCACAGCACCACATATAACATACACACAATAAACAAAACAACACAGAAATAAATAAGTTAATAGCAGCCGCCAGGCTGCTAACATACACTAATATCCAACCAACATATACTAAAATCAAAATGTCCTTGACCATGATTCAAGTTCCCGATTCAGGAAAGCATTTTAATTGTAAAAATAAATAACGGGCATTCATAGCAGCAAGAAGAAACTGTGCAATTAAATCAGTAACCTGGGAGTCAGTGTCAGCCAGGGCCAAGAGCAAGAGGTTATGATCCGTCCATCCGGGATATCTACCCAAAAAGGAAGACAGATATTTTTGACGAAAACTTTTATAAAGCTGACACCTAAACAAAACGTGGTCGGTAGTATCTGTTTGTAACTGGTCGAAAGGGCATAACCGATCTTCATACCTTTTGAGCAGAAAAACGTCCCTCAAAGACCATAATAGGCAAGGCATTAAAGCAAGCAGACATAATTAAATGCTTCCCTCTTGGCGAGACTGAGGACACCAAGAAGGCGGCCATACAAAGATGAAGAGGAGAAAAGGATAGATAGTTGGGCATGTGAGGAGATACCCTGAACCTAGCCGCTTCATTTTGCATTTCTATATCAGTAATCCTCATCCTAACCTCCCTAACAAACAGGGACAGATCTTTCCCTTCCCAATATGTCCCACTGAAGCTTATTTTACGAAGGTATGCATCAACAGCCTTAGCCCAACTGCTCTTAAATAAATATTTAGATATTGAATCCCCCCCCCCCCCCCCCCCCTTTTTTTCAACTTAGCCCAAAATTTTATAACTAATTCCCAGGCTATATTAGACCACCTACGCTGCTCCACTTCCATCCTGATGGCAGCGTAAGGAGCACCTCTAGGCACCTTAAGACGACTGGAGGAAACGCGCCTGAATACTGTCTCTCTTTCCCAAGTTGCCATGAACAAGAGGCCGCCATAACTGAGCCCCATACAAAAGCTGTGCACGGGCTTTGGCGTTTAGAGCCCTCACGGCTGGGATTAGCGCAGACTTCCCCGTGTTCCTAAAGCACTTCAAAATGAAACGCGAAGAGCTTCTGACAAGGGTAAGTGCCCTCTCATAGTGCACCTCCCAAGCACCAGAAGTCTGAAAATAAAGGCCTAGGTACTTAAAAACCTTCTCTTGAGTGATCACATGTCCACCCAGTTCCCAAGAATGATTTTTTTGGGACTGGGAAAAACCAAAATCTTGGATTTCCCATAATTAATCTGTAGATGATTTTGGCTACAGTAACCAAAAAAGCAGGACAATTGCCTGTTTAATCCTACCCTTGTCTGAGATAAGATAGCAATATCATCAGCGTAAAGTAAACTACCACCACAATGATCAGCCAATTTAGGGGGGAAATGAGAAGACTGGACCAGCAAGGGAATCACCCCATTTATAAAAAGATTAAAAAAGCACTGGGGTAAGGACACATCCCTGCCTTACACCAGATAAAACTGGCATAGGGTCTGTTAGATGGCCCAAAGCGTCAAATTTGACGACAAGAGAAGAGTTGGCATGTAACTGCTGCAAAAGAAAAAGAAGGCGCTTTTCAATACCAATAAGAGAGAGTTTTCCCCACAAAATAGCCCTATCGACTAAATCAAAAGCCAAACTTAAATCTAAAAAGGCCACAAACAACATACCATTTTTCTTGGTGTATTTTTCAACTAAGCGTTGCAGTACAAGACAGTGTTCCGTAGTGGATCGACCCTTCTGAAACCCCGCTTGTTCGGGGTGTAAGATCTGATTTTGGGAGATCCAGTCATTTAGCCTCCTCAGGAGCCATTTGCCATATATCTTGCTTGTAACACAAAGCAGGCTTATAGGTCTGTAATTCCCAAGAGCAGCACTTATACACTGGCACCACAACTTCCCTTTCCCACTGCTCTGGGATTCTACCTGTATCAATAGATGTAAAGAGAAAGGCCAGAAGAGGTACCCACCAGTCTGAGGCCTGCTTAATCACCTCAATAGAAATAGAATCCAGGCCTGGAGCCTTGCCATTTTGGAAAGAGTTTATAATCTCAAGAACCTCGGTCTCCTGAACCGGAGGCCAGGTTGGCAAGGAGTTTACAGCCTCAGGAGTGAGTTGGCAATCCAAGGCCCCTATAGTTATTTCATGTATCTTCATGTCATAGAAGCCTGATTTCTTTTCAAGGGACTGTGTAGCAGGGAGCAGCCTATTTAGACTATGGGCCCTTTAAAAGGGGATAACACCTGTAGAGAGTAGGTGCTAGGAAAAGTGATGGTACTAGTATGAAGAAGGATAGCACCAGAATGAGTTGAAGGCTAATTAGGGCAGCTTGGCTTGGGCATGGCTAGGCAAGTCCAAAAGAGCTCCAGGAAGACAGAGGCTAGAGAGAGAGGTGCTGTGTGAATAAAGACACTGGGAATAGGGAGAGAACCGTTGTGGTGTGGTTCTTGGGTGACAGCCTGCCAATGCTCATCCCAGGCCCCTCTCAACCCTGTTACAGACTGGCTATAGGATTGGAGGCCAAGTGGACAGAAAGATGTCCACTTCTAAAGCTGTGGTTTTCATGCAGTTCTTTAATGAGGTCATAATATTCTCCTCCTTTCTCCCTCCCTCATCATTCATTATTAGTGGTATTTGAGCTGCTTGTGAAGGAAAGATTGAATTAACATCTGTTGATTTCTTTTATCTGTTACATTTTCCATTGTAAAAGCCCTAAACTGAACACCCATTTGGTACTTTTAGGTAACAACTTGAAGGTTTTTTTAATTTGTTTAATTTGTTTTTTAAAATAACAAGAACAAAAACCCCTTTTTGGTTAATAAATGCATGATGTAATTAATGCTTTTGAAGTCATAACTTTAATATGTGTATAAAATACAGAGTTGGAGCACTGAGAATTTCTATATTTGATGATTTTTCATTTCATTTCATCTTTAATTTATACCCCACACTCTCCCCACCAAAGTCGGCTCGAGGCAGCTCACATCGTACACTTTTTTTTGTACCTCTTGCATTTCTTCAACTTTTCACAAAATTGGCAGCAAGAGGAGAAGTAGGTTGAAGGAGAGTACCCTTTTGTGAAGCATAATATACAAAGTGGTATTCTTTAGCAAAGGGAAATGAATGAGGGAGAGTTCAAGTGTCCTGGGAGAGTTAGAAAAAAATTAAAAGAAGAAAAAAGTCTCTCTTCCTACTCTTACGAAGGACCTGAACCTGTTAAACTACTTTTCTGCATTTTAGATGACTCCAGGGGGAGAAGTAATAAAGTAGAAAACCCTTTCAACTGTATTTAAAATTCAAAACTTGCAAACTTTGTTTGAAATGCTAATGACTTTTTTCCTAACAGGTTTGTCCTATATGGTTTTCATATATTACCTGTCCTTCATTTGCTTAGGCTGTAGTTTTAATTTATATGTGTGTGCAAAAAGGGGTCCTGTGGGGCCTGAAAACTTGCATACTCTCACCAATAGAAGATGATCCACTGAAAGTGATCATCTAAACTACTTTTGTCTCCCTCTCGTACATTTGGGACTAAGGGTGCTTGCACACAAGACGGGAGGGGGAAACTTCCATGGGCCAAAATCATGGCAGGCAGGGCCGGCCCCAGGGTTTGTGAGGCCATGTATGAAGACTTGGTGTGGGGCCTATAATTAGGTCCTACCTAATTATGCAAATGTAAATTTACATAAAATGTACAGGACAGGAAGGACTCCCATTCTTAACCCTTCCACGCAGCCACAAAGAAGCATGGTCTCCCTATACTTCTCCCCCCACCCAACCCCAGTTTGGCACCCCTTGGCTGTCTTACCTGGCGCTCAGCCGAGCAGCCGTAGTTAAGCATGGACTCCCCAAAAGCTTCCCCAGCCGAGTGTCTACCACCACTCCCGACGAGTGGTTCTACTGCAGGGGCAGCCGCACGGACAGTGAGGCAGGCACAGAGAGACTGACAGCGTCCGCTGCCGTACGGGGGGGCGAGCTTAGCCAGCCTGGCCTCCAGGGCCTGTTGCTTTTTGCTGCTGGTGCCGCCTGTGCCTTGTGCACACGTGGTGTGACCAGTCCAGTAGTGCTGCTATCAAACACACAACGCCCAAAATGCAGCCAGCCTATTAAGTGCATTATGCTATGAAAAGACCTATATAACCAGTTCAGTTGTGCCCCCATAATCAATTCATGCTGCTCCCGTCCCATAACCAGTTCATTTGTGCCCCTGGGGCAACGTGAATTAATTATATGGGTGGGTGCAAATGAGCTGGTTATGGGGTGGGGGTTTAAAGACAGTATTCTTGTTAGCAATAACTTCATTAAGAAGAGTTAGTGAAATAGCAGCCATAAGAATCTCAGAACCATATTTGCAGATTTTTCCAACATAGAATAGATATTGCTTTACATCCTAAATTCCTACCTAAGATAATATAAGTAAGACTGTTTTGAGAATGTGGCCCTTTTTACACAGACCTCTCCCAGCCATGAACATGCAGAAATCTGCGTCTTCATGGGTGGGGGAGCCCCATGTGAATGATGTGGCGCACATGCCCACGCTGAATGGAGGGGCGTGCATGTGCCCACCTAACACACATTCCCACGCACGGAGCAACTGGGGGAAACGGCAGTTACTTTGAGTGCCATGGCAGGGGGTGCTATATAAAAATAAAGTTTATTTATATTATTAGAACACTAACTCTTCTTTAATGTTTCTTATGCATGTTACAGGGCGTTATTGGTGACTTATGCAACCCTGCAACATGCATAAGAAGTATTAAAAGGAGTTAGCATTATGTCTGTTTTCACTATTTGTAAATAGTCTGCTTCAGTCACGTTCTCACAGTAGTTCCAAATTGATGTATCTCCCTCTGCTGGTCATGTCATAACACATGATGAAACATCCCTTTGGGCTTTGTTCATGTGACTGTTACTTCAATGGAAAAAGAGAAGGGAAGTACTACTTTTTCCAGAATGCATACTTCACCTCCTTTTCTGAAATAACATGAGTTTAGTGCAGTGGACTTGTGAACGATTCCAAAGTAAAAGCAATCTAAGGCACAATGCTTCCAAAGTAAAAGCAATGTAAGTAACAACTACATTGAAGTATCTATTAGAACCTGTCCCTAAAAGAGGTTTGAACCTATACTATAGAGAGAAACTATACAAGACACTTTTAATGTAGGCGGTGGTCAAAGTTTCCAATGCCAAGAGCGTAACCTCTTCATGTGGCTGAAACCCACAAGAACTCTCGTTGACTTCAGTGCATGCCGGAGGGTTGACTTCATGTGCAGCTGAGTATGTTTGTAAGATGTCACCGGAATAGTGGAACCAGTGCTGTTGAAAGCTGCCCAACAATAATCTCTCTAGGGGTGGGGAAGAGGCTGCCAAAAAGCCTATTAGTACCAAGGCTAAGTTCCCTACCTGACGTGCTAGGGGACGGGGCGGGATTCTTAAGATTGATTTAATCTTCTGGTTCGTCGCTGGAGTAGAAGACGGGGCTTCCCATAACCTTCTCCCTGGACTTTAAGCACAATGGGGAAATCTTTTTCACGTTTTCCTATTCCTGATTGGGCTCTGCAGAAGGTGGGTGGGAACCTGAAGCTCCTCTGTTTCTTTCCCTTGGACTCGACAGGAGGAGGAGGTGGGACCTTTACCTCCTTTTAGTCTTGATTGGGCCATGAGGAGGGGGTGGGACCTTTACGCCCGTTTCCTTTGGATTGGCCCCCGTGAGTCGATGGGCAGTTCCATCTTAGCCGATGCTCAACAGCGTGCTGGGCAGCTCGATCGCGTCCCATTGGTCAGTGGGCGGAGCCGTTCGTGTCGAGCCCAATAGGCAGCGAGTCCCGTACGCTGGCCCCACCCCCTGAGTTCTGATAAGCGTGTGCGCGAGAAGTGGGGGGGGGTGTTGCTGCAGTTGGGGCTCATACGCTCGAGGTGCTGACGGAGGGCTGGCTCCGAGCTCGCTCGGGATGGCGGGGGCCGCCGCCGGGGCCTCCTGCTGCCGGAGTAGCACGGGAGGGCTTCAGCCGCTTAGGGCCACCGTCCCCTTCCAACTGCACCAGCGCCGCGGTGGGGCGACCGGAGATGGGACGCGGGCAGGTAACCGGGGGGTGGAAGAAACGAGCGGTGTGGGAGATCTGGGATGCAAGGGGGGAGGGGGAGCTGCTATGAAAGACTCGGGTATGAGAGAGGGGGGGAGGAGGGACGTAAGGGTGGTGGGGGAGAGCCGGGACTGAAACGAGTGGAGACGGGGGGGAGGGCGCTGAGGGCGGGGGTAGGAGCCGCGTGGGGGAGCTGGTGCAGAGACAGAAGGAGCGGGGGCCCTGGACTGAGG
>QEPC01014734.1:294003-323639 GCA_003113815.1 Sphenodon punctatus | reverse complement strand
GGGGGGGGGGGGGGGGTGGAGTGTGGCTAGGAGACCTGGGGTCATAAAGTGGGGGGATTAATGAAGGGGTCCAGGATTGGAGGTGGGGGCAGTCAGCAAGGATTTGGCAGTTGAGACATGGAGCGGTAGCAGGGAGAAGTTAGAGCAGCAATGGAAGACTTGGGGGTGGGAGACCAGGGCCCCATGAGGGGTTGGGGTGGGTGGGTGTCAGTGGTACGTTGACGTTGAGGGGCAGTGACTTGGGGGTAAGGTAGGGGTTGACAAGTAATGGGGAGGGAGAGCTGGTAATGGAGGGGAGCTGGGATGTGAGGTGGGGATAGTTGAGGTGAAAGCTGTGAGAGGCAGGCTCACAAATTTGGAAAATAGGTGGGTGGGGTATCTAGAGTAAGGAGGACAACTTTAAATGGGGAGGCACTCATAGCGTTTCTTGCTTTGGAGAGTTAGCCTAACCTCTTCCTGTATGCCTGTGGGTGCTGTATGCCTGTGGGTTCATCTGTATGTTGAACCCAGTGGATTATTACGTCCTCCACTTCTACCGCTGCTTGGCTATGCAGGCACCCCTCGCATACAGCACCCTGGCTCTGCCTAGACTTGCCCACCCAGCAGTCATCTTCATGACCAATCTTAGATGTAGTGCCATTCACTTTTGCACAGGACTACATCATGTGCCTCTCCTCAGTGTGAAGGGATTCTTTTTGGGGCCAGTAATCTGGGTCACATCAATTGATTGCTGTTTAGGTGCTGATTTCTTACCTTATAGATTTTTTTTTTCATGTTCTTCTTTCCTTCACATGGGGTTAGTGCAGCAGTAGTAAGTAAGTAAATTATTATTTAGCACTAACAGAGGTTAGAAAACACAGCAAGGAATTTGCTCTGATTTTCTCAGGATTGTTGTGGGGAAGCTTATACTTTGGCTGATTGGGAGGGGAGTTGGGTTTGCTTACTCTGTTGTTTGAGTTTGCCCAGGGCATTTGTGTGCTGACCCTATTTTTAAAAGTGAAAAAATATTTTTATCTATAAGTGGTGGCTAGCTACAGCAGCAGTGTGGGTATGTGAGAAATGCATGGAGGCCTGCACCAAATTGGAAACACAATGGCTGCGATCCAGAACCCGCTTACTCTGGAGAAGTCCCATTGAAGCCCACATCTTGATCTATCTTGCTTGATATGCTCTCTGTTGGCAAAACTTGCAGTTGGGAAACCTGTATTCTGTCCATACCCACAGCCTGTAGCCGAGGGAGATTTTGGATTGCAAGTGACTGGCTTCTGTGATTAAGGCTAAGGCAAATCAGTTCTACAAAACGTTGCAGGTTCCTATGCCTTCAGTACTTCTAGAAATTGCTGAGATTATGCAAACTTTTTTTAAAAAATTCTCGTATTAGAAAAATAAGCAAGGGTATAGTATTTCACCTGTACAGCCTTTTAGTATTTGTATTATGGTAACACCTGGGTGGGGGGAGTCAAATCCAGCCTGCAGCTGGTTTTTATTTAGCTCTTCTCCAGTTCCTTGATTTTGCCCATGGATCCAGCCTCCGTCTTCAAGCACTGAAGGAGTGTGTGTTAGGGGAAGAGAGCAGAGATGAGAACGTGGCTCTCAAGGATAATGAATGGATCTGTGATGTGGACCATCCCCACATCCTGAGCAAACCCCATAAGCTCCCCTCCCCAATTCCTGTCTGGCCATGGAGCTTGTACTAACTTTGTCTGTTGAAGGGAAAGTTTTTCCCATACCCTGACATACAGGCTCCAGTTGTAGTATCCACTCATATGCTGACAAATGTAGTACTTAATAGATCTCTCTGCTGGAGCGAGGGGAGGAAATTTTGAATCTTTTTTGTCATGGTTGGTGGCATTGCCAAGGGCTCTGTTAGCATGGCTCCACTATGGGCTAGCTCTGCTCTGTTTCCACCCCCTGATCGCACAGCCATGTCTGGACAAAATGGCTGTCTGTGGTGATTTGCTCCATGTTAGACTGGAGCAACTTGTCATGTAATTTGTAGCCATACAGTGGTTGTGCATAAAGGCCACATGTGGTATACAGTAGTAACAAAGTGTGTGTGGTAGCTTGTCACCTGACTAGTGTGTTGTAGAGAAGAGGCGTACATGTTAGAGCTGTGGATGGTTGAAGATTTGGGCATTCTGTTCCCTTCTCTACAACTGATCTACTGTGGCCTTGGGGGAAATCAGTAGGCCATCTGTGAGCTAGGGCTACTTCCCCACAGTTGTAAAGCACTGTCCATGATGGAAGCTTAGCCTGATGCTTAGCCTTGTTCTATTAAACCCACTTCCCCATCTGTATATCATTTCCCGTGGCACAAGCTTAGTTGGTCACTGACCGTGCCCATATTCCCATTTAGGATTACCTTAACTTGTTTGCCTAAAATTTAGCTTCAGTGCTATACATACATACATACAGCATTTAGCCACGGATTGATAATCTTAATCTCCAAATGGCAGTGCAGTAATGCATGGGCTATGTTTTGGGACTCTGCAAAGTTAACATGGCTTGCGTGAATGAACACAGGGTGAGTTTGAGTTGGGATGCTAAGCTCAAGTTAATATCACTGATCTGAAGGCCCTTTGCGATTAAAGTGGAGATAAAGGCCCAGGGCCTTCCCTCCTTCAGGTGTCCGTGTAAGACTTGTCTGTTCCGCCAGATGTTTGGTCAGAGAGACGGGTAGGAGTTGGGGTTTGGGATTGATAGTTTTGTTTCTTTTAAATTATATGTATTTTATGCTTTTATATTGTACGCCACCCTGAGCTGCTTTTGGCAGGAGGGGGTGGGATAAGAAATCTTTTATAATAATAATAATAAAAAACTGACACGGTGGAATGACTGAAGCTGCAGTGTAGACATGGCACTTGGACTCTGCAGAAGCCTCTTTTTAGAAAAAGAACCTACAGTGTATGGAGACTTGTGTGAATGTTTTTGTTAAATTCAAACTGAGTGGGTGGAAGTGGGAGAGAAATAAGAAAACCAGGAACAGGTGAGTGATGGCAGACACAATGCAGAGGGAGGAGGTGTCAGGAGAAAAGAAAAAGGGAATGAGACTGAAACCGAGATATTTTTAAACGTTGAATTCCCTCCAAAGCAGACGCTGTGTAAAAATAAATGTCCGAAGTATATGCTTGAATAATTAGGCTTGCATCTGTAGAGCTTTAAGTCGATGGAAGCCTTTCTCATTAGGGCATGTGGATATGTCTTACTTCCTGTGACACTTTCCATTAGAGTTGCCTAATTTTAAGATGGTATTGAGTCACCAGGGCCATTTCATATCATAAGCCGTTATGGATCCCAAATTGTGCACCTTATTTTTTAAAAAGATCTCAAGCGTAAATACCTGCAGATAGCGTCCTAGGTGTGGAAATGTTTTTCCTTCAGGCATATTTTTGCTTCATAGCGGGTTCACCCTTGGGCCAGTCACAGTATTATCTCGGCCTAACCTACCTCACAGGGTTATGATGATTCAAAGCTGTGTTAATTAGTTATACGTGAAGCACTCTGAGTGCTGTGGCTGGGGGGGTGTTAGGTAAAAAAATAAAATAATGGTGGTGGTTTCCTTACTATAGAAAACACTAGGAGCAGTGGAAAATTCTACTTGGGACTAAACAGTGGAGTACACGGACTTCTAAAATAGTAAGAAACACTGGTCAAATTTCAGGCGTACCAGCCTCGTTAGCTCTTGTTTAAACTTTTCTGTATAGTCATATACACCAAGTGTTTTAATTTAATCTACTTTTGGATGAGTTACTGGCAATTGCTTTTGTAAAGTGAGAATTAATTACTGTTCTAAGTATTGTGCATTTCATTATTTGAGGCTTATAATAATAACTGTTGTTCCAAGCAACTGGCAGGATTAGTGTTAATCAGAGAATTCATTAAAGAGTATTTTGCCCAATTAACACTTGAAATGATTTCATTAAATAAATGGCCCGTGTCTTTGGTGAGCCTTCCTTAGTCTGTCAGCATTACTCTAAAGAGTACGTAGCAGTTTATTAGTTGACCATCTTAACGCTTGAGTTAAAACAAACTAAAGGTGAAAGAAGGTGCAAGCAGCCTGCATAGGTCCTTTTCCTCTGACTGTGTTAGAAAGGCTTGTACATCAAGGCTTTGTGCTGCCCCATGACTGTTTTATGCTTGATAGTAGGAGTGCTCAATTTATATTGCTGGGTTGTCAAATCCATCCTACTTTCACCTCAGGAATCCCAGTCCCATGGCCTGAATTTTTTATTCGATGAGTTTCCTGCCCAATTGCCAGAGGGGGCACTGTTGTGGATCTCCCTTGCAGCAGTGTCAGCAGCAGCTTTCAAAGGCTTCAGGAACAGTGGAAGCTCTGGGCTTCAGACAGTCATCTACAGTAGAGGTGTGGAACCTCAGACCTGGGGGCCAAATACAGCCTGTGGCTAGTTTTTATCTGGCCCCTGGAACCAGTTCCTACCCCATGTACTGAAAGACCAAGTTTAGGGAAAGGGAGCAGAGATGAGGCCAATGACTCAAGAATAGGGGACAGATCCATGATCTGGACCTTCCTATTCCTGAGCACACCCCAACCCCTAACAGCTTTGTGACCCTTGGAGCTTGTACTAATTTTCAAAATGGCCCCTGAAAGGAAAAGGTTTCCCCCCTGATTTACAGACAAATTGAGGGCTGCAAGGGGGATGGCTTTGTGAGCTGTATGTGGCCTTCGGGTGATACGTTCATTTATTGCTTTTAAATTTGTATCCCATCCTTTCACTAAGGCTCAGGGTGGGTTAAAACATAAAAGCCATGTAAAACCCATGTAAAATATACATTAAAATACCCAACCTTCATCCCCACCTAATAAACTGACCAAAAAGATACGTCTTACACACTCGGACTCTAGTTTTGACAAAAACCTCAGCTTCATAGGTTTGCAGAGGATCACAACACGAACAAATTCCACTGAAGATCTATTGATGAACCAGAATTTCTGATGGTCTTCATTTCTTCCTGAGTTGACACCCTTTCCGCTCAGGCTCCAGTAGCTTGAACATTCTTCCACTCAATCAGATATTGAATGTGCTGCTTTGGATGCATTTAAACTTCCATGGCTGTGCTCTAGTCACAGTTTAACACAATAAACTTTAATTTATAGTGTTCCTGTGTGGGAGCTGCTGCAATAAACCATTTAACATAGAAGTACTCTAGCAAGGCATTTCTTAACTAAAACTTTGGAAGTTTGGTATTAAATAAATCTGTTGCTTGTTTTTTTCTGCATGTACTACCTTACTGCGTTGTTGATGAGCTGCTTGGGTGCTAAGATTAAGGATGCCCCTATGTCTTCTGCTTGTTGAACCTGATGTTTAGGGCATGGAAGAGCCTTTAGTGTCCCACAGCAGGCCTGATTGATGCAGGTGCTCTCTTCACCAAAACTACCGGCAGGAAACAAGCAGAGTGATCACTGCTCTTCAAATGACATTTTATTTATTTATTATTTGCATTTTTACCCTGCCCTTCCCCAAAGGCTCAGGATGGCTTACAAAGACTTCTGTGAAGTCGAATAGCTGTTCCAAGGAGACTGTTGAATCTTATTTCAATGCTTAGAATGCCTCACCCTGATTTCTAGATGAGTCTTTTTATTTTGTGACTGTGATAGTTTCCTTTATCCGTTATCTCTTTTCTGATGTGGTATATGCTGGGAGTGCAGGTAAATTACTACCCAGTCTCACAGAACCTGTTCAGATACAGGTCAAATCTCCTTCTGTGCAAGGTAGGTGGCTATTGGACTGCTGACACAATCAAAATGCCATACATGCTTTATGATACATTCTCTCTCAAAGGTTGAATCTGCTCCTGGAAATTTTGAAGCTTGATTGTTCCACATCCAGCTGCTTCTGTGTTAACTGAAAAAATTCTCTGCTTTGTATCCAAACTCTAGTCACTCTTGGGACTCATGAATTTTGTTTCTACATGCTTCATGCCCTTGGATCGACTGGGGTGAGACCCAAGCAGTCTTGGCTCTGTAGGTTTCTCACCAGATGGCCTAAATTTTGCATCTTAGTTGTCTGTCTAGATTTAACACTTTTTATGCTTTGTGCTTACTGCACACTGAACCAGAGGAACTGGAAGATGTCTCTTAGCAACCACATGGGTTTGAATGTGCATGGCTCAATTTGTGGCTGTGTTGCTTTACTGACACAAGCACGTAGTGGTTCTGCCGTACAGTGTTTACTACTTACCATTTCTATAGCGCTACCAGTGCTTTACAGTCACAGATTTTGTAGTCTCAGTTAGACCTCCTACAACAAAGCTGCGAAGGATTGTGACTTGGTATTTCTTACCTTCAATTCTTACTTAAACTTGTCTGTGGCTTAACATGAACTAAATCAAGGGGTCATTAGATGAGTCTGGGATGGATGATTAGAGTGGGCAGCTAGCTGCAAATGATGGGTGTCCTTGGAGGAGAGGGGAAGATTTTCAGGGCTTTAAAATGATGTATGGACTGCGTGGAGGACCCAATGGAGGATGTTGGTGGGAAGGGATAGTGCCTGAGGGGCAGTAGTAGGATACAAGACTGAAAATACAGACTGAAAGGACAGCCTTCAACTGTAAATGTATGTGTGGTTATTGGTGGTTAGAGGGGAGTCTTCTCAAATTTCTAAACCCACTAAAACATTGACTTAATAGAAGTTACTGGTAAAATGGAGAATTCTACATGGACACAGCTGGCTATATTGGTAATTGTCCCCTTTTTGCCAGGACAGTCTTTCCTTCACTTCTCGATTTTTAGCATTCTTCAGTGACATTTAAATTTCAGGAACTTGCTATTAAGATGACTCATTTAGCAGGGGTTTAGTTGCCTACTCTGTGAATTTGCCTGCCAAATGTTTTTCATGCTGCGTAGATCCTGCTAAGAGGTTGAGAAACTGAATGAGCAAATAGTGCCATGGTACATCTTACTTGGTATCCCTGTGATGCCCCCCCAGGTGTAGTGCATATAGACTCGGACTGGTTGAAATGTTTTATGAGTGGGACAGGCTGAATATAGTCATAGCAGGATGAAAATGTTGCTTAGAAGGAAGAGAGTATACTCTTTTCTACTCTGTGTACTCGTCTGCATTTTATTGATAGAATAGAACCTGGTAACACAAGCTAATATTTCATCTTTTCACCACCCCCTTCCTTCTGTTATAGCCATTCTAATGCATACAATCAGCCTCTGTTTCTCAGTTTAGTAACTGGGCACTTTAGCTGTCATAGACTTTGCTGCATTATGATTGGTAGCTGTTCATAGTAGGAGTCATGTGTACACAACTGTGGGCATGTATAAAGGCTTCTGTTACCAATTTTGTATCTTAGGCATTTGTGGTGTCCTGGTTTCTGTTTTTTGTTTTTTTTTTCTTTGAGTGCAGTAAAGTACGAGTAGCAGTTGCCCTAAAGACCATGCTCTTTAAGTTGTGACTGTACCCTACAGAGGAATTGCCCATCCTGTGTTTGTATTAAATAAAACATTGTGTGTTGAGACTTGTATTCTCTGCAAACTAAAGCCCTCAATATCTTTGACAGAATCGTGGCCCACGGTCTTGAATTTAATACAGGCTGAATAAAGTTTAGGTACCCTTGTAGTAATGGATCACCTGACTCTTCCAGAATTTCCTCCCAATGGCTTTATGCTGCATTGAGATTAAGGTCGCTTGCATATGAGTGAGACGGGAGCATGGGTGTTGAAACGCCATGAGCCAAAATTGCAACAGGGAGAATCCCCTCATGTGCAGGGTTTTTAACATCACATTTCTGCCATGATTTCCCTCATGGGAGACGGGGCTAGATTTTGAGCCTTGTCTCCCGTGAGTGAAAATGCAGCAGAAATGGGCAAATGATGTTAAATACCCTGTGCACACGAGAGGAGTGTGTCTCTTCTCCTCCTCCTCCCCCCCCCCCCCCCCCAAATCTTACGTTTAAGCGGCCTATCTTTTTCTGGACAAGGGAATGTGGTGCTGATGTATTGTTGAACAAAGCTGAGAATACCTTCATTACTAATAGTGGGAGTAACTTCAGCTGCTGTAAGTATTAAATTTGTCATGTATGTAATTTTCCCAGGGAGAACACATGCATATAGGTAGGACTTTCTTGCAAACCTCATACAGTTGTATTTAAATAAGCATGGAGTGAATCATTCCCCACAGTGGGTGTGAATTTGACTGTCTCCTTGAACAGACCTTTGTAGATCTGGAATTGGTGGGTGGGGCTATGCTAGTCTGATTGACAACCTGTTCGTTTTCTGGTATATTGGATGGATGAGGGATGTCTTAATTTAGATAAACAGATCAGCTTGCACCATCTATTCCAGAAAAAAATAATTACTCTCCACCTCAAATGAGGAGGCAGTGCATTTTAGGAGCGGTAACTGTAAGATATTGCAAACATGTGGGTTGCACTCCACTAATACTGCGCAGTAGAAGATCATCCCATGGATTGCTATGTCATGTTGTGCAGCAGTCGCTTAAAAGCATAACGTTTTCTCCACTCAGCCAAAACTACAAGGATTACTTCACAAAGAGCCTTGTGACATCTGCCCCTCTTCACAAGTCTTAAGTGCTTTGTTTTCAAGTAGCAGTGATAAAAGGGTAGGGTGGCCCTGCAACCTGTATTTCTCATAAGTGTCTAAAATTTTCATATCTGGCCACCCTATAAAAGGGTTGACATAATTGAGGGGTATGGGACAGGGAGGGTGTCTTGGTATAGGAAAAAAACCTCACTGAAGATGTGTGAGATCTGGGAGGTGTCAGTTTCACTACTGTCGACAAAAACAATTCCCCTTCACCCTGTGAAATTGGTCCATTTCCTTGAATGTATGAAGGAGGTATGACCTGAGGTAAAACATAAATAACGTGGTGATTAGTGCAGAACTGTCTTCTCTTGAACTGGGTTCAGGTTAGTTTAGTAGATTATGGCTCATGTCTACACTTAGTTTGCTGGTCCCAGTTTGTTGAATTCTAGATACAGCTGTGTGAAAGGGGATGTAAGGCCTATGTGATCCCATCTGTCACTGATCTTGACTTGTACTGACGATCCTTTATGTGAAACAAGCTCCATGGTGCATTAAAAATGCAAGATAATTTTTAAAGATCAACATCAACACAGTAAGGTTGAGACCTCCTCTTTGTACATGGTGTGCCCTGAAGAAGGCAGGTGGCTTATAGATCTGAAACTCCCTCCCAGAGGTTTAGGGACAGGTCTACTCTTGGATTTTTTTTCAATAACTAATTTTAACAGCAGAGTTTGCAGGTGTCTGATCAATGGGTGTAGTTTGGGTATAAGGGAGGGCAGGAAGCAATGATGCCTCCTTTCCCTGCTGCTACAGCTACCTGACTGAAAGCTGCAGAATGGAATAAATGGTCTGAAAGGGTGGTCTTGGTGTGAGAAACACTTGATGGCTCAATGGCTATACAGCATAAAGCAGCTGAATTCTTCTCCAGCCTAAGAAACAATCTAATACAGTGCACAGGGAGCTGCCTTCACAAAATTCAAAGGTGTGGGCTTCAGTGGGGTTATACTCGTGGAGTTAAGTGGTTTGTGGATTGCAGCCAAAGTGCAAAACGCTAAACTACAGTGACTGCATCAAACTGATATGCCAGGCGGCTGGCATAGCTTGGTTTTAAGACACTGATAACAGTTTAGCTATATTAATAATTACATAAGAATGAGGTCCTCTGCCGAAGGGCCTGTGAAAATATTCCTTGCAAGATGTGTACTGTCTTGGAATGCTCCAAAATGAGGTTCTGGTATGCTACCTTTGCTACCTTTTTCTGCATGGAAAATTGTTCCAGACCATGTAAGATTTAAGATGCAAGTCTCCCATCATGTGTAAAAAGACCATGTTCGCTGGGCTTTGAAATTATAGCACTGAAGTTAGGGAAATGAGTAGCATGGGCCAGTGGAAGGGACTCTGAAACCTTGTTTTTTGCCACTGCCCTCTTACATGGTCTTGAACAAGTCACTTCCCCTCTCTTTTCGCTTCCATCACTTCCTGTGTCTTCTATTATACATTTTTTGGTCTGGGTTTGTATATGCAGTGTTGATTGCAACAAGTCCCTGAGCCCTGTTGCAGCCTGCAGGGTGGTACAGTAATATGCAAAATAATACTTTTTAATTGGGTTTTTAAAACCTGACCAGTAAGCAGCAAGCTGATTACATTGCTCCCCAAATTAGCAAAACCATACAGAACACTCGGAATGTATCGTGTGTTCATTTCTCGTTTTCAGGACTTTTGTGGCAGACGAACTGCAGTGATTTGTAAATTTATTTAGTGCTCCCTGATCTGAAAATGGTACACTTGGGTTCATGCTGAACCCCAGCATGAGGTTTTGGGGATCCTGTGTGTGTGTGTCCTAAACATTAAAAATATTAGGAATATCAAATCATGCTGCCTTGCTAGAATACTCCTTTGAGGACCTGAGACCAGAAGAACCAATTCCTATTCAATTTTCATTCTTCCATTTGGGAACTGAGTGTTAAGTTTCCTAGTACAGATCTGCTTCAGACATCACAAGTGGAAGATATCTCAAAGGATTTCTAGTCCAGCCCCCTGCTCAGCCTCAGGAGTTGACATATCTAAACCACCCCAGTCATATGTTTAGCCTCTTAAGTTCCCAATGAATGGGTTTCAGGACTTTCCATTGCCTAACTGTTCTTATGGAAATAATATTTTTCTGAGACGTAGTCTAAATCTGCCTTCCACACGACTTCCATTCTAAACGCTTTATCTTTGTTTCTCTCCTTCGTATCTTCCTCGGTGTTTTCCACATCAGTCTACTTCTGTTTTTCAGGTGTTTGATTTAAATAACTTTAACCAAGAAAAGAGGGCAGGGGTGCTAGAAAATAGAAATTTCCTCCTTTCAATTACTAAGGGTTTTGGTACTTAAGATAACCATAGCCTTACTAGTTTTCTTGTCTGTAGCTACTCTGGCTTTCCTAGAAAATAAGATCTGAATTTATGGGGGGGTGGGGACCCTGTCCTTTGAAGCAGTTGTTTTCAGACATTTTGTACAGTTCTTCTGCTGTAGTTCACATTTCTCTTCCAAAAGATCAAAATAAAAGCTAATCCAGAATCTGTATCTAAATCAAAGTATAAGACACTCACTTGAGTTGGAGTGGTGCTCTTTTCTAAGCAAGCAAGGCCTGAGACTGTGTACTGCAGCCAAATACTTCAAGTCTAAG
The DNA here is from genome assembly GCA_003113815.1 of Sphenodon punctatus. Taxonomy (NCBI): domain Eukaryota; kingdom Metazoa; phylum Chordata; class Lepidosauria; order Sphenodontia; family Sphenodontidae; genus Sphenodon; species Sphenodon punctatus. Next base: position 312,458 of record QEPC01014734.1, on the reverse strand, counting down.
GATGCTGAAATCCTCCAGATTGTTTTTAACTAAAATACGCTTTAGAGAATTAAGATAGGTGAAAAGTTCAGTACATTTCCTCCAGCATCTGAGTGTTTTTAGATACAGCCATGGGCCTAAAGTAATTGTACTTGGTGGAGCTGCCCCTTGACATCTTCCCCTCCCCCCCATTTGATAAAGTTCCATGAAAAAGCCTGAATTTCTAGTATTCCTTATTGAATAATTTCCTTCAATTACATCTGCAGATGGCTGCTTCCTGAGTTGTTCTCTCCAGCTGCACTCAAATACAGCCTGTAACCAGGGAAATGATTTACAAAGTCTGGAATCTCTTCAGTTTTGCTCTTGGGCCAGATCTTAAAAACTCCAGCACAAGTTAAGCAGTGCCTACAAGGCACGTTAATGTTAGTCATAACCATAGAGCTGTATCGAAATTGACTCCTGCATAAAAGCCCTTTTCTGTGGCAAGGGGTGAATGAAAATAATTCTCTTCCATAAAATCATTGCCTAAGGCTGCCTGCTTTGGTACAAAATGGTGGCTGGCAAGCCCTCTTAATTACTGCCCATAAGCAAAAAAGCAAAGTTTTCCAGTGACTACATCTTGGGGTCAGAGTGTATTTTTCTGGGTGCCTTGGAGCTGTGTGCATTGAGCTTTTGCAAGAGCCATGAAAAGCACTGTGGCTTAACCACAGCTTCTGCCTATTCACCGGAAGGTGTAGGGAATTTCAGTGCGCAGTGGGGACTGTGCAGCTTGTATAAATGTTCTATTAAAATCAAACAAAAGACCATGAAGTGTATAACTGCCATGTGTGAACTAACTGGTTATAAATATTTTACATGTAAAAAGGATTATAAAATAGCACCTGAGGTAGAACATTTACTGCAAAGACACTTCAGCTTAAAATAGAACTGATGCAAAGGCTTTTTGAAATATTTGGCTAATTCTCGCAATACAGAAATATTGTCACTCCAATCAGGGACTTTGTTTTCTGCAATCTACAGTAGGGCTGGGAAACCTCTAGCCTGAGGCCAAATCCAGCCTGTGGCTGGTTTATTTGCCTCTTTCTATTCCTAGATGTTGACTGTGCCTCCAGCCCACTTCTCTCAAGCACTGAAGGAATACGCTGGTGAGGGGCAGCAGAGATGAGGATGTGCATATGAGGAATCCATAGTATAAGATTCATGATCTGGACCTTCACCTTTTTTCTCAATCTCAGCACACCCCTTAAGTGCACCCGTCAACTCGTATGCAGTCTGCAGAGCTTGTACTAATTTTCAGAATGACCCAGAAAGGGAAAAGGTTCCCCACTCCTGATGTACAGCTTTGTAGTTTAAATGCTTCTCTGTGAGCAAGCACTTTGCTGGACCTCTTTTCAGCTTGCATTATCCTCCTGCTACTTGGCTGTCAACTGATCCTCCTGCTACTAACTGATCACTGGCTGTCTCTTCCCTCCTCAAATTCACTGAACAGTGTCTTTTTTCACCTAGGATCTGGATAGAGTAGGTTGGTTGTTCCACTCCTTAAGACTTCATTGCTGGCTTCAACTTGGAGCAAGGAGTGAGTAGCTTACTCCCTAACACAGAGGTTTCAAAACTATGGGTCAGCTGCCTAGGTCATGGGATTATATTGAAGTCTCAAAATGAAGTGTTGCAGACGAGGTTTAGGGACCTGTGCCTTAGCATCATGGCTTCCTCTTCTTCAGTGTGACTTTTGTTGCCTTTGGGTGAGGGTGTTAACATGATGATAGCTTGCTGGAGTCCAGGTTTGGTCCATATAGACCCTGATGGACAGGCACTGCATGTATTTCATGTGTGTTTGGACAGCTCCCAATTACAGGCTTAGTGTAACAAGCCTAATACACGAGCATGAAGTAGTAAATAAAATTTTGCCTGCAACTCTATGGTGCTGCAGACCTTTGTGCGTGCAAGACTGCATGCAACCCTAGTTGATGGGATGTGAACATGTGGGTGCACATTAGTCTACATGCTCTGGTACCCTGCATGCATGGTAGGTGGTGGCAAACGCCTAATAAATGGGCAGGTGGACACCCAGCTGGTGTGGGCTATCATCTCGTTTAACATCCTCGGTCTCCCAATACTTGACAAGCCCAGATAGTATGGCTATAGAGGCATTAGTTTCTGAGATGGTGCGATCTGTCTTTCAGGTCAACATCTCCAGCAGGTTCGTGTTGGGTGTGTGCCTCACACCTGCTCCCTTTATGTCTAGTAGGGTTGCAGAATCATAGGGCTGGAGGGACCTTCAAGAGAAGAGGTTATTTTGCCCACCATCCTTCATGGAGGCACGATTAACTACCCTTTTTCATTTTTGTTGCATTTACGTTTCTAACTCTCCCTATTCGCTCAAGGAAGTTTACAGTAAGAAAATAATGTACAAAATGATGTATTAATAAATACCCCTACTGCCCCAAACCGCCTATGCTTGTACACAACTAATCCCCACCCACAGTCACTGGGGGATCATGACCATTTCGTCACACAGATGCTTATCCAGTTTTTAAAAACCTAGCAACAGGGGCTCCTCAACTTCCTTTGATAAATGCCCATGATCATCCACCTCACCTGCCTCTTAGATCATGTTCAGTCCCTTCGCTGGCTTCCTCTCTCCCTTTGCATTAGCACAAATTATTTGTCCTTCCCTTCAAGGCTCTACCTGGTCTTGCTCCTCTCTATTTCCTTGTCCTCACTTCCGATTATGTCCTCACCTGAGGACTTTGTTCCTCCTCTGCTGTCACCCTCATCCGCCCCAGTGTGTCCTGCTCCCAGAGCTGCATTTCTCCCTTCTCTCCTTTACTGCCCCCTTGTGCCTGAAACTCCCTCCCTGAATGCATATGCTCTATCTTCCTTCTGAACTTCCCTTCTAAAAACTTACCTCTTCTATCAGGCTTTCTCTAGCTTCCCTATAGGCTGAGAGCATAAATGAGCAATCTAATCTACCTTGAAGGGTTGTTGCAAGGATTAAAAGTTATGTTCAGTTGTTCTATGTAAAGCGCTCTGAGTGCCATGGCAGTGGGGCACTATATAAAAATAAAAATTACTATTATAAAATCATTATCCTTCAGGATTTCTCTCTTCCACTTATCACTATCCCTGTCTCTCCCCATGTTCCCTTCTCTTCCCCATCCTTAATTGTAAGCTCTTCGGGTTAGGGACTTATCTCTAATCATGACTGTTCAGTTCCAGGCATATATATTAAATATTTTTAGAATTAAAAGGGCTTTCTCTAATCTGAGTTCTACCATTCTGTAACTTAAACCCATACCTCCTTGTGCTACTTTCTGTAGTCATGGAAAACTTAAGAATCGCTCACATTTTAAGACAAGTTATGTCTCTTCACCCTGTCTTTAGTCTAGACTTACTCAGTCCGTTCATCTTTCCTCATAGTTCCTACTTCCTCTTTCAGCATGTTCATTGCTCTTTGAACTCTTCACAGTTTCTCCACACCTTTATTATGTGGGGTCCAAAACTGAACTCGCCATTCCAGTTGAGACCCAACCAAGAACAAAGCAGAACCATTATGTCCCCTATCTCACAGTACTGCTCTATACATCTTGGGAAGCTTCCAATAATGCTTGGGCACTGGAATAGGGAATGTGTGGAATTTCCTTTACTGGAGGCTTTTCTGAGAAGGCTGGATTTGGATGTATGGGGGTTTTTTTGGGGGGGGATATGATCGAGATGTTGGATGTAGCGATCCTTGAGGTATTTATCCAATCCTATGTTTAAATGTCCTCCCTTGGTGCTCCACTCAATGGAACTGAAAGACTCTTGTTGACCATCCGTATGAAGTGAGTTTTCTATATGCTCTAGGAGATCTGTCCGCTTCCAGCTTGGACCACCCCCAGCTGTCAGTTTCTCTGTAGTTCCCTTGCTGGATTTTACTGAGAAACCAGTTACACCATAAATTCCTATGAAATCCTTCAGAAGTGAAGTCGGCCCTCAGGGTAAAGGCCCATCTAGAGTGGCTGGTATTGCTCCGTGCTTGTACCTTAGTGTCATCTTAGCTGTTAGAGTAAAGTAATCCTAGACCCTAAATACTTTTCTCCACTTCCTCAAGGATTCAGGGCACCTCCAGCACAGAGCTCTGAGTGGGAGGGAAAGATGGAGGTGGGTGAAGACAGAGATGGGAGGCATGACTGGAATTCTGCCCCAGACCTAGGGGTTCTTCTATGGTGTGGGGGAGAGAAGAGGGCTAGACTGACCCATTATTTATTAATGGCCCATGAATCAAAAGCTCTGAGGATGGTGCTGGCTAATTGAGATTAATGATCAAAGATGTTAAGCTTCACGATAGGAAAGGGAATGATATCTGCTGATCATGGTTTTTGGCTTTTTGTGGTTAAAGTACTGTAGCATCTCTTCTCCCTTTTCCCTCCCCACCCCCATCCCAACTTGCAGTGCCGTACAGTAGTACCCATTTCCCTGCCTTTGTTGCAAGCCCTGCTGCTCAGTTGAACAGACAGGAGTAGGAGCACTGTGTACTGCATTGAAAGATTGGCACCCGGTGAGGGGCTTGCAGTGCAGGCAGGTGTAGCACTTCTGTTCCCTGCAGTTCAGGTGGGTGGCAGGTACAGGACTGCTGTTCCATTGCACTGCAAGCTGGGGAGTTTATACAACTACAGTATTTTAACCACACACTACCAAGAAATCATTAACATAAAGGTACAGATATTTTGAGCTGGGAGAGTATAGTACTTGAGTACTAGTACTTATACTTCCCCATTCATTGAACTCTGCATAAGTTGCGTTTCTGATAAGTCAAACTTTTATAGAGGTGCCATAAAATTTGACTTACCAGGACTCCACTATCTCATAGTCGAGGGCAAGGGTGGGAAACCTTTTCTGTCCTGGGGGCCACATTGAATATTAGCATAAGCTTGGAGGGCCACATAGAGGTTGGGGGTGTTTAATGGGTTTATTCAAGAAAAGGAGGGCTCAGATCATGGATCTGTGGTGTGGATCTGTCCCCTACCCTTGTGTGCATGCTCTCCTCTCTGCTCCATTATCTTGAGCTCAGTTTTTCAGTACTTGGGGGTAGAGACTGGATCTGGGGGCCAGTTCCAGGCACTGGAAAGGGGCCACATAAAAACTTGCCGAGGGTCACATTTGACCCCCGGGCCTGAGATTCCCCATCCCTGGTCTAGGGGAATAATATAATATAATACAGGGGTGGGAATCTTTTTCCCTTTGAAGGGCCACTTTGAAAATTAGGGACCCTTTGAAGGCCACATAGAAGTTGGGACAGGGGTGCACTCGGCAACTGGAGGGTCAAGATCATGGATCTGTCCCCTACCCTTGTATGCCCTCATCTCTGTGCCCTTACCCAGAACTCGGTCTTTTCAGCACTAGGGGTGGAAATTGAATCCAGAAGTCAGTTCCAGGACTGGAAAGGAGTCACATAAAAACTATCCACATGCTACATTTGGTTACCAGACCTGAGATTCCCCACGCCTGGTATAGTCCATGAGAGACCTTAGGCCATCCACGAGCTAGCAGGGTAGAGTTTCACTCAGTGGTAGCTCAGGCAACCATTTCTAGAAGATGGGAAAAGAATAAGACAAAAGTAACCAATTTGGGAGATGTTGGGACTTGTTCTGCAAAATGTTTTTGTTCTTTAGCTTCTGTTCTGTGATAGTACAGGGGATTTAATAAAACAGAGGACTGCTTCTGTCAGCTTACACTAAAATTTGAGCTGCTATATAACTTGAAATGCAACATGTTTTCCTTGCAGTTGTTCAGAGCCTGCAAAATAAAAACTTGAGAACTGATCTATACAACCTGGTGGTGCTTAAGTGTTCTAGTCCCTTTGACAGCAAAGAATTCCCCATCAGCTTAACCTGAAGCACTGTTGTCCTGAGTCTGCTGAGAAACTGATAAAACTATTGCCATTGCTCATCTTTCGTAACTTTGTCAGTAATGTCAAATCTTCCATTTTAGACATTTGTATTAACATGCTGTCATCACTGGTATAGTAAGAAATTGTCCCCTAAACCTACCTTGCTAAACGTTGTTAATGGACCTACTCTCCAAGAACTTATCCAATCCCAGCAATACTACTGGCCTTGATCTGGCAACAAATTCCACATTTGTGCATTGAGTGAAAAAGCCTTTCTTTTATTTGTGTTAAATCTGCTGTCAGGTTGGGTGTGTTTAGACATCAACGGGTGTCTGAATGTGTGTTTTGACCTTGCAATGAACGCCGGTTTGGCCGTGTGTTCACCATATGGCACTGCTTAGACACAGTTCATCTTGGGGCAAATCATTGTTTCGCTTGCCACCCGATCTCCGCGAACGAGTGCTGCCAACTCGTTCCCTGTGTTGTACCTGCTAACACGCCAGACAATATCATTAGACACAATGTTGGCCATGTGTTCAGCGGGAACACTCAAATTGTTCTTATGATGCAATGGTATTCGCATTGCTTGTTCAACAGGTAGCCAAATTGGTATTGGGATTGTTATGGTGCTTACACACAACAGCCAAACACATGCTTTGGGGTTTTGACACTAAAGGCACCCTTAGTTTCATGGAGTGTCCCCTAGTTCTAGTACTACTTGAATTGGTAAATAACTGTTCCCTATTTACTCGTGCCACACCACTTGTGATTTTCTACATTTCTATGCTGGGCTTAGTTGCTACTTTACTAAGAAGTGAGAAGCAAAGTGGTACCCTTAATTCAATAATTGGCACCCAGCCAATGTCCTAACTGGTGTGGCTGATCTCATGATGCTGAGAGTTTTTAACTAAAGCTCTTCTGTAGCCTCCAAAAGCTGTTAAACTCCACCTCTATCAAGCTAAAATTTCCCCTGCTTTTCCAGATGGCTTTTTCATCACTCCACATTTGTTATATACCTTGGGGTAACTTGGGTGAATTGTGAGAGATTAATCTTGATGATGATCACTGTATGAACTGCTTGTGCTTTAAGCCTAGCTTAATTTGTAGCTTAGCTGATAGCTACTTCCTTCTATGAGGGCCACCTCTAAACTTCAAACAACTTTCACAGATGTTGAGGCTCTGGACTATCATTTATATAGTGTTAATATTTAGCACTACAATTTATCATTTCTGTAGAACTCTGTGTTCAACATGCTTTCTACAGCCTGTGTTTAGTTTGCCCTAGCAAGAGTCCTGCAAAGTAGGTCATTTTTATTCCCATTTCATAATTGGGGTACTGAGGCTGAGAGTTAATGACTTGCCCAAAGCCACCCAGTCAGTTAAAATCTAAGTTGGGATTTGAACCCTGGTTTCCCAGGCCCAAATGGAACACCATATCCCCTAAGCATACCTCTCAACCTCTGGCCTCTGAAAAGAGGAGCAGCTACACACAGAAAGAGGGACATAATTTGCATAAATGTTGCATGTACAAATTTGCATAAGGTTATGCAAGTTCACTATTTGCATAAAATGTACATATTTCACTGGTATGCCAGACCTGCCTTAGAACAATACACAGATCTGGGACACTGACTAGAATGGCTGGTGGCGGGGGGTTGTGGCTTAGAGGCCCATGCAATGTTATCTGCACCTGTCACTTGCCATTAGGGGTCCAACATTGCTGAGGCAAGCGGGGAGCCCTGGAGCTGGCTCTCCTCCACGGCTTTACTTACTAGCTGTCCCTAATCGCCCCTCACCAAGAGGGAGGGAGCAGTGCCCTGGGCTGCAAGAGGCACTTGCCTTGGAGGCATTAAGCGCTGTGCACTGCTCTCTCTCCACCTCAGCCTCTTCGGTTCTGCCAGCTGGGATTGCAGTCAGATCCGCTTGGGCAGGAAGTGGGGGTGAGGCATCCCCTCCCAGACTCCAGCCGCTCAGCTGAGGCAGAGGCGCTCTGAGTGCGCTGAGTACAGTGCCACTCTCAGGCAGGCGATGCTGCTGCAGCTGCCCAGCTGCCTGCACTGTGAGCCGGTGATGTGGCGTTCAGGGCCCCCTGAGGGCATACATGCTATACTTGGCGCAACCTTTCAAAACGGGGGCAGTGGAAGACTGAGGCGGGGCAGGCAGGAGATCCCCATAAAATTGCTGAAATCCGTGCTATTACCCCCCCGAAAATCCGAGACACTTGAGGGGTATGCCCCTAGGTTTCAACAGGGGTTGCTAGGCTGCTGACCTGGGGCTGTAGTTGAAACTCCTTGATGTGCACTATAATATCTTGTCAGGTAAAAATTCTCTGCTGGATAGAGATGTTTGGGACTGTTGGGCATGGTAAAAAGTTTAGGACCATTTCAGCCTTATTCAATTCAACATGATACAGCATAATTTAAGCTGTTTGTTTGTCCCCCTTGTGAAGATAAGAAGTGGCACTGTAACAGAGATGGGGAATCTCTGGCTTGGGGGCCAAATTCTGCCCATGAGTAGTCTTTATTTGGCCCTTTCAGCTCCTGGATCTGGCCCATGAAAATACACTCAAACACTGAAAAAGTGAGCTCAGTGAGAGGTGGCAAAGATGATGGCATGCACTCGAGGATAGAGGACATATCCATGACATAGATCCATGGATATCACTTAAGCACCCCTGCCCCCAAAGTCCTATGTATATGGCTCTTGGAGCGTGTACTAATTTTCAAAGTAGCTCCTGGGAGGGAGAGCGTTCCACCCCCCTGTACTATAGCACGGAAGCTCCTTGCTATACAGGAGATGGATGGAACTATTACTTGTCATGCTGGATGTAATTTTCAGACGAACATGTGACTAGCAAGCTTGTTTGCTGTCTGATTTCCCAGAAGATGAGCTTCATGCCTCTCTCCACACTTTGTATTAATGGAAGTCCCTCTGCTGACATAGTAGGGAAGACAAAGTTCAGAAAGAAACTGAAGAGATTCCCACCTTAAACCTCAAGGTCACACTTGGGCTTGCAAGTGAATTTTAAAAATCCCGTGCCTAAGTTATTAGTGCCACAGTATGCGGTGGCCAGTTGGCTGCATGAGATAGGGAGGGTTGTGTTATCTCAAGTGTCTGCATCACATGAAAATCAGAAGTACCAAACCTGGATACTTCTCAGCTGCGTAGCAAGCTTGGACTCTATCCAGAGCCTACAGCCAGGTGGCAGGGCTGGCTAGGTTTAGTGCAGGATGATGATGATGATATAGCTTGGCTGTAAACAGGACACTCCACCCTGCCTTGACTTCTCCCCAGCACTCTCCTTGTCATGCTTGAAACATTGTTTTGCTGGCTCTGGCATATTCCTAGGCCCATTTGCTTTGCCTGAAAGGGGTGGGGGGCAGTCAGCAGCCGACCTTCCTCAATACACGCCTTGCCAGGAGCGATGTCTTGCAGAGTCTGCCTCCTGCAGTGACAGCATTTTCTGTAGGACGACAGTTGACAGGGCACTGCTGCTTGCAAGTAGCTTGCCTTCCTCAGTCTTCTCTGCATTATTTTTTTAATGCTCTATGCAGAACATGTGCTAGAAGGCCATGTTAATTCCTGCTATTAATGTCACGTTCGATGGAGATTACTTTTAGGATAGAGGAACTGGTATTGCCCAGGTAATCTTCACGGTGGCAGAGCAGGTGAATGACTGTAATGTACAAGGCCTTTATTGGATTAGTAAAGAGAGAGTGGCTTCTAGATCCTTGGTTAACAGGCCCTGATAGGCAGAGAAGGAGGAATCCTAGTGGTACTTCTATTCAGCAGCAATATTTTTGAATACTATTGTTTAGTGCCAGCAATATGCTTAGCACTGCACAGTTATTAATCAGATAAGGTCCCTGACCTGGGTGGCTTACAGTCTAGGATTGACAAGGGTGGGGAGACAGGAATACATTCATGTAGGTGAGAAGGTGCACATGCTTAGCTTAGTTACAGGGGAGAAGGAGACCCTGAATAATAGGACAGTAGAAAGAGCATTAGTGAGCAGTCTGTGTGGGTGAGGAGTTAGGAGAGTTGATGGAAAAGGTAGGCTTTTAGAACTGGCTTGAAGAGGAACAATGTGTAGAGGTAGGTAGGGATGAACTCTTGGTAGTATGCAAACGTAGCAGTAAGTAAACGAAATGTAAGAACTAAGCTCGTTTGTACATCATCATTCCTGTTTGTTCCTTTATCTGTTTTTGCCTTGCCTCGGAGCAATGTGTTCACATTTCAGTGGCCCAACCTTTGCATCTGGTGGCAGAGAACAGGAGTTATCAAAGAGCACAGGAAATGGTAAGCATTTCACGCATCACTCAGTGTGGGTTTGTGCCACAACCACTCCCCACTCAGAAGTGTTGTGCAAATAAGCCTTTAGTCTGTATGTCATTGAAAGGAAAGCTACTCATGTTCTGCCAGGTTCTTAAATTCCTCATTAGGCTGCCATCCACAAGCCACTTGCTCTGGAGCACATGGTTTGTGGATTGCAGCCTTAGTTTCTAAACTTCATGGAGTTGAGGCTGTGTCCTCCTAGTCATCTGCCCGGAGGGGCTCCATTTTGAGGGAAAGGAAGGCTTTAGTTTAGGTGCTACTTGCAAGTGCATACTAAATCTTCCCTTACAGTCCTCCCACATAAGCCTTCATGGAACAATTGCTTTTGCTTTCATTCTTTCACACCTGAAACTTGATTTCCATTTCTCAGGCCTTTTTTAGATGCTAAAGATTAAGCTGGTAGGCAGTCTCTACTTTGGTAAACAGATAGCAGCTGTTTCCGAGGCTTTAGATTGCCAGTCTGCTAGAACTGCAAGGCTTTTGTGTAGCAAATCATTTGGTTAACCGAATACGTGCACGGGCTTAAATTACACTTCATAAACCCAGTGACTTCAATGGTTTCTTATGTGCCAAGCTCAGATTCTGGGCATGAAACACCTGAACGGGAGCTTTCCAAGGTCCCATTGGCAACTTGCTAGGGAGCCATTGTGCTAGCTCTAATTTGCATATTAATTTGTTTGATCCAAACAGCCCTTGCATCGATCTGAACTTTCGTCTTCCTTGACAGAACTGAAATAGCTCATTTGACATTGGCAGTAATAAAAGCATTCTGTCGCTACTTTGCCTGTTCGCTCTTATGGTGGGGTAGTAGCACAAACCCACACTGAGCATTGCGTGAAACCGTCACACTTCCTATGCTGCTTGATGATTCCCTGTTCTCTGCTACCTGGTGCAAGGGGCTGATGATTGAAATGGCAGAATTGGCCGCCAGGTACATCGCTGGTGCTATATAAATGCTTATAATAATAATAATAATAATAATAATATATATGAATGTATTGCTGTGGCCTGGAACAAGGTAAATGCAGGTTAAGGAACAAGAGGGTGAGCTTGTGAGAGGAAGCATATTGTATGAATTACCCATTGACACTCCAGTGACAGGAAGGAAACAGTCACATCTGTATTGTTGGGGCGTGCACACAGCCAAGCAGAAACCCTTTCTGCTTTGGGCAGGGTGGGGTAGATCTCTCCGCTACTTGAAGGGTAATGTGCTTTTCGAGAGAGGAGTTTGGGGTCTTACACTCTGTGGTTGAGGTCTTGAAATGAAATTAAACTTGTACATATTACTCTAGATTTATAGACAAAAGCATGTCGCTTCATCAGAAAGCTGCAATTGTGAAGCAGTTAGTTTGAATGACTCTGAAGGTAACACTGTCTAAGCATGGAGCTGAGAGCCAGGAACCCAGCATTTGAGTCCTAGTGTGAACTTGCTAACCTTCACTTCCCACATAAATAATTGGAGAACCACCGTAGCCTAGCAAATTAGATCTTGGACTTGGGAGACCAAACTAAAAATGTTTAGTCAGGAGCTTCTTGGGTAACCGTGGACAAGTCACTATCTCTCTGCCTCAGTTCCTCATCTATAAAATGGGAATAATAATGACCTACTTCACAGGGTGGTTGTGCGGGATTATAAAGTACTTCAGAGTAACCTCAACATCCCTGTGATGTTGATGTTTTCCTCACGTTACAGAGGGAGCACCTGAAGGAGGCTGGCTCAGACTTGCGTATACTGTATAAGAATGCCAGAGGGTTTACGTTTCTCTCTTTTCTGACTCCCCTTGTGCTGTAGCCATTAAACAACCTTTCTCTGCAGACTTGGTGTTTCACAGGTCAGGGATAATGCAGAAGTATTGTCAAAGTGCCAAACTTGCTATTGTGCTGCTGCTACCTTGAATTTTAAGTTCTGCTGGAATTTCTAATCAACAACTTGAAGCAGCCACTTCTGCAACATGAAAGCTCTTCCACTAGGAATGCAATGTGACTGCGATAAGCATTGTTGTTGAAGTCTGTGCAACTGTGGCAGTCTTTCCCCTTTGCGGTTCCTGCTGACCATGTACTTGACTTTGCTGACAGCTGTGGTGATCTCTGACAGTTGTGATGAGTAACAGGGCTTTCATTGTGGTCTCGGTCAGGGTGCTGAGACAGTAAGGAGAACAAGTGAGCCCCTCTGTTACTATAACAGATTTACTAAGCTAATTTAGAACAATGGTGCTTCTTTTGTAACTTCTCTGTCCCCTTCTGTCTGGTTTACATAATCCTCCATGAAATCGGGCTTGGTTTGGTAGTACATGATTCTGCAGGGAAGCTTAACTTTGGTTCTGTTCTTTTCTTTCTAGCGAGCGTGCCATGTGCTACTGTTGTAGAGAAGACATGCCGTACCAGACCACCCCGGGTGAGGCGCACTTCTTCCCTAGACACCATCCTCGGCTCATACCTGTTGGGGCAGTGGCCTCGAGATGCTGAGGGAGCAGTTTCTTTATGCATGAATGACAAAGCAACCCAGGTAATGAGCCTGTCTTTTTGCAAGGTCTCAGGTGGAGATGGGTTTATAGAATTCTGAAGCAGAACTGTGGCAAGTGATGTTTAAAAGAGAGAGACTGGCTGTTGGTTAGGGTACGAGCCTGAGACTTGAGGGATCTGGATTTGGTTTCTTGCTCTGTCACAGACTTTGTGACCTTGGACAATCCCTTATTTTCTGCCTCCGTCCCCTATCTAAAATGGGGGTGATGGTATTTCCCTACCCCACAGTGGTGGTACAGATAACTACATTACAGCAGGGGTGGGATACCCCTAGCCTGGGATACAACTATTGGCTGGTTTTTATTTGATCCCTTCCCAGTTTCTGGATCTGGCCCCTGGATCCAACTCAAACCCTTGTGCTAGAGTGCTGAAATGTGTTTGAGAGGAAACATAGAGAGCTGGATCTATGGACCCCCTCATCCATTCCTCTGCTCTAAGTGCCTAATCTCTCTTCCCCAGCCCTCCCTTTCTGCAGACTATTCCCCAGGCTCTGAAGATTCCTCCTTGTGTTTATCTCAGATAATGTTTCTACTTTTGGCACTGAGATATCTTGGGCTCTATGGATTACACATGAATGTGAAATAGGAGAGTTTGATGTGATGTAGATAAACATTTTTTCTGTACTTTTGATGAGGTCCAGTGGCCAATTTTTAAATTTCTAGCATGGCCCAAGGACAAAAATACATCCCTGTTCCCTGTATTAGACTGTGAGCCTCTTAATATTGCAGTAACAAGGGCTGAATAATCACTGAAGCTAGTGTCCAGATATGGTGTGCTCAGCTGCAGCTCTCTAGGAAGGCTTCCCCCATTTGCTTTTCTGCCTCAGTTCCTGCTGGTTTGGTGCAGAGTTAGAATTTCCTTGGCCTTGTTTGGAGGCAGATGGTCTCTGGCTCTCTACTCCAGTCCTGGCTAAGCACTAGAGGGTTTTAGCTGGCTTGCAGCTCTAGGCCAAATTCTTATATAACACTCATGGGCTCCATGCCACACATTGCAAGGAGTCAAGGGTGCTCCCACGGAAGGGCTTGCTCAGCGTGAGCCACAAGCTCCCTGCTGCAGTATGGAAATACTCCAACCTTCGAGGAAATCATAGCAACCTATAAATATTACTGTGCAGCACCAAAGCCTGGCTCCATGTGTGGAGCAGCAGAGGAATTTTAGGAGGAAGAGCATCTAGTCACTTCATCCTGCTATTTATTTAGTATGTTAAATCTGTCCAGTAACTGCTGAGAATTTGCTCCTTACATGTTTAATTATTCAGTTTCTGGACTGCTTCAAGGAAACTGTCCATTTTGCTCCAGGCTTCCCTAGCCTACTTGAATGTAGCATTACCTGTGGCTGTTGCTTTGTAGATAGGGAAAATGAGGCTCTGATTGCTAATGCTCAGAAAGCTCACAAGTAGATCACTGTTAACCCCACTTGGCATAATTTGCTTAAGCAGCAACAAAATGAACATAATGGCAACTTACATTCAGGAAAGAGGTAGCTAGGAAGCAGATTGAGTGATTTAAGAATTAACCATAACTTGGAGGCTTCAAAGCTGGTGATCCACACTCCAGATGGCGTTATGATACCAGTTGATATTTGTAGGTCTTCGGGATCATGGGGTTATATTTCAGTCTAAAAAATTGGGATCATTATTATTATATTATAAGCGCCAGCTTATTATATATAGCGCCAGCGATGTACCTGGCACTTTACAAAAAAAATAAGATAGACACGGTCACTACATTACAATCTAATGCGGGCAAAGTGTGCACTACTGCTCTAAATGTTGTGGGTTAAGTTCCTTATTGGTGTTGGTATTTCTGACACCAGCGCCTCCCCTGTTCCAGGTCACCACTGACCCTCTAGAGAAATCAATAACCTAAAGCATGTCCTGCTCCCTAAATTGTTTTCACCCCTTCTCCACCTACACCTGGAAAGCCCTTCTCGAACACGCATGCTCTGCTCCCTCCATACCAACCTTCAAATCTCTCCTAAAACCTACCTCTTCTATCAGGCTTTCCCTGGCTCCTCATCTCCATAGATCACTTACTCGTGCTCTCCTTTTATGTCTTTTGATCTCCTTCCTCCCCGTGTAGCTAAGCAAATAAGCACGTATACCTGCATTGTGTCAGCTTCATGAATATATTGTTTCTCTCCCTATGAGACCCTCCCCATATCCATTCTAGATTGTAAGCCTCTTGGGGCAAGGGACCTATGTTATATGGCACATAACCAAAGGGCATTCACTCCACGAAGCTTCAGAAGTGCTATCCAAACCTTGCCCTTTACTTTGGCAGATCTAAACCGGATGGCAGCCTTCAAGCATGCCAGGGCTGAGCCTGACAGGTGCCATTATTATTATTATTAACAAACATTTATATAGTGCCAGCAGTGTACTTGGCACTTCACAAAGTAATAAAATAGACACGGTCCCTGCCCCTAGGGCTTACAATCTGAGCGACAGGAGCTGGGGGAGACACTTAGGAAGGGGAACAGAGGGAGAGACAAGGGGTCTAACATTCATGAAGATGCGAGGTCTCAAGTGCACGTACTTGGCCTGGTTACGATGAGAATGACAGCAGGCAGGTCCATGTGGCAAGGATAAGGGTAAACAGACCGTAGGTATAGGAATAGTGGCTCAGCAGGATAAAGAGTCAGTCAGACAGAGCAGAGTGAAAGAGGTGAGTTTTAAGGAGAGATTTGAAGGTATGAAGGGAGGGGGCAAGGCGGATGTGGACAGGGAGGGAGTTCCAGGCATGGGGGGCAGCAAGTGAGAAGGGACGAAGGTGCTTAGGGGAGCAGGGAAGGCATGGAAGGGTGAGAGAAGGGACAGAGGAGGAGCGAAGTGCACGGGCTGGAGTATTTAATACTCTATTAAATGTGTTAGGGTCATCCTAGATCAGACTCTGGGTTTCCAGCACTGAAATCCCTTGACACCGTAGGGGACTTAGCAGTATGTGTGCAGAGCCCTCTATATAATGCTAACCAGTGCCATCTCATTGTTTTCTTGCACTTCCCAGCCTCTGTCCTGCCTTGCCTGTCTTAGAATTTATTCACAGCACACTAGCACTGGTGGGGAGCACAGCACAGCCTGCACTGTCTTCCTTATATGGGTCAGCTGGGAAGGGGTTTGCACTGTGCTGTGTGTGTTTTCCCTTGGAGCCCAAGCATTTTATGAATGAACCTTTGGATTGTAAGTTCTTTGGGGCAAGGAACTTGTTGGTACAATGCACATTAATATATAGCACCAACAGTGTGCCTGGTTGTTAGCAACCCTGATTAGAGACAGGTCCCTTGCCCTAAGAGGCTTACAATCTAGAATGGATATGGGGAGGCTCTCATAGGGAGAGACACAATATATTCATGAAGGTGACACATTGCAGGTGGGTGTGTGTGTGTCTGTGTGTTTTATATCTATATATATAGATATCTATATATATAGATATCTGAACAAAACCTTGATTTTTCTGGTTCCTTGTTCAGGACATGGCCTCTTCCTTCCTTCCCCATCACCCTCTTGGTACAATTCACATTAATTCATGTTGCTGTTGGCTTGCAATGTTCCAAATGGAGCTCTGCTTGTTATCTCCAAGCAAAACGAAGCTGTGTCTCCAGAAACCCCATGTGGCAGCTAGTGCACAGCAGCACCTCTCTTCAGCTTGCTGTCGCTCAGTTGTTCTGCAGAGCTCAGTAACTGAAGATGGTAAAGCGAGAGATGCTGCTGCAGGTGCTTAGTGTGGGGGTGAGGGAGTGTAGTGATGCACTTGATGGGGCTTGTGGTTTCATCTGTCTTGCTGTGCAAAGCATTTTCTTCCTCCCCACTCTGAGGAAGCGGTTTTGCCACAGTTAGTACAGAGGGTTCTGAAATTTCCTTCTCCACTGAGACTTTGCCCCAGAGATAGAAAGTGCACACGTGCTCCATCTTCAGGCCTCACCACTGCTGCAAGCTGTTTCCTTTTTAGGCTCTATTGTGAGCCTTTGTGCAGTGTTACGTGCCCCAAAGTTAAGGGTGTCTTGTAGGCGCTGCAGTTCCTGTCACAGCCTACTGTAGTAATTTATTGTGGTGCCTAGGAGTCCCACGGTTCCATTGGTCTGTGGTCTTTGTACTACATACCAAAAAGATGATCCTTGCCCCAAAGAACTTACAATCCAAAGGTTCATTCATAAAATGCTTGGGCTCCAAATGGAAAACACACACAGCACAGTGCAAAGCCAGCTGACCCGTATAGGGAAGGCAGTTCAGGCTGTGCCCCCCCCCTCCAGTGCTAGTGTGCTGTGAATAAATTCTAAGACAGGCAAGGCAGAACAGAGACTGGGAAGTGCAAGAAAACAATGAGACGACACTGGTTAGCATGATCTAGAGGGCTCTGCACACATACTGCTACGTCCCCTACGGTGTCAAAGGATTTCGGTTCTGGAAACCCAGAGTCTGATATAGGATGACCCTAACATTTAATAATGGCAGCTGTCAGGCTCAGCCCTGGCATGCTTGAAGGTTGCCATCCGGTTTAGATCTGCCAAAGTAAAGGGCAAGGTTTGGATAGCACTTCTGAAGCTTCGTGGAGATATGTGCCATGTCAGGTAAAAGAATTGCTGCTGCTGTCCTGGAGATGAGCCTCTGGCTAAAATCACAAGCTTGTTGGTGAGAAAAGCAGCATGTTGAGCTACCAGTTGTAAGTGTCCTGAGGGGGTTCAGTGCCTGCTATTTAGCAGAATGCAGGAATGCTACCTGAAAATCAGCTGTATCCCATTACCCAGCATAATCTGTGAAGGAAAGCCTTGTCCCTTTGTCTAACTTGCCTTGTTGCGCTGACTTAGCCTGTCTTTAAAGCAGCTCTCTGTAAGCAGAGGATCCTGCAGCCTTAGTGATTCAACAGGGCTGCTCAAAACCAGCTGCTGTTTTGCAATGACCTCTCCAGGGAGGTCAGTTGAGCTGTTAGAAAGGAGCAGTTCCCAGGCCCTTGAGCCTTCTGGCAACTTGTCCAGTGAGGGCTGTGGAGGAAACTTAACATCCCGACCCTCCCACAGAAATGGCAGGCCGATGGAGAGTGACTTGGGGTAAATAGCTGAAGCAGAGTTTAAAATGTGGTGAGAAGCATGATATACTTGGGATTTTATTTTGATCCTGCTGTCGCATCCCTGAGAACTGTTAAACCCATTGTCTGCCCAGTGCAAAGAAGTTCACACCAATCAAAAATGACAAGGCATGCCAATTTCAAAGGGGAGAGCTGATCCTTAAATAGCAGTTCTGTAGAACAACACTGGGGCCAGGGGAAGCTTGTTTCCCTGATTCAAGATCAAACTTCTCCAGTTGGGATCTGAGATCAAGCTAGGTTCATGTGTCAAAAGACTGCATCATGCTGCAATCCACAATATGTTCACTGAGGAGAGACCTGGCCCAGCAATCGGTTTAGTCATCATGAGCCTCATCTCTGAACTTTGTTAATTCTGCAAGCTAAAAAGCAGAAAGGAAATGTCTGCTTAGACTTCTGAGAGAGCAGAAGGTAGCATTTGTATTGTACAGATCTCTCTGGGCAGTTGTATCGCATACTGGAGCAACTGGCAAGCTAAGAAAGCAGGTGGCTTGTTGAACATGGTTTTCTCTTTGTGTCTTTCACATAGTGAGAAGAAAAATTCTCTCCTGTCTCCGGTGCACCTCTCCGATGGGTAGTTCTGCGCTTGGCCACTGGAGGCAGAAGAGGGGAATCTCTGTTGCGCATGCCTTGTGGATCTAGTCTCTTCCTCCCTCCCCTCCCCCCCC
>QEPC01014734.1:220885-293927 GCA_003113815.1 Sphenodon punctatus | reverse complement strand
TCTTTCTTCTGCCTTCGGGCCGCTTGGAGCGTTTTTGCCGTGCTCGGCGCCTGAAAGACAAATTAGACAGGGTTTTCAGGTTAAACTTAGGTGAAAGGCTTGCCAGAAGGGGGTCCTCCCCAGTACTGAGTGCCCTGAGAGTAACAGGGAGCGGAGCTGGCTCAACAGCTCCGCTCCCGGTACAGCGGAGCTCCGGCAACGCTTAAACCCCGAGGGGGGTCAGGAGCCAGGCAAGCAAGTGGGGCCACACGGACAGGGCCAGCCAGCACCAACGGCAGCCCTAACAGTCCGGGCCGGTTCCCTCGCAAGGTGCCTGGGAACGGGGGATCTGCTGGGGGTGTAGGGTAGTTAGGATCCCCTCGGAGGCTGGGCTCCACCCACCATCCCCCCGCTGTTAGGAACAGCACCGCATGCGGTAGCGGGTTCCGCCTGCATAGTGAGAAGCTGCCCAGACAAGCGGTGGCAAAAGACACTGTCTGAGAACAGCTCCCCCACAGAGCTGCTTCCAGCTGCAGGCACTGCTGTGGGACACACTCCGTGCTATGGAGCAGCAGGGACACTCAGCTCCTGGTGACCAGACTCCTCAGACCCATGAGGATGAACCGCAAGTATCAATGGCCTCTATGGCCTTTACTATGGGGAAAATACTATATTCCCTAGAGAAGCTGGGTGACCTACACAGCCAGGGGAACAGGCCAGCTCACTTATTCCCCAAGAGTAAGGGGAAAAAGGTGGAGGAAACCTAAGATAGGGCTGGCTAAAGGCCCAACTAAAGAAGCGACAAGGGGGATCTGCAGATCACATCTCCCCTCAGGCTTCTGGGGTCAGCTCTGAAGCAGAACAACCCCAAAAAAGGAGAGGAAATCTGCCCGGTAAAGCCCGACAGACGCCACAAGAGGGAGCCATAGACCACATCTCCCCTCAGGAGTCAGAAGCTAGCTCTGAAGGAGAGCAGCCCAGGAAAAGGAGCAAAAAGTTACTAGCCATATTTTCCTCAGGCTCAAGCAACACTAGACTATGAGGAGGAGGAATCAGATCCTGCCGGGTCACAGGACATATCCTCAAACCCTCGTGACAGAGACAGGCAATTCCCCCTAAGCTACAGGGAGTCCCTGCTCTTGCAAGTGGCAAAGACATTAGGCCTCAAGGAAAAGCCAGTAAAAGATGGTTCCTCCGATTCCCAGGAGGAAGAGGAGAGAGACTACCTCCCCTCAATATATGGCAGGGATCGAGGCATGCCACTGGATAAGGTCTTCGAAAGGTTAATCTTAGAGGAGTGGAAGCTGCCAGACAAGGCACATAGAATGAACAGAACTCAGTCAGTCCTGTACACCTTCTCTAGAAAGAAGGAAATAATCTTTAAGAATCCAAAAGTGGATGCAGCGGCAGTGTCTCTGGCTAGGGAGACAGTCTTCCCCACGGAGGGGAACTGTTACCCTAAAGACAATATGACAGAGCAGTAGATGGAGCCTCAGACGGGGTCTAGAGGCAGCTTCCACCGCCACTAGGGTGAACGTTATGTTATACGTGGCCAGAGCGCTCCTCGCTTGGATGCAGGAGGCGCAGGACCCAGAGGTTTCAGATTCCAGGGCCCAGGTACTAGCCTCATGATGCTAGCCACAACATTCCTTGCTGACTCGACTGTAGATGCAATGGGGTGGTCAACCCGAGCAGTGGCAAGCTTGGTAGCAGCCAGAAGAGTCTGGCTCCGATCGTGGCAGGGTGACATAACAGCGCAAAAAAACCCAAAAAACCTTGGCATCAGCCCCATACAAAGGGCAGAAGTTATTTGGGGTCTGCTTTGACAAGGTACTGGCAGTCGCAAATGATAAGAGTAAAAGTAAAAACCTCCAGTAGATGGGTACGACGAAGTTTTTTCGCCCCCAAGGTTACAGGCCCAGACCAGCCTACGGAGGTTTTAAAAGTTTCCAACAGCAGACAAGAGAAGGGAGGAACAACTTCCCCTTTCGAGGAAGGGGAGGTAAGTTTCCCAGGTTCGACAGACAAAGAGGAAGGGGTTCTCCCTCAGTCAGGCATTCTGCTTAGACTGGCCCATTGAGGGGATCAAAAGGTAGGGGGCAGGCTACAACTTTTCTCAGGGCTCTGGGAAAAGTCAGTCTCAGACAAATTGGTTCTGGAGACCGTAACCCACGGATACCGCATAGATCTGCTAAGAAGGCCCTGACAAAAATGTCTACCTTCCCCTGCCTCTACAAGAGAAGAGAAACAAAGGGCCATGTCACAAGAGATCGAAAGACTCCTTGGCAGTCAAGCAATAGAAAAGGTTCCCCTATATCAGAGGGGTCAGGGGCTTTACTCAGTCATGTTTCTAGTCCCAAAGAAAGACGGGACATGGAGGGCAATCTTGGACCTCAAATTCCTGAACAGGTCAGTCCGACCACAGAGGTTCAAGATGGAAACTGTAACCTCCATATCCCAATCCCTGAGGGAGGGAGATCGGTTAGCTTCCCTGGACCTGCAGGAGGTATACCTGCATATACCCATTTGGCAGCCCCACAGAAGGTGGCTCAGGTTTTGCTACAGGGAATAACATTATCAATTCAAGGCCCTCCCATTCGGCCTGTCCTCCGCCCCAAGGACCTTCACGAAGATCCTAGTATCCCTGGTGGCAAACCTCAGGAGGGAGGGGGTACATATTTACCTGTACCTGGATGACATACTAGTCAGGGCCCCCTCCCTACCCAAGATCACAGCAGACCTGGCCAGGACAATGGAATATTTCTCGTTACATGGGTTCTTAGTAAATCTGCAAAAGAGTCATCTCAAGCCGAATCACAGATTGGAGCACCTAGGGGTGCTCAGAGATACCAACTTAGGAGTCACATTGATACCCCAAGCCAGGCAGGACAAGATCAGGGCACTCATCCAGTTGTTAAAGATCCAAAGGAGGATGAGGTTAAAGACTAGCAGTCTTTGGGGCTGCTAGTCTCTTGCACAAAACAGGTGCAATGGGGAAGGCTCCATATGAGACCATTGCAGAGGCTGCTGCGGCCTATGCAGTGAGAGCTAACAGCGGGGCTCAACCCATGGGTGCAGATTCCCCCAGGGCTAGGTCACTCTATGTCTTGGTGGTTAGGCCCCAAGCCATTTGCCAAGGGCGTTCCAATCGCAGAGCCAGTAAAGCAGACAATCACAACAGATGCTAGCCTCTCAGGCTGGGGCCCTCACTCTGGGAGCTGCTCAGTCCAGGGGCGGTGGAGCAAGGCAGAACAGGCACACAGTATAAATTATCTGGAACTGAAAGCCATACGTCTTGCAGTGGAACAACTGGTTCCAGGGATGGAGATAGGAACATTTTGATTTACACGGACAATATCACTGCAAAGGTGTGTATCAATCACCAGGGGGGTTCCAGGTCACCGATCCTCCACAGGGAATCGAAGATTCTCTTCAGATGGGCACAGAAGAATGTCATCTCCCTGAAAGTCTTGCACATCAAAGGCAAAGACAACGACCTGGCGAACTGGCTGAGCAGGCAAACTCGACCCACACGAGTGGTCGCTGAACAAGACAGTCTTCAAGGATCTCGTGGCAAGGTTCGGCCTCCCAGTGATGGACCTATTCGCCAACCAGCACAACACACACTTACCCAGATTTATGGCAAGAACTCAATGTGCGATGGCGGAGGCAGTGGATGCGCTGAACCAGCCATGGCCAGCGGGACTCTTGTATGTGTTCCCACCTATTCCCCTGATCATCAGAATCATAGACAAGACCATCAAGGAAGGGGCTCGTCTACTCATACTAACCCTGTGGTGACCTCGGAGACCGTGGTTTTCCGACCTCATAACCCTCGGTCATGGGAGATACGTGTCGTTGGGAACAGACCCAGCATTAACGCAGGGGCCTCTCCACTGCGACTATCTACACAACCTCAACATGACAGCATGGCTCTTGTCAGAGAGACCCTAAAAAAGAGAGGTTACTCGGACTCAGTTCTCGCTACACTCCAATATGCCAGACGCCCAGTGACAAGAAGGTTGTATAGGGCTACCTGGAAGGTGTTCGCCTTGTGGTCGGCTGACAGAGCTTTGGACCCGTGTAAAGCAGGGATAAAAGATATTCTGCAGTTCCTTCAGGAGGGACTGGACAAGGGCCTTAAGCCAAGCACACTGACAAGACAGGCAGCAGCAATAGGCTTGGTCCTGAAAGCAGTGACCAATAGACAGGTGTCGACACACAGCCATGTCAGGCAGTTCCTTAAGGCAGCAAAAGCTCTATCGCCACCAGTACAGCACAGATACCCTACTTGGGACTTTAAATTTAGTTCAGGATGCTCTTACTAGACCGCCCTTCGAGCCGCTAAAACACATTTCGGCCTATATGCTTACGCTTAAGGTAGTGTTTCTCATAGCTGTAACATCAGCTAGGCGAATTTCAGAATTGGGAGCCTTATCAATTGAGGAAAACTTTTGTTCTTTTCAAGAACAGTCGGTTACGCTCAGAGTGGATCAAGCATTTGTTCCAAAAGTAAAACACTCCATTCCACAAGAATCAGGAGATAGTGCTGCCATCCTTTTGCCCAAACCTGAAATATCCTAAAGAAAAGGTTTGGCATAAATTAGATGTAAGAAGGGCACTAAAAGCATACCTCCGTAGAACCCAGGGATTCAGGTCAACCTTGGTTCTATTTGTGAACCTTAGAATAGGTTACAGGGGATCCAAGGCCTCGAAAACACTCATCTCAAAATGGGTGAAACAATGTATTCAGGAGGCCTATAGGGCAAAAGGTAAGGTGCCTCCAATCCAAATTTGGGCACGCTGGGTAAAGAGCGCAGCAACGTCCTATGCTTTTAAAGCAAGGGCTCCTTACGACGAGATCTGCAGGACGGCCATGTGATCGTCCCTGCATACCTTCGTAAGGCATTATAAGATACCTACAAATCAGCAAACGCTGCTTTTGGGAGACAGGTGCTGCAGGCAGTGCTGGATTCGTCCGGCGTGGTTTGCTTCCACCCATAAGGATGTATAGGGCTTGGGTACATCCCATCGGAGAGGTTCACCGGAGATAGGAGAGAAAGTAGAATTGGTCACCTACCTCGGTGATTTCCTTTCTTCCTTGTCTCCGGGGAAACTCTCCGGCCCTCCCTACAAGACAGCGCGAACAAAAAACAAAATAAAAAAAAAGAAGGAAAACAAAGTAAGAAGCAGATAAACCCATTAGCCCTCACTCAGGAGGGTTAGAACAGTGGGGGATAGTAAGTAATAGTGTCCTAGTAGTCTGATATAGCAATTAGATTCTCTGTTGCCCTTAATATTTTATAGGGCTGTTAAGTATGACTGTAACATAATGCAGAGTTTGTTTGAGTTATTGGTTAACAGTATTCAGTGGAAGTGGACAGCGACCCTACAGCTTGGATACAGACTGAAGGGGGGGGCTAACTCCACAACGCATGCACAACAGAGATTGCGCTCTTCTGCCTCCAGTAGCCAAGCACAGAGCTACCCATTGGAGAGTTTCCCCAGAGACAAGGAAGAAAGGAATTCACCGAGGTAGGTGACCAATTCTACTTTCTCAAGCACACTAACAGGGCCTGGGCCCCAAGGGCTAAGTATTGTCAGAATCAACCCCAAGAAGCCAGACCCAGGCAGGATCATCCAAGCGTGCTCTTTATTTATAGTGTAGCCCCTCAGTTAACAATCCATTTATCCATATTTTCATGTCCATACACATAGCTCAAGTATACATAATTCAGAAATACCTTCTCGCTAGGCCCAGTCTCTCCTAGCCAGGTTTCACCGGGTACTCCTTGCTCCAAGGGCAGACCTCTGGCTGCAGGATGACTCAGAACCTCTCATGCAGAGCTTCCCAGCTCCTGCCTTCTGCCCCGGTAGTGTCCCTGTCCCCCGCCCCCTTTCTGGACTCCCAGCTCAGGCTTATCTAGCCAGCCTCCTCCTGAGCTGGCCTAGCCTCACCCAAACCCAACTGGTTCCATTCAGCCCATTAGGCTTTAAGCCTTCAAGCTCCCCAAGTAGCCTGTACTCCAGATGCTATCACCTAGTCTAGTTAGTGCCTGCTCTTTGACACCTGCCTGGGGCATCCTCTCATATACCATGCACTTGCGTATGTCTGTCTGGCACCCCATAAAGGGTCAGGCATCCAAGCCTGCATCCTGCCTCACACACATTGCCCAGTCTTGAAGTGTGTTGCTCTGCATGGTAACTGTAGCCCCAAAGCATTAAGCCTTGATAAAGGGAAGACTGGGATATAAACATGGCTTAACTGAACTTGTTTTCCTCTGTTCTGTCAATGGGCTGTACCCCACAACCTAAAAGTCAATAACTCGAGGTGTAATTCTTACTACTCTCCCTTCCCTTCAGACTCCCATGTCCTGGCATGAAACAGAAGTGGGGAAAACCAGCCCTGGTTCTCACAAACGTTCTGCATCTTGGGGTAGTACAGACCACCGCCGAGAGGTAAAGACAGGTCCCTCCCATTCCTTAGCAATCAAGAAAAATCTTAAATGATGTGTAGAGGGCCTCTTAACAGTGGCATCCAGCTCTCATTCAATGGCACACTCAGCAAGCTTGTAGTTTGAGGTGTACACAGCTTTGTTGCTGTTTGATTATCTACACATGCCCAGATCAATTTCATTGCTCCCATATAGGAGAATTGGATGTGGCGTAATTGAAGCCAGCTCAAGGGCTGCAGTTCTGTGCATTGCTGTCCCAAAGAAGCCTTTTGGGTGGCCTCTGCAGAGATCTGCTTCAAAGCTGATGCTATGGAAGGAAGATTAGTTACCCCATGGCTGTTGGGGAGGGAGAACAAAATCTACCTTCTGAAGAGTAAGATGGCAGAGTTCATCATTACGCTTTTGGAATAACTTACTCCAATACTTCGTTTGTTTTTTAAAATAAAGCAACCAACCTCCCAAAGTGCTTTGTCTCAAGCCTGCCCCAGAAGTCCACTCCATTTACTCTGGAAGCATGCAGGGGTGGGGGGGTATTCAGAGATGCTGTCCTGCCAGGCCCCATGACTCCACCAGCCCCTGTTCCTGCCTCTACATTGCCAGAGGCAGATAAAGTTGGAGGCTGGTGGTGTTGCTGCCATCACCACTGAGCTAGTGGTAGCAACGCTGGCCCCCATTAGACTTGAAACAGCTCTAGATGAGGGTCTGGCAGATTAGCAGCAATGTCAAAGTTTGGGGGAGAGACGGAGGCTGAGCCCTGGCGCAATTGAACCCTAATCCCACCCCCACCCCCCTCCCGGGGATGGCCAGGCTTGTTCTAGCTTGACTGAACATGCCCCTCTGCCTTGTAACTTACTGTTGGGGAGCAATGGGGAGTGTTGGCCTGGCAGTATTGTTGACTTGCTCTGTATGCACTATTTGCTAGATTGCTAAACTGAAGCAGCAACTCCAACGAACTAAGCTCAGCAGCAGAAACGGCAAAGAGAAGGACCGAAGCTCTCCAGTCCAAGGGGATCATTCTGTTCTTGGATCGGTCAGGGTATGTTCCATGTCTTTCCCTTCCTCCCCCCGAACCCCTGTTTTCAAGGAGACCACATGAAATTATGGGGTTGACGTGGAATTCCGTGCGTAAAGATTTGAGACGAGGAGACTGCAGATGCAAACAGCAGATAGTCTTTATTCAGCAGATTTTCACAACATGTTGCGGGCCTCTAGGATCATAGAATCCTGAGCACCCCACAACAAAGAGCACTATATTCTTATCCATAAATCCTTGGGCGGAAAGCCCATACATGGGTTCCCGCAACTGCGCAGTAAATATTCATGACAGCATAACTTGCAAACTCATTATTTAAGGAAAAGACTGTTCACTTCTAAGTGAGGGTTGTTATCTAGACTGAAACCAGGTGCATTCTTGAGCTAAAGGAGTCCTCCCTATAAACAAAGTAAACTTCAAAGGTGGGGCTTATCTATCTGAGGAGAAGCAAAGCCTGTTTAATTTTTAAGGGTGAAGCAAGCAATCCTAGCATGACGGGGTAACTACAGGTTATTGTTTAAGAGGGCACTATGGGGCAAACAGAATATTGGGGTTTTCTTCATCAGGGTGCTTCCCATGTGATCACAGGGGTTTGGGGCTAGCTTTTGCAGTCTGGCTGCAGAACCTAGTTCCTGGATTATCTCAGGATCTTCAGGAGGAACCAGTTAATTCTAATAACTGATGTTGAAAGGTCCTACTTTCCCAAGTGCATAGTCTGCTCTATGTGGGTTTAATGCATTTTCTTCTGTCAAGGCCTAGAGTATTCTGGCCACATGTCATCAATCTCTCCCTTTCCACAGGCGCCTTCCCCTCTGCCTTCAAGCATGCCACTGTCTCCCACATCCTCAAAAAGCCCACCCTGGACCCATCTGACCCCTCTAGTTACCGGCCAGTCTCCCTCCTTCCCTTTGCCTCAAAGCTTCTGGAACGTGTCGTCTACTCCCGCTGCCTGGACCTCCTCTCTGCCAACTCCTCCCTGGACCCTCTCCAATCCGGCTTCCGCCCCCTCCACTCTACTGAAACTGCCCTGGCCAAGATCACCAATGATCTACTTGTCGCTAAATCTAAGCGCCTCTACTCCATTCTTGTCCTCCTTGACCTCTCTGCTGCCTTTGACACTGTCGACCACTTGCTTCTATTGGACTCGCTTTACTCTTTGGGCTTCCGTGGCTCTGTCCTTGACTGGTTCTCCTCCTACCTCTCTGACCGCTCCTTTAAAGTCTCGCTCCCCGAGTCAAACTCCTCCTCCCTCCCCCTTTCGGTTGGGGTCCCCCAAGGCTCTGTCCTTGGCCCTCTCCTCTTCTCTATTTACACCCTGTCCCTTGGCAAAATTATTGCCTCCCACGGATTCCAATATCATCTCTACGCTGATGACACCCAACTCTATCTTTCTACCCCCTCTCTCTCCTCTTCTGTCCACTCACGCCTCGTCAACTGCCTCTCTGATATCTCCGCCTGGATGTCCCGACGTCAACTCAAGCTCAACATGGCCAAGACCGAACTCCTCATTTTTCCTCCCTCCTCTTCCTCTCCCTCTAACCTGCCCATCTGCATCGATGGAGTCACCATCCATCCTGTTCTCCAAGCCCGTAGCTTGGGCTTCATCTTTGACACGCACCTCTCTTTTAAACCTTACATTGACTCTGTTGCCAAATCCTGCCGATTCGCCCTCCATAACATTGCTCGGATCCGCCCCTTTCTCTCTACCTCCTCGGCCAAAACCCTTGTTCATGCCATGGTTATCTCTCGCCTCGATTACTGCAACCTCCTCCTTGCTGGCCTCCCTCGCTCTCACCTGTCCCCCCTTATCGCAATCCAAAACTCTGCTGCCAAGGTCATTCACTCTGCCCGTCGCTTCGACCATGTGCAGCCTCTCCTCTTCTCTCTTCACTGGCTCCCCCTTCCTGAACGTATCCTGTTTAAACTCCTGGTATTCACGTTCAAAACACTCCACAACCAAGCTCCCCCTTACCTCTCGGACCTAATCTCCCTACGCACTCCTGCACGCGCTCTCCGCTCTTCCTCTGTCCCCTCCCTCACTCTCCCTCATTTATCCTGCTCACCTAACCGCCTTCGACCCTTCTCCCTCGCTGCCCCCCATGCCTGGAACTCCCTCCGCTCCTTCACATCCCTCCTCAAGACCCACCTTTTCCTCACCGCCTTTCCCAATGCCTGCTAGTCGTTCCCCGTATACTTACTGTCTGCCCTCCTCTGCAGACTGCTGCAACCAACCTGATTGTAACCAAACCAAGCCAAGCACACCACCTGAGACTTCGCATCCGCTTGAATGTTTGTTTGTCTTCTCCCCTGTCTCTCCCACTGTCCCCTCTCCCTGTCCTTGTCTTTTAGATTGTAAGCCAGTGGCAGGGACCGCGTCTCTTTCTATGTTCTGTATAACACAAGGCACATGGCTGGCGCTATATAAATGTTTATAATAATAATAATAATAATGCTTCCCAGCTATGCAATACAAAGCAACTCTGCCAAGAAAGCTGTTGGATTGTATGAGTAGAAATGACGCCATGGCCCTCTCTGCTGCAGGTCTCCCCTTCTGGATGCCTCCCGGCCTTTCCTGTCCTGAGGCTCAGCCCCTGCTTGCATAGGAGCCTTGAAGGCCTCAACCAGGAGCTGGAGGAGGTGTTTGTTAAGGAACATGGAGATGAGGAGCTTCTGAGGGTGAGTTAAGACTGTCCCTGAGTGACCTTGAAATTGTAGGAACCATCCAAGGATATTCTCTGAAAGTCTCTTTTCTCTGCTTTGCCAACAGCACCAGCCTTATATTGCCACTTATTGGGTTCCCACACCTTTTCTCATGCTGCATGTAATGGAACGCCTGCCCTGAGCTAAATCCCACTCCTGCTGGGGCCTTGTAAGAAATTAGCTGATCTGTTATGGTCCTGGTGCATGCTAGTCCAGTGACAGCAATGCTTGATCAAATCTTGATCAAGGCCCCCTTGTACTAGACATGGTACAGGCAGCACCTGTTCTGGTCAGCTTTCAGCCTAACACATTGGTGTACTAGGACTGTAAGCTGCTTGGGGCAGGGACTAGTTCTGTGTAGCTTAGCACAGTGGAGCCTGGCCTATGATGGAGGCTCTTAGCTGCTTCTGCAGTACAAATAAAAATTGGGAATCCATATTGAAATTGTACCTAGTTACTTTTCTCACTCCCTAGTGTCACATAACTTAAAGGTTGTACACAGAGCAGTTCCTGCAAGGCACCTTCCTTTTCTCACAAGGTAAATCCAGAAGCAGTCACATTATGAATTCCAAAGAGCTATTCTAGGTTGGGTTCATGCCTCTGATCCATGTGTCAAAACAAAGTTACTACGCTACAGGAATTCACCCTAGGGTAGGGGTGGGGAACCTTTTCCCTCCCACAGGCTGCTTTGCAAACTAGTATGAGCTCTGCGGACTAGACTGGCATTGTGGTGCGGGGTGCATTGTCTTACATGGTGTGCTCAGGATGAGGAGAGGCGGAGGATCAATACCATGAATCCATCCCCTGTCCTTGAGTGGATGCCCTCATCTCCACTCCCTTCCCTTGAGCTCACTCAGAGCTTGAGGCTGTGGACCAGATCCAGTGGCCAAATCCAGAAATTGGAAAGGTACCAATTAAAAGGCTGTGGGCTGAGAGTCCCCATCACCACTACCTCAGGGTAACAATTTCCAGGTAGCTCTCCTGTATGAACAAGCCCTTTCAGTCTCTTAAGTTCATCAGAACCATGCGTTTCTATCTCCAGCATTACTCAAATTCTGACTTGGCTGCCGGGGCTATCCCACCCTATTCCCACGTGTGATATCAAGCAGGCAGTCACAGAAACTGATATGAAGACCCCCTGGCCAATGCATGTCCTTCATTTGTTCCAAGCTGCTTTGTGGCCTGGGTGCAGTTCAGGAATATCTGGTTGCGGGGGGATGATGGGATTGATTTAGCTGTCTGTTAGGTATTGGGAGTTTGTCAGTAACCTTTCCTCCCTTTCTAGATTTTGGATGTTCCAGATGGTCACAGGGCCCCAGCCCCTCCCCAGAGAGGCTGCAGTGACCCCTCATTGCTGTCCCTGGAGCCCAGCAGCTGCAGCAGCGTCTCTCTTTCCCCATCCCCTTCTTCAGCCCTCCGCCCTTCTCCACACACCCCTGCAAAGGCAGCCACAGAGGAGCTGTCCTTGTCTGCAGAAGAGCCAGTGTCTGATCCTAAAGAGAAAGGTAAATGGTGTTAACAGCATTTTTCTTAGTGCCAGACCTCTAGGAAATTGCTATGATCGTGAATGCATTTAGTGTAGCTTCACAGTAGAGTTCTACATGGGCTTCAAAATGCCCCTGCTGCATCAGAACCAGTCCTGATGCAGCAGGCTTCCTCTTGTTTCGGCTCAATCTGTACCAGGGGTGGCCTTGGCCCTGTGGAGTGCTGTTGTGTCATGCACAATGAGGATACGTATTATATCAGTACAGGGGTGGGATTAAGCTACTTCCCCTGCTTTTTTCCTGACATCCCCTCGTCCCCATAAGCACCATGATGTCATGGCACTTCATTGGGGCTAGGGGCACATCAAGAAAGGGTGGGTCTAAGGCATTACCTTCCCCCAACCTAATGTGGAGTGACAGTGTCATGGTGCTCTCTAGAGGTGGAGCCTCTTGCGTGAGGAGAGTCTAGCCCAGTCTGAAGGGCTTGGGATGGGAGGGCTCCTGAACTGGACTAAGCCTGATGGGACCCCTTGTGTCTAATGGAGCTTGGCCCAACTGGAGCAACACTGGGCCTTGCTCTTGCTGTTTGTTCCCACTGTCCTCTGGGAATTCAGAAGCATACCTAGATGGTGACTGAAGAAAGTTGTAGAGAATCCACCAGGACTCTCTTCTCTACTGTCCCCTCCTCTCTCTTCCCCCCCCCTCCCCCCCCTGTAATTTCAGAGCTTTGATTTAAAGGAGCTGTGACTCTTACAAATATCTCTTCCCCACCCCTAGAGGACAGCAGCACCTCGCCGGTTCTGGGCTTTGCCTCCTCTCCTCGCCCCAACCACAGCTACATGTTTAAACGGGAACCTCCTGAGGGATGTGAGAAAATTCGGGCCTTTGAAGAAGCAACGTAAGTAGGAGACCAAATTGCTGTGCCAGAGTATAGGCGATGGCAGCAAAGCAGCATAGTCCAGAGCAACACCACACCAGTAGGAAATTGAGGGGGGGGGGGTGCTTGGCTTAAACACCCTGATGCTAGAAGGACTCTGCCGTGGAGAGCAAAGCAACAAAGCTGAAGTACTTGACCCACTAAAGCAGCAGTTGCCAAGATTTTACCTATGAACCACATTTTGAGACTTAAATAGAATCCATGACCCCAGAGAGTGTATTGGATAGCAGCCAGGTCACAGCACCATCCACAGGAGAGTGTGACCCCACCAGAGTTGTAGCTAGGTTGGACCCAGTGGCAAGGGCAGACAGCTGTACCAGGGAGCATGGCCCCTTGACTTGTGGGCTCCATTGCAGCTACACCACTGACAGAAGAACCTTCGTTGTCCCTCCACACCCTGCCCCCCCAAAATAAATCTGCTCTTTCCTTTTTTAAGCAGTACAGCCTCTCAAGAACAAGGATTGTTCCACGGGGATTATAGCCTATACGGCTCTTCCCCTAACCCTAGACAGTACAAAGCCCCCTTGTCTTGTGGTCTTGGTGGCCCTTCCTTTTTGCCCCGCATGTCAGTTTCTCAGAGGAATAACCCAGAGCTCTCAAGATGTTGGCTCTTAATCTCCCATCCCACCTTGACTGGTTTCCAGCTTGGTGGGCTGCAACGTCTTCTGTCCAGCTGCTGGGGAGCTACTTTTAGGGATGGTAGAAAACTGGTAGTTTCTAGGTGATAGCTGCTTGGAAAATAGCAGGTCCCAAGGAGCTCGTGGCCAAACCTAGAACCCCCATTGAAAGCTGCAAGACCATTTTCTGGGCTCCTGTGTTCTAATCTGTTTCTGTTTTGTGTCCCTCCTTCAGGTCCCCCAGCCCTGATCAAATTTTTTTGCCCTCCTGCCCAGATAAAAACAAAGTCCATTTCAACCCAACTGGTTCTGCCTTTTGCCCTGTCAGTCTGGTGAAACCGCTCTTCCCAAACATGGGCTTCCTGTTCCGAGGATTCCCTGGTTCCCCCAGCCCTGTGCCACCAGGCATGTTCTCCTGCCAGGCTGCTGCCCCGGTGCCATTCCTGGGCTCCCGAAAGGACTCTGGAGCAGATGGCTTTAGCGAGGTCTCCAATTCACCTCCGCTGAACTTTGAACACTGGAAGCGCAGCCAAACAGAAGAGAGTGTCCTCTTCCACAGCTCTGTGGTGGTTTAAAGTCTTGGGGGTGGCCAGGGCCAGCAAGCATCTCCAGCCCCCAATGCACCTTAGCCTGTGGAGACCAGTGCCTTGAAGTTGGGACTCGAGGGCTACAGTTGCAGCCCACAGATTGACAACTGTAGCAAGCTTCCTCCAAGTAACGGCGAGAGGTGTACAGTACCTTGTGCCACAGGACTCTTTGCTGCTGGAGTGGCTCCCTTCTCCCAAGCCCCCAGCACCTAAAGCACTTTTCTTTTCCTGTGTTGAAAATGTTGTTTCCTGCGTGATTGTGTTGCTATCAAAGAGCAGATGAGACTGCTGATGAGGGCAGAATGGAAACTCAAGCTACCTGGTTTTTGAATAAGAGGCTCCTTGCTGCTGGAATTTGAGCAACAGGGAGTTCTGTACATATTTCAGCCCTTTAGCAGGAGGGAGGCCTGGGAGGAGCTGGCTTAGTGGAGTAGAGCTACATGAATATCATGGGTCTACACTCCATTCAAAGGCAACTTGAGCCACTTGGAGAAGACATGAGAGGGTTGGAAATGCTGAATGGCACTACTGGATGCTGGACCTGTGAACCAAACTCCTCAAGAGGTTCTTAAAAGGATGAGTGGTCCTGGCTATTCAAAGGTTGAGTACGCAGACGATCAAATGCCTGCCACTGTGCCTTCAAGGGGTCTCTGTCTGCAGAGAGCCTGCACTCTTGGAAGATTCTCTGATAAGGGAGGAGGAACAGGAGAGAGGTTTGTGCTATTGCAGTGGAGCTGTCTATGTGGCTTTCTGATGGGGTGGTGAGGATCTCCTCCAGACTACCTGCAGGAGGAAGAGGAGGAGACCAGCACCCAAAGTCTCTGCTTACTGTTGGAAGGTTGCTGCTAGTAGAAATGTTATGTGCTGCTTTCCAAGCAGACAATCTGATTAATTCTGGCTCCTTTTGATTCAGTGGTGAGTGTTGGAAATCAGCACCATTTTATATCACTGCACAAAAAATCTCCAACAACCCAACTCTATCCACAGACATAAGATTGTTTTAACTGTGCTTGGGACAGAGGAGTTGCTTCTGAAACCCTCTGGATCTAGCACTTATCCCAGCACAAAGCCTTAAAAGGTGAAAATGTCACTTTGGAGGGGAATTCTCAATTGTAAACGCCTCTTGCAAAATGAAAGTATTTGACTTCTGTTTTAAGGTTCTGGGTTGTATTGGAAAAGCCTATTTTCTTGTACCTGATGTAGAAACTCTATTTTCTTCCAAAGACACTATTTTTGCAGCTGTTTAGAGTTTGTATTTTATGTATGTATTGCAAAGCTTAATGGAGGAATGTTAGCATTGGAGTTTTTTCTTGTTTTGTGTTAGAGGTTTTTGCAGATCTTGGTGTTACCAGTGAATAAATATTCCAGGCATCCAAAAGTTACTGCTGTGTTTTTTATTTGGGGTGGGGGTTGCTATTATGCAACCTAAACCTTACTCTCTGGCAGACAAGTTGCATGGGCTCTTTCTTACTGAAATGGACCTCTTTAGTTTGGAGTGTGAGGTGGCTGGTAGCCCGCTTCTGGAGGACTGTGATGCTGGTGACCACTGCAAGAGATGTAATTGGAAACAATTGTCAATCCATTTTAAACCAAGAGTCCCTGCCCTTGTGAAAGGGCTATGCTGTAGATCAGTGCTCAACCCCTCACCACTTCTGTATTTAGTAAAAGCTGTGCAGGCTGGCTACAGTGAGGTGGAGGGAACATGCTGAAGGAAGGGGGTGAAGGAGCAAATTCAGAGTGTGAGGATGGAAGCAGAGATGATGGTACATTCTGAGAGGTGGGGCTGGATCCATGAATTGGGAAGGGGCAGGTCTGAGGTTCCCCACTTTTGTTGTAGCTCCACCAGCACTTTGGGGCTTGATACAGGAGTGACTGGGTGACAGTTCCTGGGTTGTGCAACAGGTGGGAGGAGAGGATGGTCCCTTCAGGAACACAGAGCCTCAATGAGTGTTTGAAAGTGCTTCTCTAATGCATTAAAGATGTGCTCATTTTAGCAGCATGAATACAGCTTCTAAATTAGGCCATGGAAAGGAAATGCAGCTGGCTGGAAGGGCAACGCCTACATAGACTCTGCTTCATCCTTGCAGCATAAACTGCAGAACAGTCAGCTTCATTTTAACCTGTGGAGGTTGATCTCTTGAATGCCTGGGCTGTGGGCCAGCTCATTGGAAAGGGGAGGGTTAAGTAGGCCAGGTAGTTGTTTAAGCAGACAGCCAGGACTTGCCTGCAACTGGAGTTGGGGGGAGCTGCAGGCTGGAGTTGCTGCTTCAGAGCGCACATGTCAAATTTACTAGAAGAAAGGGCAGGGAGAAAGGTGCCAATTTTTCTGAAACCTCGAGTCCCTCAGCCCAGCGCTCCTAAATCATGATTTCATATTGCAAAGCATCCCTCCCCCCTTCTGCTACACAGGGCACTGCCAAAGTTTTTCTCCATTCTGGATGAAACACCAGAGCTTTGAGCGGAGGGGTGGGTTCTTGAGAAGAGGTGTGGAGTCAACCCTTTGAAACTTCTCATTTCAAGTGAATGAAGAACAAAACTCTTGGTGCTAAGGGCCTATAAAAGCGATTTGGGTTGTTCTACAAGCTGCTCGGTCCATGGCTCAGCCAACACTGCTGCTGTTGGCTGGGCAGCAGCACTTCTGAAATGGAGTCTGGGTTAGAGTGGGTGACAGACTTAATAGGAATCAACAGTGCAATTTAGCAGCTAACAAGGCAAACCCTATTTTGGATTGCATTAACAATCATTGTGCAAGGGAAGGGATTGCTCCTTCTCTGCTCGGAACAGGCCTTCTCTAGAGTGTTATGACCACTTTTGGGTGCCTCACTTTAAGAATGATAAGAGAGATGCTGGAGAGAGGAGGGCTCAAGAGCAACTAAAATGATAAAGGAGATAGAAGTGAAAAGTCTGAGGAGAAGTTGAAGGAACCAGGAACGTTTAGACTGGGGGGGGGGGGGAGATTAAGGACAGTGTCTGACTTGTGGTGTGATTGGTTTTCAAATATATAGAAGGTGGCTGTTAGCAAAATGTTGCCCAGTTCTCTCTGGTCACTGAGAATAGGACTAGAGAGAAAACTCTTCCTAATGTTTAGCCTAAATCGGCTCATTCCAACTACTACGCAGTGGGATAACTTGGCAAGGGAGGTTATGGAAGCCTGATCGCTGGAGGTTTTTAAAAATAGGTTAGACACGCATCTCTTGGGAATGGTGTTGGGACCATGGAGCCTGCTTATGGCAGGGGGGCTGCACTAGATTAGATAACTGGAAGCAACCCCAAGAATTCTGATTCTATGAATACTGCAACCTCTGACACAGGCACTGCAGAGTGGAAGAAAAGCAGTCTGTCATGCTGAATAATAGACTACGGCCACAATCCGATAAGCGGATACATCAAAGTAGCTGCATCTTATTTTGCTTTTACTTCTGAAACATTCACACACAGGGCACTACACCTGAAATTGAGTATTATTATTAAGCATTTATTTAGCACCAGCAATGTACCTGGTGCTTTCCAAAGTAATGGAATAGGTCCCTGCCCTAGGGCTTAGAATGTGAGAGATGGGGGGTGGGAGGAGGAGATGAAGTAAGGGGAACAGAGGGAGAGACAAGGAGTGTAACATTTACAAAGATGTGAGGTCCCAGGTGCACACACTTGACTTGGTTACATCAAGAAGGAAGAGGTATGTACTCCTGAAAAAGGATTGAGCTCGCTTTGCTTCCTACTTCAAAGTAACTATCATGTGAGCCTATTGTTTTTTGATGAATTTTTCTGTACAGATGGTTTGGGTATGGTGAATCCTGTGGTGGTGCAGGAGGCTGGACTACTTGACCTGTGAGGTCCCTTCCAGTTCTGGGACTTGGACATTTACCTTGAAGTAACTCCGTATTGCTCTGTGCTATGACCACTAGGGGGGAGCTTGAGAACTAACTACTTTTGGTTTAGCTGCACTATGAATACTGCTAGAGTTTCATAGATTACAAAGGATGTTAAACTAGACACTAGTTCCTTTGAGCCCAGGTTTGGTCTGTGCAGCACCCGCTCACATGTAGCCTAATAAATGGGCAGTTCCCTGCATGTATTTCTTGTGCAGGCAGTCTCCACCCTCAGGCCTCCACCCTCAAGCCTAATATGTGGGCAGGCATTCTTCCCCACCACGCTCTGTCCACCAACCCTCCCCACCCCTTCTCACTATCCTGCCCCACCGTCATGACTCAGCCCCAGCGACCCATGGAAAGAAGCCACAACAGCAGTTTCTTCCTTATGACTCCAGGAGGCAGTCCAGTGCCTGCTAGCCCTGCCCACTCAGAGGTTGGTACGTGGGTTTATACCTGCCAACATTTGACAGCTGGAAATAACCTTTTGCTATGCACATAATGCTGAGTTCGTTAAGCAAATTGCATACTTTGAATGCCTATAATAAAAACTGAAAGCAAAAGCAATCTGTTTTTGCATGTTGTCACCACCCAGTTTCTCACATCCATAGCTCACAATGATGTACCAGCAGTTAGCAGCACACACTCCTACTGCAGTCTTGTTTGCTATGGTGTTGGAAATCCCTCTCGGATCACACAGATCCTCAGGCAAACATGCGCCTCTTGTGCCCCTCTAGCATCTTTTGTGTTGTCCTACATTGGGGATGGAAAACATTCCTGCTTGTGAGGACGCTCTGCATTTCTCCAAGTGT
This sequence comes from Sphenodon punctatus, assembly GCA_003113815.1. Lineage (NCBI taxonomy): Eukaryota > Metazoa > Chordata > Lepidosauria > Sphenodontia > Sphenodontidae > Sphenodon > Sphenodon punctatus. Next base: position 275,454 of record QEPC01014734.1, on the reverse strand, counting down.
CCACCTTGTGTAGGGCAACAAGCTTCCCTTCAGTCAGTTCACATTCCCTGTACCCCAAGTTATTTGTGTCCCTAAAGAGATTCATCTGTGACCTGATTGAGATGCTTGTGGTGGCCCTGCACATATCGTTTCACTGCTATCGGGGCAGTGATGAGAAAAAATGGCAGGGAAGGTCCAGCCTCCATTAGTGACAGTCCTACTTCTGGCCATGCACAGACATCCAGAAAACTCTGGTTTTGTTCACATCCCACTCATTTCATCCAGTGCTCTCATTCTTCCATTCTGCTGAACTTGAACTGCAGCAGGGTTGTGTGTTGTCTGCACTCCATCATGCATACATAGAAACTCATTGTATGCATGTGCCACCCGATTGAGCGCATAGGCTGCCTCGGAGGATAGGTCTGACAGTTCTCTCTGTACATCAGGCCTCACTCCAATATCAGCAATGGCTAGGGTATCTATCACCCCACCCCACCCCACTTCTCTGGGTCCGATGTCCCAGGTGCCTATCACACTCACAGACAAAAACTGAAGCCATTGGGCTTTTCTGAGCAAACAACCCGCAGCACTAGCTTTCTGTGGTGGCATGACTGCTCATGTTCCTTGCAAGCAAAAACTCTTACTTTCAAAAGATTTTTTAAAAGTAAATTCTAACCAAGGGACAATAGTCTCAGCTCTGTTCCCACATACGTTCTGAGCACAGTAACCTTCACCTCTTGGCAGATCCTTCCACCTGGCCATTTCTTAACGTTCTTAATTAGGGTGGGGGCAGGAACCACTGAAATTGCATGCTTCCGTGGTGCTATCATCTCAACATTTTTAGATGAGTTGGTGTGTACTGACATGCTTATGATAGAAATGTCTATGTGGTCTAATAGCAACCTGGATTGGCAGTGCTGGCACAGCAACACGTGCACATCCAGCATAAGCTTTGCAAAACCTTTTTCAACCAATAGCTGGCTAGTAACCAATAACATCTCACACTTGATGCACAGCCTGTCCTCTAAGGACACATGACCAATTGTGGCCAATAGCTAGCTAGGCAGCTGCCCAGCTGCTCGAAACATTTGGTGCTTGGTCTGCAGAGTTCACAGACCCTGGAACCAAAGCCATGGAGATGCATGCTGAAAACTCAAACGGGTCTCATGCTGAGAACTTGAACAAGTCTCCCACTGAGCCACTTACCTCCGCTACAGTCTATTCAAAATTCAGCTGCAAGACTCCCCTTCCTTGCACGCTGTTACCCCTCTCCTCAAGTTATGCTGGCTTCCCATCCACTTCTTCATACAGTTCACGCTTCTATTCACCTACCAGTGTCTTTACTCTGCAGCTCCTCAGTACCTCTCATCACCTCCTACACCCCTACTTGTGACCTCTGTTCATTGGGCAAGATGCTCTTATCTGTGACCTTCTCCATCGCCAACACCCGACTCCACATTTTCCATCTTGCTGCACCATATGCTTGGAACAAACTTCCTAAGTTGGTGTCAGGCCGCCTCCCTGTCCATATTCAAGTACCTCCTAAAAGCCTGCTTTCAAATCATTTTAAAATCATGAACCCAGGTCCTATCCTTATAACATGGTTGAAATCAACAAGGCTAACTGAAATAAACTTACTGAGTACCTGCATTCTATAGTCCATTAGTCATAGGAAGTCTTATTTGTAGTTGTCTCTTTGTGTCTTGATTAGATTGTAAACTCCATGAAGCAGGGACTATCCGTACGTTGTATCTGTACGGTGCTGTGTACGACTAGTAGCACTATAGAAATGATTAGTAGTAGTAACTTCCTTGTGCTTGCTATGACACTCAAGGCCTTCCTTTTCTGGTGCTGAGCAGATCTGGCAAGCAATCCAACAAATCCGAGCCTTCTGCTACCGTTAGTGCAATGTGATGTCAAGGCACAGAATGGCTCTTCCTTGATCTATTACCAGAATAGTGGAGCGTACCACACCGTGGAGAGGGCTCCTGCTTTGGGGCCGTGCACTTGCCGCCTTCTGGCAACATCGGATCATGCTGGGGACGATCGAAGCCGTGCAAGGGCAGCTGATGCATGTAGAGGTACCTGTCAGGAGACATGGCTTCAATCACTAACACCCTGCACATGGCTGTACTCATGGAGAGGCTTGTCTGGATGAAGGGGAAAAACAGACTGGTGGGAGAATATGCTGTCCTCATAGGGAGACACTGAGTGGGTTGAAAACATCAGGATGTTCTGTCACCTCATCCTACAGATAGTTGAGATGCGGTTGTCCGTCCCTGTGGAGAAATGCATTGCCATCACCATCTGGAAGCTTGCCACTCCTGCTGCTGGTCACCCAGCAGTTTGGCATTGGGACCTTCACGCTAGGCACTGTACTAGTGGAGGTTTGCACAGCAATTGTGGAAGTGCTGCTGGATGGGGTGGTGTAGTTGGCTGAACCTGCAGAGGTAATGGAGAGCTTTTGGCAGGAGGGGTTCCCGAACTGTATGGGGTGATCAATGGGAGCCATGTTGCCATCTGTCCACCTCATAGCAAGGACAACTACCTGAACTGGAAGGGTGTTTTCTCCATGGTTCTCCAGGTCATAGTAGACCACCGTGCCCAGTTTATGAACGTGTTGGCTGGGTGGTCCGGAAAGAACCAGGTCACCCCCACATTTTCCATCAGTCCCCCTTCTTTGGCTGCATGTACATTGGAGACTTTGGACCCTCCACAGAAACATGCATTGAGGGGGTGTTCATGAGGTCTGTTCTTGGGGACCTTGCCTCCTCCCAGAAACCTTAGCTCATGAAGGCATACAGCATTGCCCGCGTCCCAGAGCAAAGGTACCTTAACCGGCAGTTCAGCACCACCTCCTGTATTATGGAGAGGGCTCTGGAGCTTTTAAAGCAGCACGAGATCAATAGCTGTTAGGATTGATTTCCATCTAGAAACTGTTCCTACTGCTGCCTGTGTTCTCTAGAATATCTGTGAGATTGGTGGGGCTGTGTTGAACTCCCTGCCATTTCCGGCAAGCCAGTGCCCCTGTTCCAAGACCAGCTGAATTCAGCAGAGCAGCTGCTAGCCAGAGAGATCTGAGATGCCTTGTGCCAGCACATTAACTGCATTGAGTAGCTCCAACCACCCACCAACAGTGACAAGTTTAATGAGCATCAGTGAACTGTTTAAAATGATCTTTTTGTGCTATCAATAAATATTTTTATTTTTATTTAGTGCCTCTCTTTCATGACACTCAGTGCTTTACCTAAAACAACTTTAACACAACATTTAACCCTCTTTTAGTAAAGCCTTTCTGGAGGCCTTTCCCTATGCATTCGTTATTGGCAGTTGTAGATTAGCCAGCTGCAGACCTGAACCTCTGTGTGTTCCCTATTGGCATTTGCCTGTGGCTTTCCTACAATAGTTCCCTTTTTGCACCCTTGTTCTTCCCTCCTTGGCTGTGGAGATAGTAGCCAAGGAGGGAAGAACAAGGGTGCAAAAGGAACTATTGTAGGAAAGCAAATGCCAATAGGGAACACACAGAGGTTCAGGTCTGTCTCCCCCACCCCACATTTTCAGTGTTTCCCCACTCTTCCTTCCCTTCCAACCTTCTGGCTGCAGCGTGGCTTATCACTGTGCCATACAGCCATTTTCCATGGGGCCCCCTCCCCCAAACTTCCCTCCTTTCCCAGAAGCAGCATGGAAAGCATAGATTATGAAAAATGAAATAACTTGATTAAACTTTTTTTTAAAATTAAAGAACTTAACTATAGAACTATATCAAACTGTTTCTTTTTCCGCCTGCTCCTTTTAGGGGCAGCTTGGCGTGCTCACTTCGGTGGCGGGACTGGCAGGGGGATATCGCCCTGATGGGATCCAACTGTGGAGGAGTGTTGTGGGAATGATTGACAGGGCAGTGGGAGTGTACCTGGCCCAGGAACTGTTCTATGGTGTGAGTGCAGTGCAGAGCTTCCCTTGGGGGGGGAGGTGGAGTGTGGGGGGAGGGGAATCAGGGCAGGCACTTGGGTTCCATGTAGGCTGGTGTGAACAGCCGATGGGGGTTAGGAAACAGTGTCTGCCCCTGAATAACAATGCTCAGAGTCGCAGCAGCAACATGCTCAAGCAGGAAGCTCTGGAGCTGGATGCACTGGGACAGGCTGTTTTGCATCTATGTCCACATCTCACTATCTCTTTGCTTGCCTTCTTAATCACGCTGCCTGACCACTCAAACTGCTGCCAGAGGTGGGCCCAGTGCCTGTCGTCCTGCCAGTGGTCTAGGCAGGCCCTGGCAGCAAAGGCCTTGTGTTCTGTGGCATTCTGCTGTACCAGCTGCCTGTGTTACCTGGCCATGCTGTTAATAGTGTCATGGATCTCGTCCGCCCATCACGTGATCTCCCCAAGCAGCTCCCTTGCCAAATCCTCCCTGTGCTGGCAGTTCTGGAAGCGCAGGTCCTGGTTCTGCTATGCACTTGTGGCAGGGGCTTCTGTCAGCGCTGGTTGACTGGCAGATCTGTAGTAAGGCCACAAGGAAGGCCATTAATTCAGACTTCCCACCCCATTGTTTCATACCCTTACCCACCCAATATTTAGCCCTCTGCCCACCTGAAGGGAAGGGAGAATGAGTACCTGGCCTATGTGGCTGCTGCAGGGATTACTGTGGTGGGATCCCAGTCCCACGCAGCTGCTCTCCTGCAATCACTATAAAGGAGTGAAGAACATACAGAAATCAACTGCCGCCGTTTGCACCATCCCTCCCCCCCGAAGCTATTTGGGTTTCCTCTGCTAACCCATCATCCTGCCATCGTGCTTTCTCCTCCACACCCCTAATCCCTGCCAGCCCGTGGGCCCTCTATGGTGCCTTGTCACCTGCTTCCCATGCCTACGGTTTCCATCTGGTGGAGCTGTTTCCTGGCAATTTTCCTGTTGCTCCTCTGCATTTTTCTGGCCACCTGTCGATATAGTAAACAAACACAATTAGCTAGCAATAAATGGAAGCCTTTATCATGCAGCTGTGTACACGCAAACACCACACACACACACGGGGTGCATTAGCTTACCATTCCCCTTTGCCTCCAGTGCCGCCTCTACAAGGTGGCATCTGGGTCCTCCGTGCCCTCAACCAAAACCTCGGCTGGCTCCTCAAACAAGGGCTGGGGGGGGACACACCATGATAAACATGTCCATGTCAGTGTAGACCCATGTTGACTGGGGTGGGGACAGCCATGAAGGGAACTCTGCTGGCAGTTGTGGCTTGTGTGGTGGTAGTGGTTGCAGCAGGAGCAGGCAGTGGGGGAGCTCCTGGTGAAGGTACAGCTGCACAGGCTGCATGCAACAACGGTTCCATTGACACAGAAGCCGGTCAAGGAGTTCATGATAGGGCGATGTTTGCCTTCTGTGGTGAGAGGCAAGTTGTTGTCCTGGATCTCTTTGTATCCACGCCTCAGGTCGTTGGCCCGCTGCCGGCACTGATTCATGTCCTGTGTGTAGCTCTGCTGTGCCATGTGGACCAACTTTTCTTGGAACACCGCCTTGTTTCTGTAGCACTTTACCAGGTAATATTGGACCTTCTGATCCTGCCCCACCCCCACCCCCCATACAGTGACAAAGGTCTCTTCCTCAGTCCAGGGAATGCAGCACTGGCAAGTAGATTGGTAGGTGGAGAGTGACTGCGATTGTGCAATGGTGGTAGCAGTACTGGTTGTTGCCTGCCTATCAGTTTGAGCCATAGCAATGATAATCCTCTTCAAGCCATTCCTGAGAATTCAGCAGCCGGTAAACAGCAAGCATCGATAAGCACATATTGCCAACCAGGAGAAGCTGAGAGAACACATGTTTGAAAATGGCACGGTGGGTTTTTAAGTTGGATATTATGTGCGCGCCAGTGAGAATGAGAGTGGAGCCAGAAGTGGTCACACCTTGAAATGCCTATGACTTAATACAGTGCTGGTGGATCTGTACGTACGGAGGATGCACATGGTCTAATTGATGGGACGTGGCCACATGGGTACACATTAGCCCACATGTGCCTGCATGGCAGGTTCTACCAGAACACTGCCCCACCCACCAGACACATAGCCCCTACTCATGGCAAACACCCAATAATACCTAACACCCTGCCCCTCCTGTGGCAGGAGGGGTGGGGTAGCAAATTTTAAAAATAAAATTAAAAATTAAAAATAAATGTAAGTAAATAAACAGGCATGTGGGCACCCACCTGGTGTGGGCAACACCCACAGATTACTGTTCATTGGAATGGGGCTAGGGTTCAGCTTGAGAGGTACTGGGGAAGTGGAGGGGACAGCCAGTCCCTGTGGTAGTTTTGAGACACAAGCAGCCTGTTCCTCCTGTTAAGTGCATGTTGATGGCTATTACATGATAACTTGCTTTGAGGTCACAATTATCTGCATTGAGCCTGCACACCTTGCAGGGATATAAGATGAAGCCTTATAAATGACTAGCATCTTCATGTCTCTGAACCCCTTGTCTGCAGCCTAAATGACAGGCTTTCCCCTGCTCTCTGCAGTATGCAATTAAATCTTGCTGCTGTACCTACGTAGCACTCATCCTTCACCAGTCTGCATTCCAGTCTGGGATGATTTTAAGGAGGAGACAGAAGCAATAAGGAGCAAGTTACTATGGGAAAAGGGGAACCAGCTTTTAAAACCAAGCTGCTGTGTGTTGTTAGCTAGAGCTGAGCCCAGTTTGTTAGTCACACGGCTGGAGAATACATTCAGTTAATCCTCTTTGGCTCATTTGCTGGTTGCAGAGATAGCAGGACACGTGAACTCAGAGGTTCCGAAATGTGTTGGGATCCAAATGAGTTCATGCCATCTGCAGCTGGGGTTGTTCTCACTACTGCTACTTAAGAACAATAAGTAGTGCTGTACTGGGTCAGACCAACAGTCCATCAAGCCCAGATGGAGAACCTGTCTCTGACAGTGGTCAAACTGTCGCTTGGGAGACAGTAGGGATGTGCGAACAGAAAGCGGTTCGGACGGTCAGTCGTTTGGTTTGAAACCCGAATTCGGGTTCGGTTCGGCGGAACTTGGGTCCTAGGGACTATAATCTCCCAGTTGAGGCAGGCAAATAGGGTGGTCAGATATGCCAATAATGTGCCATGCAGCCCTGCAACCTGTATTTCTCAAAAGTGTTCTCTAAAATGTGCATATCTGGCCACTCTACCAAAGTTTGGGAATGTCTGCCCTAAGGCGATGTATAGTACATCATAACCTTTCCCTTATCTAGATCTTCCTTTTCTCTGCACATACATTGACCCTCTACTCCCAACAAAACAAAAAACCCAATGTCCTTTCAAATGTCCCACCATGGGAGGTTGGACTGCAGGGCTGGGGCAGTGACAGCTTGTGTGCCAAATCCAGCCTGTAGATGTTTGGCCCCTCTCTACTTCCTAGATCCAGCCTTTTGATCCTGTCCCTATCCTCCAGTACTCAAAGAATGAGTTTGTTAGTACAAGCTCTGAGGGCTACATAGAAGTTGGGGGAGGGGTGCTTGGGAACAGGAGGGCCGAGATCATGGATCTGGGCTGTAACCTTGTGTGTACGCCTGAGCATATAGTTTCTCACTGCTTGGGGGTAGGAGCTGGATCCAGAAGCTGGAAAGGGCCACATAAAAACTAGCTGTAGGCTGCATTTAGCCCCTGGCATAGACCCATAATCTGAACGTTCTCCCATCTTGAGCACATCCCTTAAGCACCCCTTGTTCCTCCTCTCTGGCCCATGAAGCTTGTACTAATTTTCAAAGTGGCCCAGAGGAGGGGAAAGGTTCCCTACCTCTATTCTACTGTATATCCAAAATCCTTTAAAGATGTGGGTTTAATGATCCATCCTGTGGTTCTACTTTAAGACACTAATATAAGCCTGTGGCTCCAGGCAGCGGTATCTGCTACCAATCAGGATTGTGACAACCCCCTGCCCCTTGGGAAACAGTGAGATCCTTCTTGCGGGGGGTCTCCACCCACAGTTCAGGGATCTCTGGCTTCCAGCTTTCTTGAACTGTAATTGTAGGGTTGCAATTATACAAATGGCATCAAAATGCAGGTAAAATTATGAGGGTTCACTTAAGAAGAAAGTTCTACAGGTGGCATTTGTTGTAATCTTGCTTTGCAATTGCAATTGAGTAGGGTAAAACTATCTGAAAACCCCTGCATAGCATCATGTTCCCTTTTTACAGAGATCTAATGCAACTGATCCTTAAAAGGTTAAGAACATAATCACTGCCACACTGGGTCAGGCCAATGATCCATCCAGCCCAGCATCCTGTTTCTGATAGTGGCAGCTTCAGTAGCTTTAGAGACGTGCACAACAGGTGACAATGGAGTGATCCATTTCCTGCCATTGTTCGAGGGCCTGGCAAGCTGGACATCTTGTCTCTAGACTAGCCTGACTAACAACCATTTATGAACTTATTCCCCAAAGGCTTCTCCATTCTCATTTATTGAACCCAGTTATGTTGTTTGCCCTCACAACATCCTCTGGCACCGAGTTCCATGAGTAGTTAATGTGCGGAGTGGGGAAAAAATTCCATTTAGTTGTTTTACATCTGTTTTTCCCTGACCCCAAAACACGCATTAGAATTCTGGGTCCATCCTAAAATTTAATAACCATCCTAAAACCTAAAAGGTACAATCAAGTTCCACACAGGATAGAAATTTCCTTTCTGGTTGATTTCTAATATTAGAACTGAATTTTCTAAATTTAAATTGCCTCTTGCTGATTCTGTACCTCTGTTAAACTGGGCTAATGAAAAGATACCTGTTTATTTTCACTTTTGTATCACAAATGCTGGGTTTTATTGCTTTATTGTTTCAGTGGAAGACACTTTATTGTTTCAGTGGAAGACGCTTTATTGTTTCAGTGGAAGACACATGCTTTATTGTTTCAGTGGAAGACACTGGTGATGAATGTGCATATAAATAAACCTTTAACTGGAATTAAACGTGCCATTTCTGTTGCTACTAAATGCAGTAAAGGTCCAGCATTCAAAAATCCTACATGTTATGTCTAAGATAGCTTTCCCCATGCCTCCCTTGATTGCCCAAACCCAGGAAAACCTATTCTGAACTTGCCTCCAAACTATTACAATAAAGCGTAATTCTCACCCATTAAAATCGGCGAGAGAGGAACTATTGACTTAACGGAGGCACAATTCTTTCCAAACCCTTTGCGTGCTTTGTGTTGAATCTGGAGCAATTGGTGTGGAAAACTGGCATTCTTGGCTACTATGTAGCCAAAGTAACTTGAATGGATTAATCTACAGCTGCCCTGGTCTTTCCCTGTTTGATCCTTTGCCTGGATCACCTGTTTGGTCAGTGTTTTGGTATCAAATGGCTAAGTGACAGCTGCTTCAGCATCTCTCTACCAGCTTGTGCTGGAGCAGACACTGTTGTTGGTACACTGAGGGTATTGCCCTACAATCTGGGGGGAATGGTGAGCAGGAGTTCACCGTTAAGGGACTGAAGGTCCCTTAAGGCAGGTGTTGGAACCTTTCCCCTTCCCTCTGGTCACTTTGAAAATTAGTACAAGCATTGTGGGCTAGACAGAAGTAGGGAGTGGGGGCACTTAAGATGTGTGCTTAGGGATGGAGGAATGAAGCAGGGTTTCAAATCATGTATTTATGCTATGAATTCATCATTTATCCATGAATACATGGCCTTATCTTCACTCTCTCTTTCAATGTGTTTGGGGGAGAGGCTGGATGCTTGGGCCAGATCTAGGAAGGAACTGGAAAGGGGACAAAGAAAAACCAACCTGGCCCATGGCCCACAGGTTCCCCACTACTGCCTTGGGGGATGCTTTAAGCTTCGTACCAGCAAGTTAATTTATCCGGATAGCTTTAAAGTGGCAAAATGTAACCACCCTTGAGCTTATGCTTAGCTCTTGTACTGCTTCCTGGAAATCATTAGGAGCGGTTCTTCAAGCTGCCAAAGGTGCAGAAGTTTGAGAATTTTACTGTTCCATCAGCAACTGGAACTGATGGAATCCTTAATAGTGGGGTTATGCAGGCATTATTATTAATAATTTTTCTAGCACTTTCATTGTTCATAGTGCTTTCCAATCCTTATCTAATTCACCTTTACAATACGACTAAGGTAGGGATTAATCCCGTGTTACAGATGAGGCCTAAACTACTGATGTGCCAAATGCCCCCCAGTGAGTTCATGGCTAAGACAGGGTTTGGGATAATGGTGGTTAATGGAGTAAACTTATTTCCTGCCGTTTATTCCCAGCTTTGCAGCAGTCCATTTTCATCAACCAGCTTGACTAGATGCCATGAGGGACCCTATCCTCAAAGAACTCCTATGATTCTTGTTTAAACCCAGCTATGCTATTGGCCTTCACAGCAGCTAGTCTTCAGCAACAAGTTCCACAAGTTGCCAGATTTAAACCTCAGTGGCAAATGGAGATCATTTGTTCTCCAACTTCTAAAGTATTTGATCCAGAGACTCAAATCCAGAGTACGGTTGCCATGATGGTCCCAAGTGACAGAGAGACAAAGTGGTTTGAATTATATCTGTTATTGGACCAACTGTTGTTGTTGGAAATAAGCAAGCCTTCAGGCCACACAGAGCCCTTTCTCAGGCATGTACCATTGCTCAGTAGAGATGTATAAACTGAGCAAATGTAGAGCAGGTATATATGGGCATGGATTGGGTGAGAGTGGATCTGGCCATATATCTGAAGTGGCAGCTTGTGCAGTAGCCAATGCCATTGTCATGTGCAAATTCACCTGGTTACGTGGCACAAAGATAGACCAACAGCACAGGTCAAGAATAGAGAACTTACCATTTAACAAAACGGCTGTTCTCAAAGGACACCAATGAAGTCCTGGAAAAGATACAAAAATATAGATCTACTGCAATTAAAATGAAGATAGTGCAGTGAGAAAGAGAACCACTGCACTACCCACGTCACTATCAAGCACAGCACAGTACCTATAATAAGGCAAATTGCCTCTACTCATCCTAAGCATACTATGACTATGAAAAAAAGTATTACCATCCATTATATCCATATGCGGGAAGACAGACGCAGTATCAGCCTCATAAGCCCTGTGCCCAGCAGCAGGGTCTCCAGGGCTGACGCTGACAATCACTGGAACGTCCCCAAAACAAAGCACATGTTCAAGGGGAAGTGGTAGTTTTCAATAAGTTGCTATTTAATTGTAGATTTGTCTGGTTTAGTACTACAGACAAATGGGTGTTGAATGTTATTGACAAAGGTTATTCTGTTGTATTTACTGAAATACCACCAAATTCCCCTTTGCCTGCGACAACTTGTTTTTCCAAAGAGCAATTTGAGGCGTTAAATAAAGAAGTATGTGACCTTTACCAAAAGCAAGTAATTGAATTGGTACTACTCTCCAGGTAGGGGAGAGGTTTTACTCTACATATTTTGTAACACGCAAGAAAGATGGTGATCACAGACCAATATTGGATTTGAGGGAGTTAAACACTTAAGTGAAATATTTAAATTCAAGATGTTAACATTAGAGCACCTGAGAAAATATTTGAGAGAAGGATTGTGGTTTCCATCAATAGATCTCAAAGATGCTGATTTCCACATCTGTTTACTCCCTTCAACAAGAAAATACTTTAGATTTTCATTCAACAATACACATTACCAGTTCTGTTCCCTCCCATTTGGACTGGCATCAGCACTATGAGTATTTTACAAAAGAAATAGCGCCCATCATAGCATTCCTGAGAAGGAAAGGTGTGAAAATATACCCTTATTTAGATTATTGGCTTGTCATTGGAGATAGCCCACAACAGGTGTATGACCGCTTAGACATAACATTGAAACTGTGATCAAGATTGGGATTGACAGTTAACAAAAACAAGTGTAAATTAATCCCAACCCAGATAATCTAATGTATAGGGGCCAAGACAGATTCTCTGAAAGGAAATTTTTTTGCCCCTGTAAACAGATTCCAAAACACAGTGCAATCTATAACAGAAATAAAACATAGGAAACTACAATTCATTAAGATGTTTCAGAGACTCTCCATGAAAGAGCAAGGGCGCTTAACCAGAATTTCTAATTTATGGGTCCCAGTGTTTTCACCATATTGGCCAGATGCACACATTTCTTTTATGTATTTATTGATCACGGATTAAATGGTGTCTTCCAGATTTGATAGATTCTAAATTTTTATTTCTACATGACTTTTTGGACCTGGATGTTATATTTTGTTTGCTATAACTAGAGCTCTAGATGGATTGCCTGTGTGCCCTGCTTAGGGAAAGGTCCAGATTTCTTGTATTGGAACTATTTATTTTTGACTTTTTATTATTTGTTTTTAGGTCCTGGTGCAAGACAGAATGTGAATTGTAATTTCTGTTTCCCATTTTTTCTGTTTAATTGGATTATGGTGAAAGCTGATCTGTAACAACAATAAAAATTAATAAAATGTATAAAACCAAAAAAAAAATATGTTTCAGAGATTCTTGGGCCTTATGGCGTCCACCACTTCAACTACTCCCCTAGTAAGGCTTCACATATAGTTGTAGTTCCTCGCACATTTTAACCCTCCTGATAGAACACTTACATTTAGCAAACCTGTGGTAAAGTCTTTGGCTATATGGTGCAAGTGAAAACTCATACTTGCCATTTAAAACACCTAATCAAACACATTTTTTAACCACAGATGCACCAATGACAGGTTGGGAAGCACATCTCAATGGCCTCTCAGTTACCAGACAGTGGACACAACACCAGAGACAATATCATATCAATATACTGGAGACCACTGCTATGCAAAAGGCTCTGGAGGTTTCAACACCAACTCAAAAGAGCAGTGGTCCAGACAGCATCAGACAATATAACCACAGTGTACTATGTCAACAAGAAGGGGGGTATCATGTACCCCCATCTTTGCACTCTAGCACAAAAAATGTGGCACTGGGCACTAGCCCGCAAAATACACCTGCAGGCTGTCCACCTAGCAGGTTGAGGCGGACATCTTGAGTCGAATGAGGGCAGAGAAACACTACTGGGAAGTCTTCCCTCAGGTATTCATACAACTGGTATCCCTCTGGGGGAACCTGACAATAGATCTGTTTGCTACGGCACACAACAGAAAATGCCCCCTTTACTGCACAAGTGCGGGCTACGACCCCAGCTCTCTGGGAGATGCCTTCATGATCAATTGGGCAAAGAGTCTAAATTATGCATTTCCTCCACTCCCCTTGATACCCAGAGTACTGGAGAAAATATGGGCAGAGGGGGCAAATCTAATCCTGTTAGCCCCAGACTGGCCTCGCCAACCCTGGTATGTGGATCTTCAGGGAAATGATACAATTACTAGTCACATCAAGTCTACTCACGCAGGACAGGGGAAAGGTATTACACCCAGAGCTAGGGACACCGAATCTCCGCGCTTGGAGGATAAACATTTAATCATTCTACAGGATCCAGACCCTGAACTTATGCATATCCTGGAGAATGACCTCAAGAATTCTACAAAAAAAGTCATATAACTCCAAGTGGAGGAAATTCCTTTATTGGCTTGAAAATAAATCCATCCTCCTACAGTCATGTACTCTAGAGATAATTTTCCAATATTTGCTACATTTGGCTAAATTAGGATTGTCACACTTCTCTATAAGGGTGCGACTGTCAGCTATTGCTAGGAGGGTGACACTATCAGGTTCAAAATCTATTTTTTCACATCCTTTGACCACCAGGTTTCTGAAGGGATTGAACAATACCTTTCCCCCACACAGGCAGCCCATGTCATCCTGGGACTTGAACCTGGTTCTGGGGGCGTTAATGAAAGAGCCCGTTGAACTGTTGAAGAAAGTCACTTTAGTCCACATTATGCTTAAAACAACGTTCCTAGTAGCTATTTCTTTCATACGTAGAGTGAGTGAAATTGCTGCCATAACAACTGACACACCCTAAATGAAGGTTTTACATGACAGGATAGAAATATCTTTACATCCTTCATTCCTACCAAAAGTGGTATCACTTAAACAAACAAATTGTTTTGCCACAGCTTACGCAGGAAACAGGAACCAAACCAGTCCCCATCCCCTGGATGTCCGTACAGTGTTAGCTTACTTGGAAGCAACCAAGGACCTAAGAAAAACGCAAGATTTATTTGTTTCATGTGCCCCAGGTTCTATGCCTGCTAAAGCTGCTAAAGTTTCATTGCAAACACTTTGAAAGTGGTTGGTACATGTTATTTCATTATGTTATGAGAGGGCAGGCCAGGTACTGAGATACCATCCCATCTAAAGGCTCATTCAGTAAGAGCAATGGGGGCGTCTGCTGAAGTCTCTAGTAACATGTCTCCCATGAGATTTGTAGAGCAGCAACATGGAGCTCAGTGCAAACATTCACTAAGCACTATGCTCACCAACTCAGTATTAAAGAGGATGGTCCTGTAGCCTTGCCAGTATTAGCTAATGTTGTTACGCCATAGAAAAATGTTACAACGTGTAAGTGTAGCTGTCTCTTGATGTTGTAATCAAAGTATTTCTCTTTCAATTAATATAGATCGCTATTGTTTCTAGAGTCAAATTCCACCCACCACTGGATACAATGTGTTTTGCTTGGTACTCTCCCAGTTGGGAGGAGCCACAGTTTTCGAGATGGCTCCACCATTCTCACAACTCCACTATGAGGACGCAGTCAGACGTGCGTTGAAATTGCACAGCCGCAGCGGCGGCATCATGCGATTTAAAGCACAGCGCACTTCTGGGTTGGTCTGAATGCAACATTTCAGTCTAACCCGAACTGTTGGAGTGCGGTTTGAAAAGCTGCTCGGAGCAGCTTTTCAAACCGCACTCCAACAGTTCGGGTTAGGCTGAAATGTGCGCGCTCACCGCATTCAGACCAACCCGGAAGTGCGCGGTGCTTTAAATCGCACGATGCCGCCGGCGTGGCTGTGCGTTTTAAAAGCACGTCTGAATCCAGCCTGAGTTTATCTCCTACCACTCCAGGGCTGGACAGAACGGCTTTATATACTGTGAGTGCCCCAGATAATCACGTGGTTTAAAAGTCTAGTGAGCTCTGCAAAGCATATCCCGACCCGACAAGTGAAGGGCGCGCATGCACAACCCAGTGGTGAGAATGAGAATGGTTACCGCCATCTCGAAGAACCCTGTTCCCAAGGTAGGGACCGTCTGTTCTTCTTCGAGTGGCTTCTCCCATTCTCACAAATGGGTTTGCGCTTGCGCGCCCAAGCTCATTAGCTAAAAACATATGACGTACACACGCCCCACACTATATAAAGCACTCTCCCACCTAAGCCCAACAGTTTCTTCCAACCGCTTCGCGGCTTACCAGTAGTTATTTGCTCATTATGGCTTCTTTGGTTAAACATTCGTTCAAAAAATGCTTTTCCTGTGGTCGCAAGATGCTGACCAAAGACCCTCTTGATCAGTGCCTTGTATGCTTGGGAGTTCATCATGACCCGCAACAGTGCCCTGATTGCCTTCACCTCAAACCAAAGACTTTGAGGGAAAGGGCAATTCAACTTCCTGCGCTCCTGAAGGAGATGGAGGACAAACTGAAGACTTCCAGTAAGTCGGACAAGAGGCGCAGAACCCATTCACCCTCTCCTAATGTGCCTACTAGTGTAGGAGCGGAGGAGACCGTTTCAGCGGGCCCTAGTGCCTCAGCTGCCTCTGCGGCTAGCCCTAATCTGCCCTCCATGTCTCGTCCTGCATCTGCCTCCTCTCCTTCTCCTAAGAGAGGTCTCTTTGATCAGGAGCTAGAGCCTACCATTCTGGTGGATCGCTCGTTGTCCCCTTTGCTGTCGTCTGAGGATGAGGGATTTTTAGCGGCAGTCTCTGCTTCGCTATCTCCTCCTATTCATATCACTTCCCCCCTCTATACTGCGGAGGAGGTGGATCCTAGGTATTTAGGCTCACCTTACCAGCCGCCTAATCTCCAATGGCTAGCAACCCCACAGCCCGAGTCCCGACCTCAGCTTCGGGAAGAGCACCATGAGACCCATCAGAACTCTGACGCTACCCTGCGATTTCTAGAGCGGATGGAGGCTTCTAGGAAAAAAGACACTAGCCTGCTAGTCTCCTGTTTCCAACAGTTGATTAGGGTTTCTGCAGACAAGTCTCGACCTCAAGTGCCTGCAGAGCCTGGTCCTCCACCGCCCCCTCGAGGTCGCAGCCCTCAGCGTCGACGTCCACCTTCGACATTGACATCACCTCCACAAGAACATCGCTCGACGTCGAGAGATCCTCGATCTCCTACTCCACCTCGACGCCGCTCGATGTCGAGAGATCGACGTCCAGCCTGGGGCACCACTTCAGCGCCGACAGCGGCTCCTTTGACACCGACACCAGCTCCGTCAACGTCGGTGGCCTCTTCTGAGATTTTTGCTCACGCCGCTGAGGCTTTTCAGCGTTGTATGGCCAGCAGTAAAAAGAAAGTAGCCCGTAGGAGGCTTTATAGAGCCCAGCTCCTCAAATCGTTGCTGCCTCCTGTACCCCCTCCAGAGGATGAAGAGGAGCCACTCCCTGACCTGGAGGCTCCGGTGGAGTCAGATATAGACACTGCTACTGTTGATGTTGTTGTTCCGCCTGAGGATGAATCTCTCTCCCCCCCTCCGTCTGATGACGTCCAGGGACCACCAGCGTCTGTAGTGTCACAAGAACATCGGGATTTCCAGAAACTCCTTAAGAGGTTTTCTGAAACCTTAAACCTCACCACTATCCCAATTGCTGAGCATGAGGCTGACCCAGCCTATTCTCTGGTTGACAAACCTGTACAATCCAAGCTTACTCTTCCTCTCCTAAAGAAGCATGCTTCTGAGGCTGAGAGACTATGGGCAACACCAACCAGTATCCAGCCTGTGTCGCCTTCCAATAGTTCCTTCTACCTTTTCCCACCAGAGAAGGACTCTATTTTTGCTAGACACCCCCTCCAAATTCCCTTATAGTTTCAGCTTCGGCTGAGAAATTCCGAAAGGGAACAAAGGAGACATCCCCTGCTGACAGGGATAACCGTCGAATTGATGTGTTTGGCAGAAAGAACTTTGCCTCCTCGATTATGCTTATGAGGACGGCCAACTATGCTGCGGGTATGGCTACGTTCCAGCATTACCTTTGGAACAAAGTCCAGAAATTGGTGCCTACCCTGCCTAGGGATAAGCAAAAGCACCTCCAGTCCCTCTGTGCCGAAGGCTCTTCTACTGCACGTTTCCAACTGCATAATGCCCGCCATTCTTCGGACACTGCTGCCCGTTCTGTTGCTAACGCGGTGGTAACCAGAAGATTCACCTGGCTCAGGGGCACTAAGCTCGATTACCATCATAGAGCCAGGATCGAGAGCCTTCCATTTGATCAATCTGAAATTTTTGCAAAAGATACAGACGATGTATTAGATAAAATTCAAAAATCCAAAGCGATGGCGTATAAGATGAAGATGGTTCAGAGGGATCAGCCATCATCCTCATATCATCATCGCCCTTATCAGACGCAGCCTTCCTTCCAGCGTCCTCAACGCCCTTACTATCCTCCCTCTCAACAGTACAACAGGCGGTATTATCCTTCAGCCTCCTCTTCCTCCTACAATTTCGCTGGCAAACCTCGCTACCCCTACAACTCTGCCAAACAGAGGCCTGGTTACAAGCAGCCTTTCTCTGCCCCCTCAAACAGAGGAAGGAGGTGACAATTAATGTCCCACCCGAGCTCTCCCAGCCAGACGCCCTCGGGTCACATAAATTTTCATTTATCGTTATTCTCTGCCTTCCCCTGTTGGGAATTCATTACTTCTGACATTTGGGTCCTTGGTGTGATCTTGTTGGTTATAAGGTTCAATAATCTGAGTTGCCTCCCAGTTTTGGACCCTCTGCCCCTGTTAACCTGTTGTTTATGCAAAAACAAGTTTTAAATAAAGAAATTTCTGACCTTTATCTAAAGGGTGTGATACAATTGGTTCCCTCCCAGGAGAGGGGAGATGGATGCTATTCTAACTACTTTGTTGTGGACAAGAAGGATGGAGGTCACAGGCCCATTTTGGACCTTAGAGGGGTTAATCGTTTCGTTTCTTATTTTAAATTTAAAATGCTCACCTTAGCCTCTTTAAAGTCTCATTTGAGACTAGGATAATGGTATGCTGTTATTGATTTCAGGGACGCTTATTTTCACGTTCGCCTCCATCCTTCCTCCCAAAAATTCTTTAGGTTTCTCTGTGATAATCAGCACTTCCAGTTTGCCTCCCTGCCTTTCAACCTATCCTCAGCCCCTAGGGTTTTTACTAAGGTCATCGCCCCGGTAATAGAGTACATTTGGCGACAAGGTTTTCCCATCTACCCGTACCTAGATGATTGGTTGCTAGTGGCTGACTCGCCTGCTGCTGTCTCTAAGGCAGTCTCTTTCACTCTTCAGCTTTGCCACGATTTGGGCCTGACTGTAAACTTGCAGAAGTCCCACCTTACCCCTTCCCAGCGTATCTCCTACATTGGAGCTATACTAGACCACTGCTGGTAGAGTCTTCACTCCACTTGAGAGATTTCAGGACATTTCTGCCATGATTTGTTCACTCTCAAGGCACAGACGTCAGCCAATTAAATATTTTCAACGCCTACTTGGTTTAATGGCCTCTACTACCTCTACCACTCCCTTTGCCAGGCTCTTTATGAGGCCTTTTCAACTCTGGTTCCTTAGTGTTTTAAACCCTATTTATGATCCTCCCACTAAGAAGGTTAGGATCACCAGACAGATATTAGATTCTCCGTCGGTGTGGAATACTAAGCATTTTGTTTTGGCCGGCTTGCCTTTTATCGATCCTGTGCCTGATTGCATCCTAACTACTGATGTTTCCTCAACAAAATGGGGAGCACATCTCCACCAGATGGACATCTCGGGATCGTGGAACAGTTTTCAGAGGGAGCTACACATCAACCTCTTAGAGAGCATTGCTATTTTAAAGGCTCTAAAACATTTTCAAACTCATCTAAATGGCTTGGTAGTGTCGGTTGCCTGTGACAATATGACATCTGTATGGTATCTGAACAAACAGGGAGGGACAAGGTCCCCAGACCTATGTCGCATTAAAAATCTGGCACTTTGCAAGGGCTCAGGGGATACATCTCTTAGCTCACTACGTGGCAGGCAAGGAAAACACCAGGGCGGACATATTGAGTCACCTCAACCAGGAGAATCACGAGTGGCAGCTGTCCCCTCATGTTTATCATCGCCTTCTCCTCCGATGGGGCTGTCCACACTTAGATCTATTTGCCATGATCACGACTACGAAGTGCCCCCTCTTTTGTTCCAGAGCGGGCCACGACCCCTCATCCCTGGGGGATGCCTTCGCTCTTCCGTGGGAACCTCAGCTTTGTTATGCCTTCCCCCCCCTTCCCTCTGTTACCCAAGGTCTTGCACAAAATTTGGCTGCAGGGTGCGAACCTAATCCTGATAGCCCCATTCTGACCCAGACAGATCTGGTTTCTAGACCTTCAGTCCTTGACTCAGGACTCCCTTCCGTTAGGGAGCGACAGGAACCTGTTGTCCCTCAGCCACGAGAACTCACCCTACCCAGATATTCCTCGACTCAACCTCCACGCTTGGAGGATCTGCACAGTTTAAATTGTCAGGATAAGTTAACCTTCATACTAAATAATGACATTAAGCCCTCTACCAGAAAGTCCTGATCTTCTAAGTGGAAGAGGTTTTCCTGTTGGCTCAGGGACAATTCCTTCTCTGAGTCCCACCTGTCTGTACAGCTTGTATTACAATACTTGCTTCACCTCGCTGAAGGCGGTCTCTGCCTTGCTTCCCTACGAGTCCACCTTTCTGCTATATCTAGACAAGTTGCCTTAAGCAGTTCAGAATCCTTGTTCTCCCATCCCTTAGTTAAGTCCTTTTTTAGGGGCATCAACAATGTTTTCCCCCCATTTAAACAGCCCGTTTCCCAGTGGGACCTTCCCATGGTCCTTGACAGGTTAACTAGATTGCCCTATGAACCTTTGCACCAGTCATCTCTCTGGGATATAACTTTAAAAACCTGCTTTTTGGTGGCTGTCACCTCCCTAAGGAGGGTAAGTGAACTCGCTGCTGTATTTATACGGGAGCCTTATTTGCAGGTCTTCCCGGACAGATTGGAGATCTCAGCTCATCCCTCATTTATTCCCAAGCAGGTCTCTCATTTTCATTTATCTCAAAAGATTATTCTTCCCCAGTTTTGTCCCCCTCCTCATGATTCAGAGGCTCTTTCTTTGGCACACATGCTGGATGTTAAACGTTCAGTGTTAGCTTACCTGGACAGAACCGCTTCCATTAGGCAGTCTGATAATTTGTTTGTATCCCCTTCCCCTCAAAATTTAGGTAGGAAGGTGTCATCTCAGTCTATTTCTAAGTGGTTAGTACGTGTGATTACCTCCGCTTACGAAAAGAACGGCCTCTCTTCCCCGCCCAATCTTAGGGCTCATTCTGTTAGGGCTACAGGGGCATCTTCAGCAGCGTTCTCCAATGTGGCCCCACAAGAAATTTGTAGAGCTGCCACTTGGAGTTCTCCTACCACCTTTATCCACCACTATACTATTCATTTAGCCTCCCAGGAGCATTCGTCCTTGGGTCGAGCCATTCTATCTGCCAATGTGCCACAGTAACAAGACTTTCCCTCTTGGGAACATATGTATTCATTGTATCAACCGTTGTTGTTAGTAGTGTTTTTTGTCTAAGGACATTAAATTTCATGTTTAATCACTCTTGTGTTATGCTCTATTATCTATTTGTAAAAAATTTAGAAGAAATGATATTAAATAAATATATAAACAGAAAATTTCTCCCCACCGCCTGTCACTAGGCTTGGTACTCTCCCATTTGTGAGAATGGGAAGAGCCACTCGAAGAAGAACAGAAGGTTCCTGGGGGAGTTGATTAGGAAGCGCTATCGCACGTACCACGTGGCTCCCTCCTACGAGTCTGACAGTAAGACCTAGTCAGACATGTCTTAGGTCCCGCCTCCTTGCCGAGCAACCAATCAGCACACGACACATTGGATTGCGTAATACAGGGCGACTCCTTTGATCAAAGCCCCATGAGCTTCGGGGTGTCATTAGCGGCGCCTGCTTAAAATTTTGTGAAATTAGGATCGGTCCGTTAGAAGTGGGGGATGGGACAGGGAGTTCGTTCCCGGCGGGACCCCGCTTTCCACAAGGTCCGGCCCGTAGAGTGCTATTCTCACGTGATGTCACTTTTTTTGCGCTGGCAGGTTGGGCAGTGCCTCGGGCCGCCCCAGCGCGGAGCCGGTAGGTCCTGAGAGTCCGGCGGGCGCAGGCTGCTTCTATGAGGCCCCTGGCCCCGCCACTGCTGCCGGTTCAGCTCCGCGATGCAAAACTTGAGCCGCCCCCGCCGCTGACCGGAGCTGCCGCTGTGATGGGAGGGAACGCGTATGGTGGCCTGATGTCGGAGCGGTTCCGCCTGCCCGTCTGCTTCCTGGGGGTGTTTGCCTGTTACTTTTACTACGGGATCCTGCAGGAGAGCATGTGAGCAGCAACACCCCCCTCCTCCCGCTTCCTCTGTTTGGGTTCCTACGGAAGAATATGCGAGTGGCAGCCTCTCCCCGTAGCAACTTTCCCTAGTGCCCTCTGCTCCTTCCTTTCGGATTCCCCCCTCTCCCATCTCTACAGAGAAGAACATCCCCTCTCTCTGGAATCCTAGCTAACCTGGTCACGCACGCACGCACGCACCCCTACAAATGCCTAACCCCGCTGCTGGGATCCCGTAGGAGAAAATTCAGTTCCTTGCACGTGCAGCTCCGTCTGTACCCATCACCTGCCCCCCACCCCATTAACTTGTTCTGCTGCTATGGGACCCTACAGGATACCATACAAGAGGTCACCATCCCTGCTTTGCACTGATAGTCTGCTTCCCATATACATGCTGCCGCCACCACATAGTATCCAATCCCCTTGCTACTACAGGGTCCTGCATGAGCGCATGTGAACGAACTCTATCCTCCTCAGCTGTTCCCACTATGCTTTCCCTCCAGCCATGTACCAGCAGCTTTATATACTTTCTCCTGCATCTCTTCTACCACCCCACCCATCTCGAATATGGACCTTTACAATCCTATTCCAACCAGTGCCCATACCCCCAGGCCAGTATGGTGGTCTGCTATGTATGTAAACTCCTCCCCTCAATACACCCATGTGCTCCCCTTTCCATGCCAATTTGGAGATATGTAGGAGAGTATGCGAGTGACCTTGGCATCTGTACTCAACCCACCTAATGTGTATCACCATCACCTACCCCTCACCATCCCCTCTCTGGCGTGCTGCTACACAATCCCATAAGAGACTTTGTAAGTGATTTCCCTACTTGCTTTTTTCCCTCCCTGCATATGGACCAAAGCTCCCTTCCTCTGGGGTCCTATTGAAGGCCAAGACAGTGACCCTGCCTGGCAGTGACCCCCAGTCTGGTCACTGATGCTGTCCTCTCGCTCAACATCCCTTTTCCCTGTAAGTAAGCTAAGCATGTGCACCTGTGACTTCTCAACTTCATGAATGTCTCGCTGTCTCTTTCTATATTCCCTTCTCCCGTGTTTCGCCTTCTTTGTCTTTTTAAGGTTGTTTGCCCCTTGGGGTAGGAACCGATCTCTAATCATGATTGTACAGTGCATAACAAATAACACCTTCCTTTCACCAATACCATATTCTTCATTTGGTATGGGATCCTGTAGGAGAGTAAGTCAGTAGCAGAACTTTTGCAGCCGCTTTAGAATCATGTAGGAGCACATGTAAGTGGGCCCCCAGCCATGACTTTCTGTCTCTCCATGTCTGACTTTCTCTTATTATTTATCCTGGTGACTAAGGTAATCTCCTCTTCCTTGCTTTCCACCCGGATACTGCAGAAAAGCATGCAAGTGCCCCCCATTTCTCTCTCCCCAAGCTCAATGCCTCCAGAATGTGTATTAGGGGAACCCTCACAATAGGGCATTCCCCTCAACCCAGGGACCAGCTTACTCTTTCTTCTTGGAATTTATATAGAAGAACATGTGGCTATTACACCCTCTCCCTCAAATCTTATGGGTAGTCTTTTTCCCCAACTGGAAGATGGCAAGTCAGAGAACCTTATTCTACAGAACATATGCAGTTTGAAAGCAAGGTGTGGGGGGTATCGGTTGGGAAGAACTGAGTTAGACTGCATGGAAAGAGATTGCAAAAAAAATGCACTGCATTGGCACCTTGTCCTGTACTGATGGGATTGGTCGAGAATAAGTCTCTCAGACGAGGATCAGACCGCCACACACTCCACTGAGTCTCCTTGCTCTTTTTTTATACAGAACTCGAGGGAAATATGGTGAAGGTGCCAAGCAGGAGAAGTTCAAATATGCCTTGTCCCTGGTCTTCATTCAGTGTGTGATCAATGCCATCTTTGCTAGATTAAGTAAGTATTCTGGAACACACTACTACATCACTCTTTCCAGTTTGTTCCCCAGCTTGAGTTCTGTCCTACTACTTGCTCCTTGTTTCTGGGAACCCCATGATTTTATCTTGGATGCATCACCTCAGACATTAGCCATGTTGCTTATGTTTTTAGGGGGAGGTGAGCTTTTTCCAAATACACATGGCTTTCTTTTTTTATCTGCATGGTAACTATACCATGCAAAAAGCCACTTACAACTGGCTTTTAAAGAGCCATTTGTCTGTGAAAGGTACTGTATAAAAAGAGGTCCTTAATTCTTCTAATCAGTGCGGGCCTTAGGCATGGGCATGTGGGATAGCTGCACCGGTGCTATCCCTGGAAGGGGTTCCAGGAAGCACCGAGTGAGGATGTGGGTCTAACCTGAGCAGAATGCATCCTCCGTAGGCAGGTCCTAACCCACCCATGATCGGTGCAGCTGCCAGGCTCTCCCCACTTGTTTCCAGCACACTCTGCCCTGCTCAGGCAAGACTTGCTGCTTAATGAACCTCTGCCCTGGCAGTCCCTTCCCCAGTGACCCTATCTGCCCTAGACCTTGCATCTCTAGGCTTGGGTAAGACCAGCCCTGCTTCTCCTTAGATATGGAGAGGGCAGGAATGGGCCAGTTGATGGCTGGGGTTTCTTTCCAGTAAGAGGCTTCATATATTTCCCTTTGTCTGTCTCCTTCCTGCCATACCAGGCTTCAAGATCCCAGCTCTGTTTCTGTATCCTAGAAAACACATGATCTGAGAGCCCATGCTTTATTTTCTGTACTGGAGTTCAAGAGAGCATGCAGTCGTGTCTCTCATTTGGATGGGAAAGTAATGCACATGGTTCCTAAGCTACTCTGGCATTATAACATAGCCTAGATGCCAACATCCAGTTACAGCCCACGTGCTCTTCCTCATTTTGTCTTCTCCCAGTGATCCAGTTTTTTGACACCGCCAGGGTGGATCGGACCCGGAATTGGCTATATGCAGCCTGCTTGCTTTCCTACCTGGGGGCCATGGTTTCCAGCAATTCAGCTTTGCAGTTCGTCAATTACCCAACTCAGGTGAGGAAAGACCGACTGATGTGGAGCGGAGAGGATTAATTATTAGGGCTTTCAGCATGACCCCCTAGCTGAGACTTCCCACACTTTCTTTTGAGCATTTTTACAAGTTAGAACTGTCACCTTTGGCCTGTTTCCATGAAAGATATGCTGCAAAAAGAAACAGAATTCTCTTTAAAAGTAAATTACACTACACCCTTGCTATAATAGACCTTGTGGGATTTCAACCATTTGTTCATTACAGTGAAGGGTTTGTAGCAGTGAAAGTATGAGGGAGGAAGAGACAGGTTCATTCTAGATGGGGAGGAGGATGCAGCATTGTAATATGGTGTGTTACAGCAAGGGTGTGCTGTACTCAAAAAGTGACAAAAGTTATGGCACTTAGCATGTGTACTAGATTGCCTTCATCCCAAACCCTTGCAAAATACATTCAGTAATTCTAACAAAAAATTGATTTATTTAGCTCATTAAATATTTTCCTTGCGACTCTTTAAAGGAAATTCAGTTTGTAGTGCTTTCAACGCAATGCTGTTCAATGCTGCTCTGTTCTAATTATGGGTCTGACACTGACGGGACATATTTAAGGTCTTCACCTGATGTGAGAAACATGCAGCCCAGTAACTGAGTGGAGATGCTGAAATAACTCTTCAGTGCGCTCAGTTATAAGTGTTACAGGCATGGCATGCAATGCAAATTTAAACTGGCTAATTTAAAACTGCATGGATATAATTGGTTTTGAAGTAATTTAAATAATGTTTTCAAAAATACTAAAGAGATGAGAGAAAAATACCAATTTGTAATGGATGTTGTTATTATTATTGTTGTTAGCTTTTATATAGCACCAGTGATGTACCTGGTGCTGTACAGACAATAAAATAGAAACGGTCCCTGCCCGAGAGCTTACAATCCAAAGAAGACAGAGGGAGGGGAGACAGGGAAGGGGGAACAGAGGGACATACAAGGGATGCAACGTTCATGAGGATGCGAGAACTCAGGTACACATTCTTGGCTTGGTTGCAGTAAATTAGGAGTTTGCAGATGACAGGTGGGGGATAATCCTGGGTGGGGATGCTTAGCAGGAGTTAGGAAGGGCAGAGCAGAAGAAATGGGTTTTGAGAAGGGACTTGAAGGCGTGGAGGGTGGGGGCAAGGTGGATGAGGTCAGGGAGGGAGTTCCAGGTGTGTGGGGCAGCAGGGGAGAAGGGACGAAGGTGGTTGGGGGAGCAGGGGAGGTGTGGGAGATTGAGGGAGGGGATGGGAGAGGAGTGGAGTGTTCAAATGGGTTTGGAGGGAGATTAGGGCAGAGAGGTAGGGGGGAGCAAGGTTGTGAAGGGCTTTGTAGGTGAAGACGAAGAGCTTGTGCAGAATACGCTCAGGAAGGGGGAGCCAGTGGAGGGAGGAGAGGAGAGGCTGCACATGGTCAAAGCGACGGGCTAAGTGGATGATCCTGGCAGCAGTTTTGAACAGAGATGAGGGAAGCAAGGTGAGAGTGGGGAAGGCCAGCGAGGAGGGGGTTACAATAGTCGAAGCGTGAGATGACTAGGGCATGAATGACCGTTTTGGCAGAGGAGACAGATAGAAAAGGGCAGATCTTAGCAATGTTGTGGAGGGAGAAGCGGCAGGATTTGGCCACAGAGTCAATGTAGGGTTTGAAAGTAAGGTGCGAGACGAAGATGAAGCCCAAGCTACGGGCTTGTGGTACAGGGAGGATGGAGACCCCATCAATGGCAATTGACAGGGAAAAGAGAGAGAAAGGATTGGGAGGGAAGATGAGTTCAGGTTTTCCCATGTTCAGTTTGAGTTGGCGTTGAGACATCCAGGCGGAGATATCGGAGAGACAGTTAGTGAGACGAGCTTGAACAGAGGAGATGGAAGTAGTGGAGAGAGAGAGTTGAGTGTCGTCAGTGTATAGGTGGTATTGGAAACCGTGGGAGGCAATGAGTTTGCTTAGGGATTGGGTGTAGATAGAGAAGAGGAGAGGGCCAAGGACAGAGCCTTGGGGAACCCTGACCAAGAGGGGTAGGGAGGCGGAGGGGGAGGAGTTAGGAAGAGATACATTGAAGGAATGGTCAGAAAGGTAGGAGGAGAACCAGTCGAGGACAGAGTCCCGGAATCTCAGGGAGTGAAGCGATTCATGCAGGAGCGAGTGGTCAACCGTGTCGAAGGCAGCGGAGAGATCAAGGCGGACAAGAATAGAATAAAGGCGGTTGGATTTAGCCACAAGAAGGTCGTTGGTGATCTTAGAGCAGTTTCAGTAGAGTGAGGGTGGTGGAAGCCAGATTGGAGGGGGTCAAGGGAGGAGTTGTTGGAGAGGAGGTCGAGGCAATGGGAGTAGACAACATGTTCAAGGAGTTTGGAAGCAAAAGGGAGGAGCGAGACAGGATGGTAATTAGAGGGTTCAGAGGGATCCAGAGTGGATGTTTTGAGGATGGGGGAGACAGTGGCGTGTTTAAAGGCAGAGGGGAAGGAGCCGGTAGAGAGGGAGAGGTTGATGATGTGCAGGAGGGGAGGGGTGACGGTGGAAGCAATGGAGGTCAGGCGGCGGGAAGGAATGGAGTCCAGGGGGCACATGGAGGGGTTGGAGGAGGAGAGCAGAGAGGAGATTTCCTCAAGGGAGGCAGAAGGGAAGTAGTCTCAGGTCGCTCCTGAAAAGTTATTCTTGACAAGAATGTGTGTCCACAATCGTGTGTTTCCTAGTTTAAATTCACGCCTTTAAACCAGTGCAATTCTGTAAGCAGACACGGCTTTGTTCTTCTAGTAGAGGATGAGATAGTTTTTTGCGGCCTGCTGTTGGCTGCTATTCTAGTCCTGCTTGGGTTCAGAAACCAGGCAGGCTCTTCTGCGCCTGATGTAACGGGGGTGACTATGCTCCCTCAGAGTGCTGTGACATTGCAGTGCTCTGTGAAGATGTTGGGAAAGGGATGGGGGTAAACCACTTCCTTGCTTTTTTCTGCTGTGCTTCGTGGGGGTGGGGCTTCTTATCCATGGGAAGTGGCCCGAGGAATTTAGGCCAGGAGGGTTCCTGAATTATGTATGCAGGGCTCTACATTGTTCTACAAAGGTCCCCATAGGATGGGGGTAGGGTGGCCATACCTCCCCTTTAAAAGAGGATGCTTATGAAAAATACGTGGTGTGCGGCTGCACTGGAACCCAGATGGGAGTGATGTGCTCAAGCTATGGTAGTGGTGACCACTGCAGGGTGTTTGGAGAGACTGTGGGAAGACACTAGTTAAGATGTTCTTTCTTGTACAGGTCTTGGGGAAGTCCTGTAAACCCATCCCAGGTGAGCAGCCTTCTGGTCTATGCCCATTGTTTCTCTTCTCATCACTAATCTATGGGTTGCACTTGGAAAAATGATACCATTGCTCTGGTTGGGGTGGTTCTGCTGTAGCTGGGGCAAATAACATGGCCAAACATGAACATTAGAAGTTTTTGGCCCTGGGCAATGGTGTTCCAGTAGGCATCTTCTGCCGTTCCAGATTGGGCCTTATTTGTGGGTCCCTAATTGCATCCTTAGGCTGGCTGGGAGATGGGAACATGATCACCTTGACAGTGCCGCTGTCAGGAGGATTGCCTTCTGATGCTGTGAGGCCCAGACAGTTGCCTGTGTGGGATGCTGGCCCAGAGCCGCTTCCCAGTAAAGTTTAGAACTGGGGCATGCTTGGTAGATTTCTGGTAGAGGTTTTGGGGAGCATTTGACCAATCCTCTTCTCTTTGCAGTCATGCTTTTGGGGGTGACCATGCTGAGGAAGAAGTACCCACTAGCCAAATATCTCTGCGTTCTGCTGATCGTCGCAGGTGTGGCCCTGTTCATGTACAAGCCCAAAAATGGAGGTGATGGTGCGGATGATCATCTCTTTGGTTATGGAGAACTCCTGCTGGTAAGTGAACTATTTGAAGTACAAGTACGGAAAGTGCATGAGGAAGATAAAATTACTGGGATGGGCTGAAGCCTTGACTTACTGGTGTTGGGGAGCTCTAGCAGAATTGGAATTATTGTGAGATTTCACCTTCCTGTTGGCTCTCTCTCTCAAAAAAGAAGTCTTTATGCTACAGCACGGTGACATGAATTGGTGTGTTAATGCAGGTAAGCCTGGCCTCCCATTATACTATATACTGTGCTACTTAGTAAGCAGAAGGAGGCAAGAAACTTACAGGAGGTGTTTCAGAGAGAGACTAGTTGGTAGAGGCCATCTTCAATATTCTCAGGTATCATTTGTTTCTTAGCTTCTGTCACTGACCTTGGATGGACTGACTGGATTGTCACAGGACCATATGAGAGCCCATTACCAGACTGGTTCCAATCACATGATGCTGAATGTTAACCTGTGGTCCACTTTGTTCCTGGGAGCTGGTAAGAAACATCTGGAGAATTCAGTGTGGTCTAGTCTGAACTCTGTCTTGTAGGATTTTCTGGGAATGGATCTCTTTATTTTCTCTAAGATTTGGTGTGGTTTGAAGTGCTGCTGTTTTGTTGTTTAAGTCTTATCTTAAGAGCATAAGAACTGCAGTACAAGGTGAGACCAATGATCCATCTAGCCCAGTCCCTTGTCTTCAGTGGCTAGGGTTGTAGAATGTCTGTTGTTTTGTAGGGTACCAAAGCTTAAGTGTCCTTTATTTTTAAAACTGATTGGGTGCGATTACTGACTCTTCCCAGTACAGGATGCATTGGGGGAAATGCACAAGAAATCGCTCTGTGTGGAGTGCCATTCCCTGTTGTCCACTCCCTCTTCTGGCAGTCCTCGAATTTAGTGATACTCTGACCAGCCACAGCAGTAGCCATTGTTGGTCCTGTCTAGAGCCGAAACAAATACCGAAATGGTGAGAGACGGATAATAACTGCTGTATGTTTCCAGTCCATCAAGTACCATTTTTTTTTTGTATTTCGATGATGTCCTTTCCAGCAGTATTAGCACTACTGTGCATGCCCAGTTGCCATAATGACTGAGAAATCAAAACCACTGAAACAAAGGACCTGAAAAAGCAGAGATGTAGCTACCAGTTTTGATCACAAATATTATTTGGATCTGAAAATGTGAACAACAAATCTGCTACCCGTTCCAGCTCTGGTCCTGGCCTCCACATCCAGCAGAGTAAATGGGTGTGTCTTCTCTCTTCTTTAATTCCATGTGGGAGATAACTTATGATTATTCACACATCACTTGTCCCATGGATTGCCACAGCTGCTTCAAGCATTCCCGTGATGCTGCATGGCTTTTTTTTTTTTTTTTTTTTTTTTTTTGGCATGGTGCATTGTGAGATACTTGATACACGTGGAAGCATCCCTTCCCATGCTACGAAAAATGCACATGATGGCATAAGCCCAATTGTTTAAACCTTGGTTTTTGATCATATTTTTTTGTATCAAATGCACCTTACAACTGCAGCATCATGAAGACCAGTGAGCTACTGGAATATGTTCCCAGGAACAGTTGTGGGAGCAAAGAAACTGTTTAGCTGTAAAATAGAGCTGGATAAATTTATGACACGTGACTTGTGAGTTTTCTATGTGATACTACAGGAAGAAATCTTTTTTTACTGCAAAATACATTTCCCCCCCGCTTTCTTTCCAAAATGTCAGATTGTTTGTAACTGGACGTGGGATTTACAGTGTGTTCTGGGGCCCAATTACTATAAGTACGCCAGCTGCCTGGCTCGTGAGGGGGGAGGTGTGGTCTGGAAGGTTTTCCCTAGGGGGCATATTGGCAGTCAAATCTGAGGGGGTTTTGCCTTTCCCTGCAGCATGGGTGTAGCTCGCTTGTTTGAAACATCTGGATTTTTCTTTTATAAGATTGCTCCCTGTTACTTCTGACATTGGTGTGTTCTGGTCACTTGTGATCTCTACTTTTGACAGATCTTCATTATAGGCTCTGTTTTTGTTAGGTTAGATTTTTCTTTGTGTGGTGAATCCTGCATTGGTGCAGGGAGTTGGACTAAAATGACCCTTGAGGTCACTTCTGGCTAGGATTCTAACCTCTTCATACAAAAAGGGTGGGAGAGTGGAGATTTTCAGACTTGAAGTCTTGTGTGAATGCACTTGTAGACTTTGAGGTTGCAATTTCTCAAATGGCCACTAGGTGACACTATTCATATGGCTCCACTACCAAAACTCTAGTCATATACGGTTGATCAAAACCGGCTTAAAGATCCTTGCCTTCAAGCTAGCTCTGTGGCCTAGAAGTAACCCTCTTTGCTGCCATTTGATGGCTCTCTTGTTCCAGCAGAGAACAAAGGCATGCCATGATTTTGAATGGTGTCCATGCCCCACTCTACTTTATTTTAAGGAGTAGTGCTCCTAATTAATTTGCTGTAATAGTTAGATCCGTGTCTGTTGGGGCTGCTTTTGAAAGAAGTGGGATAATTAGTGGAAAGGTGTAGTCTCTTGTCACCAGAGTAATTTGGAAAGTGATTGTTTCCCCATTCCATTCAAAACCAAAGCTAGATTTAAGGCATAAACTGAAATCCCCAGAAGCTTCATTGCTGGTCAGTAAAGATATTGTATCTTGCTGAACTTCAGTACTGTGCTACTGGCATGAAGTTCAGGCCTCATGTGGTGTGTGTTTGGGTGGGGTGGGGTGGCGGAGAATAAACTATCCTCTAACCAGGGAGACAAGCCTACTTGCCAGGTTGGAACTTGCATGGGGTGGGAGGGGGAGGACTCAGGGCTATGCAAATCCACTTGCCAGCTCTAAAGATCTGCTTGCCTAGAGGCAAGCAAGTAAGTGGATTTTTACACCCCTAAGTACAGATACAACAAAGTAATAGTGAGTAAAGCTGCAAGACTGAGGCAACAAGGAGGACTTAACTCCTAGATGATACTTCCTTGGATCTTGACAGATCACTATCTGGCTATTTCATCCTCCTCAAATAGGGTAGAAATCTTTATTTGTATAGTGCGAGCAATGTACCTGGTACGAAGAGTCATCAATTAGAGACAGGTCCCCGTCCCAATGGGCATTCAGTCCAGGAGTATCTACAATCTAGGAGTGACTGAAAGTGCTTAATCACTAGTGATCTCTGTGCAAAGTTTGGTCTTGTGCTGTTTATATTATGCATGTTCCCCCAATATTGTGGAACTCCCTCCCCCTGGAGGCTCATCTGAGTCCAGGCTTGAGCATCTTTTGGAGGAGGTGTAAAACTTTTCTTTTTGTTAAAGCATTTGGCAGGTGGTGGTAGGGATTAAGTGGGTTGTGGGGGGGTCGGAGTAGGGTGGGATTTTGGTCGGGGGGATTGCATTTTAATGTTTTTTAATTGTATTTTATTTTGTTTGTAAACTGCCCTGAACCTTCAGGGAAGGGTGGGGTATAAAAGCTAATAAATAAAATATCATTTTGGCTGCAAAGAATGTAAGCTAGGATTGTGACTACGCAGGCCTGGGGGCAAGAATTCATGCTGCTTTCTTTTTAAAACTTCCCAGGTACCTTGTTCACTGGGGAGCTCTGGGAGTTCCTTAGTTTTGTCGAACGCTATCCCAGCATTGCCTACAACATCCTACTGTTTGGCCTGACAAGTGCGCTGGGCCAGGTGAGTGAGCAACATGCACCGCTAAATGTTTTGTGAGCATTGCTATGATGGTCCTCCACTGTATGGGTGGGAAGGTGAAATTGTCTGCTCTTGACCAGTCATCCAGCCAGCACTTTCAGTTTAAGATGTTGAAGGTTTCGTATAGCCTTCAGAGTGCATTTCTTTCTTGCATGGAGATGACTCAGTCAGAACTGCTGAGTCTTATACTTTCACACTGGAGACCTCTCTCCTTCTCTTACAGAGTTTCATCTTCATGACAGTGGTATATTTTGGACCTCTGACTTGTTCGATCATCACCACGACCCGCAAGTTCTTCACCATCTTGGCATCTGTTATCCTGTTTGCCAACCCAATCAGCACAATGCAGTGGATGGGGACCATCCTTGTATTCTTGGGTAAGTCCAGGGAGCCTGGTCTTTGAAGCCTGTATTTTCCTTACCCATGACAGCAGTGGTGTGAAGTAGAGGAGGCTGGCAGCGGTCAAGACAGGACAAGCATGTCTCAGGAATTGCTTTTGAGGGTGTTGTCTTGTCGAGAGATCCAACTGCCTTAGAAGACTTTCGCACAGTGAGCCATTTCACTTACAACCGCTGGCTTTCAAATTAGCTACTCTGCAGCCTGTGGGAAGGCTAGATTTAACTTGTTCAAAGGTGGCCTTGGGATTTTCCTCAGATAGAACCTTTTCCTTTGTTTTTCTCTGCAGGTCTTGGACTTGATGCCAAATTTGGGAAAGGATCAAAGACATAATCACATTAGGAAGACCTTTGAACTCTGCAAGTGGAATGAACTGTTAACTTATTGTCTTGTACCTCAGCATCTTTATCAAACTGGACTCAGGAGGAGTGCTTGGAAGAAGGGAATGGACTTTGTTTTGTTTTTTAATTACAAAGCATTTTTAAATGTAACTTTTTTTAATTTTAACTATAGACCAGAGTTTACTCTCCCCTACACCCACCCTTTAATCAAAGCTGCATTGATGGATCCCAACAGGAAGGAGAAATCCTGGGTTTAATTGGAGAAGTGTTTCATATCTCTAATAAAGAAAGTTTAAATTGACCTCCAAACCCGTATTTCATTGTGTCTTCTAAGTTGTGTTGTCTGAATGGCTTGTTCTTTGGAGACCTTGCAGCATGGTACTACATTGTCAAATCGTCTTCCTGTGCCACCGTGCTGAAATGGAGGAGCAGGGTGAAGTGGCTCTACTAACGATAGGAAACCTTTCTTCCTAAAGAAGGAGTCTTCGGGCACAGCATGAGTGAAAAGGGTTCTAGTTTTTGCATGTTAATCTAATCAATATATAGAGCTGGTGATCTCCGCCTGCTGTTTAAAATGCAAGAGCATCTTTCTGTGTGTCTGTGTAGAAACTCCTTGGCACTAATACAGTTTACATTTTACCTGCTTAACCTCTGGGGGGAGGAAGGAAACCAATTTCTTTCATCCCCCCACCATGCTGTTGGAAGAAACAAGACCCATCTGCTGCTCAAACCCATGGCAAGGTTATGTAGCTGCAGCTTCTAAATGTTGAAAGGGCCCTTGTTAATTAACAAGCATCATTGAGAATTGTGGAACGCCTGCCTCTGAGAGCACAGGCTGTTTCCCAAGTGTTGTAGGGGAGGAGCCATTAGCATAATGATGCCTTCAAAGTTGGAGAGCAAAATTCTCCAAAGAGCAAACTTTACACATGAAAGCGTGTTTCCACCAGCTGTCGCTCTGTCTCCATCTGCTCTGTGGCTTTGGCCTCTTGCCCTTCCAGATGGAATCTTGATCTCCTTCCTGAGTGGCTGCTGCAAGTCTGTACTACTCCACCCCCACCCCCACCTTTCCAGGCATGTGCTGGCTTTCATTAATCTCTTTTAATGTCCCTTGGCTCTGCCCAAAGGACAGGTTTCTTTTCAAAATTGAACTTTCTAGGAAAATGAGATTAAAGTTCAGCTGGAAGGATTTCTGCTAATGCCACCAGCTTCTCGCTTCCTATTTTCTTAAAGGTTGATGGAGAGTAAACAAACATGTTCTACTCCAACAGTAGAAGGGGGTTCTCCTACTCTGACCCCCTGTCACTTAAAATCCAGGAGCCCTGCACTTTCCTTGTAATGTAGCTTGTTCTGGTATCTACTTTTGTCTAGGTATTTTCCTATAGGCTCTGAATACCAAATAATGTGTGGATTTTTATCACCCCGCCTAAAGCCGGGGGACTGAAGCGTCGAGAAAACTAAATGACTGGCCCAATTAATTCAGGATAGCACCTCCTCAGTCCGGGGTCCTTAATCACAAAACTGTGCCCTACTTGGTGGGGGGAGGAGAAGGAGAAGAGATGTCCACTGTGGTTGGATCTGGCATATGCGCCATAAAGAAAACTAGCTTTGGGTAATCCCACAGATTCATGTCAGAAGAAACAGGCAGCAGCAAGCAAACTGCAGGTCAGCTGTATGATCCATATCTACAACAGTCTGATGTTTCACCATTTCCCCACTGTTTCATATTGGACCACTTGGTAGAAAAGAGCATCACCCACCTGAGTACAAAGCCTTGGTCTTGCTGGAAGTGCTGGCACCATTACAGCTGAGCTGGTGCAAACATGGTTTGTGGTGGTGTAGCAATATACTTAATATACTTGGACTGCAGTGAAAAAACAGTTCTGCTATTAAAATGAACAAACTTGATAAAGTGACTTTTCAAAGTAGCTTTTAGAAAGTATTGTTTAATTCTGGAACTTGAAGGGTACTGTTGACTGGAATCAGCTTCCTGCCTCCAGGAAGGGAGGCAGTTGGCTGAAGGGAGAAGCTTGGAGACTTACTGACTTCAGTATTTATTAAAATATTTTTATCCTGCCTCTTCCACTAATAGCGGCTCAAGGCAGCTAACAGCAAAATAATCATAAAATACAATAATACATATATTAAAACAAAAAAAACTACAATAAATTAAACGGGGTAAAAATAAATCGCCCTAACCCACCCTTCACCCATCCCCCTCACTGAATGCCTGGTGGAACAGCCAGGTCTTGCATTTTCGTCAAAAGGAGGGAAGGTTCGGAGCCAATTGAGCCACTGCTGGAAGGGAGTTCCATAGCCTAGGTGCGGCCACCAAGAATGCCCTCTCCAGAGTCACCCCCTGGGATACCCAAGGGACCTCCAGGAAGGTGCGCCCGGCAAGGGTCGCTCCAGGGCCTGGGGAGTGAAGTGGTCCCGCAGGTAGGCAAGGCCCAGACTATTTAGGGCTTTATAGGTCAAAACTAACACCTTGAATCAGGCCCGGAAGACTATAGGCAGCCAGTGCAGGGGATGGAGCACTGGTGTAATGTGCTCACGGTGGTCCGCTCCTGTAAGGAGGTGGGCTGCCACATTCCGCACCAGCTGTGGTCTCCGAACCATCGTCATGGGTAACCCTACGTATAGCACGTCTAGTCTTGAGGTAATGAAAGCATGGATGACAGTGGCCAGGTTGAAGTACGAGATATATGGCCGAAGCTGCCACACCAGATGTAATTGGCGAAACGTGCTCCTCGCCAGAGTCTCCACCTAGACATCCACGCGGAGCAGGAAATCGGGGAGCACTCTCAGACTATGAACCTGAGATGCCGGTCGGGGACGGACCCCATCAATGACCGGGGACGTCACACCCACCGCCTTACCCACTAACATCACCTCCGTCTTCTCGGGATTCAGCTTCAGTCGGCTCGCCCTCATTCAGTCCCCCGCAGCTGCCAGACAGGTAAGCGCTGAGATTACGGAGTCTGGGTTGGATGAAAAAGAGGTAGAGTTGGGTATCATCAGCATGTTGTTGACACTGAACATCAAACCCTCTCACAACCTCGCCCAATGGCTGCATATACACGTTGAACAGAAGAGGGGACAGAACTGAACCTTGTGGGAGTCCACGCAAGAGGTCCTGGGCAGATGAAGAACAATCCCCGAACACCACCAGCTGAGTTCTTCCAGCCATGAATGAGCGGAACCATTCAAGAACAATTCTGCCCACCCTGGCTCGGTCCCACAAGCAAAATCACCAATATCTCGTGGTCAATGGTATCAAAAGCAGCAGACAGATCTAACAAGATCAACAGGGTCAATCGGCCCTGATCTAATTCCTGGCGAAGGTCATCGACCAAAGCCACAAGCGCAGTCTCAGTACCATAACCTGGACGAAAGTCGGACTGTGAGGGATATAGAAAACTGATGCTGTTCAGATGCCCCTGCAACTATCAAGCCACCACCCATTCAGTAACCTTCCCTAAAAAGGGAAGATTAGAGACAGGCTGATAGCTGGCAAGGGAGTCAATGTGAAACGATGGTTTCTTGAGCAGGGGCTGCACCACCACCTCCTTGAGGCAGCTCGGCACTCTGCCCTCCCAAAGGGAGGCATTGACCACCCCCACCAGCAACAGCCCCAACGTCTCTCGGTTAGCCTTGACCAGCCAGGACGGGCACGGGTCCAGTTGGCAAGACGTAGCTCTGAGCGCCCCAAGAACATCCTCTGCATCAGTGGGCAAAACCCACTTAAACTGATCCTATGAAACCAGACAAGGCGGGACTTATTTTCCTATTGTATTAAGTGCAGCGTCGAAATCCTGGTGAATACGAGTGATTTTATCTGTGAAGTAGTCAGGGCCGGCCCCAGGGTTTGTGAGGCCATGTGCGAAGTCTTGGTGTGGGGTCTTATTTGCATAATTAGGCACCACCTAATTATGCAAATGTATAAATTTACATAAAACTTACTCCCTCTGGACAGGAAGGATTCCCATTCTCCATCTCTCCGAGCAACCATGGAGAAGCATGGCCTCCTAATGCTTTCCCCCCCTCCCCAGCCGAGTGTCTACCACCACTCCCCAGGAGTGGTTCCACTGCAGGGGCAGCCAAGCGGGCAGTGAGGCAGGCACAGAGAGACTGACTGCGTCCACTGCCTTACTGGAGGAGGGGACAGGGGGTGAACTTAGCCAGTCTGGCCTCCAGGGCCTGTTGCTTCTTGCTGCCAGTGCCGCCTGTGCCTTGTGCATGTTTGCGGTGCAACCAGTCCAGAGGTGCTGCTATCACACACACACACAAGACACCCAAAATGCAGCTAGCTTATTAAACGCATTATGCCATGAAAAGAGACATATAACCAGTTCAGTTGTGCCCCCATAATCAGTTCATGCTGCCCCCACCCCATAACCAGTTCATTTCTGCCCCCGCCCCCATATAATCTATTCACGCTGCCCCCACCCATAACCATTTAATTTGTGCCCACGGGGCAGCGTGAATTGATTATATGGGGGTGCAAATGAACTGGTTATGGGGTGCGGGTTTAAAGACAGTATTCCTGTTAGCAATAACTTCATTAAGAAGAGTTAGTGAAATAGCAGCCATAATAATCTCAGAACCATATTTGCAGATTTATTTTCCAAGACAGAATAGATATTGCTTTACATCCTAAATTCCTACCTAAGATAGTATAAGTAAGACAGTTGTGAGAATGTGGCCCTTTTTACATGGGTCTCTCCTCCCAGCCGTAAACACGCAGATTTCTGTGTGTTCATGGGTGGGGGAACCCCATGTGAATGACGTGGTGCATGCGCCCATGGTGAGTGGGGGTGCGTGCGCGCTCGCCTAGCATGCATCCCCACTCACACACCCCCACACTCATCCCCACGCACAGAGCAACCGGGGGAAATTGTGGTTACTATGTGGGTGTGGATGAGTGGTGGGTGAGTGGGGGTGTGTGTGCAGCTGTGTGCATGCCCCATCCATGCACTGGCATGCCCACGGACTCCCCACCCGGCGGAGCCATGTAAAAATATCATGTGAGGAGCCACTCGAAGAAGAACAGAAGGTTTCTACCTTGCAAACAAGGTTCTTTGAGATGACTCCGAACATTCTCATAACACCCACCCTTCCAGCCCCGCATAGAATTCTTTTCTTATATTTCTAGAAAGGGTTGAAAGGAACTGTCATTCGGAGTGGGAGGGTTCTTTCTATACTAGAGGAGCTCAAGACCATCATGTGGTCTATTATTTGAATAGGGTGAGCGCGCACAACCCAGTTGTGAGAATGTTGGGAGCCATCTTGAAGAACCTTCTTTACAAGGTAGCAACTTGTAAACAGCCTTATCTCCCAGCCTGATCCAGTGTCCCCGCTGCTGCTGCCACTGCAGCACTACTAGAAGGCAGAGGCAGAGGCAGGTGAGGGATGGGGGCTGGAGCCAGGGAGGGGGGGGGGAAGAATCACTTTCTGGGGGAGAAGGTGGCTGAAGCCTATTTCCCAGCCAGGCAAGGGCGGGGCCCCAGCTGGCCTCGGGGCCATGTGCTGCCGCACATGTGGCGCATGCCTGGGGCCGGCCCTGGAAGTAGTCAATCAACAAGTCACAGCGACCACCAGATGGTTCAAGTTCCAGGTGGAGGGAGGCCGGACTGACCAGCCCCCTCACCACCCGGAAAAGCACGGCTGGACAACACTTCACCGACGCTATGAGGGTAACAAAGAATTTCTTCTTTGCTGCCCGCAAAGCCACGGCATAGGCTCGTAAACAATCTCTGTGTTGCAATCCATCAGCTTCAGCCGGAGATCGGCGCCAGTGTTGCTCACCACCCTTCCTGCTTCAGCTGCTGTAGGCCCTCGGTAAACCAGGGAAGTTTGCAGTGCTGGTGCTGGGGAAGCGGACACTTGGGGACCATCTAGTCGATGGCCTTATTCAACAAGGTGTTCCAAAAAGTAACAAGGTTGAGCGGACAGTCGTCAAGATCAGAGGGTAATTCCCCAAGAGCATTCCAGAACCTCTCAAGTTCCATCAGTCTCCAGGGGCAGACAAACCAAATTGGTTCCGCACAGGGGCAAACATGCGCTGGGAGGCAGGTCTGTAGGAGATAATGATCCATCCATGACAAGGGCTCAGCAACCACCTCCCCCACCAATGGATCCCCGGCCTCAAGGCCGGTGCAAAAAATCAGGTCCAGGGTATGCTCTCCCTCATGGGTTGGGCCAATGACTAATTGAGATAGGCCCATGGTTGCCATGAACTCATGCTCCACCAAGACTGGTGTTGGTATGAATACTGAAGACCCCCAAGACCAATGTTTTCGGGGACTGCAATACCACCTCTGACACCAGCTCTGTCAGAGTGTGTAGAGATGCTGCCGTACAGGTAGGTGCACGGTATATTAGCAGCACCCACAATCTGTCTCCTGCCAAATGAATCGCAAGATGGAGACCCTCCACACACAATATAGATTGCACCGGATACCTCCTAACAGATCTTGATTCCCTAAAAACAATGGCTGATGCTGCACGGAGTACCCAGCTGGAACAAGGTCAGCCAAAATAGGCCCCAACTCCGTGTCTAGCCAGGTCTCTGTAATGCACACGAGGTCGGCCGCATGGTCCAGGATCAGTTCCTGGACAGTTATAGCTTTATTGACTATCGACCTCGTGTTCAACAGCATCAGTTTCTAGCCAGCGACCCGCTGATCATGAACCACCTTGCCGCCTGTTTGGGGGGAAGTGAGAGGGACAGACACCAAGCATCTGTTCCTCCTCATAGATTGAACATATCCCCTATCAGGACCATACTTCCCCTGCCCTATCACGACCCCAATGGCTGCGGCCCTCCCCCCAGCAGGCCCCCCATGTGGACCTCCCCGCCCCTGGCTGTCCCACCTGGACAGTGAGAGCAATACACACACACACACCCTCACGGAGTGGTATACAGAATCTTCCCTGGGGTCATAATTCCCCCCCTCGCCAGGAAGCATGACCTCCCCCCCCCCCCATTGGGGTAGTATCCATGTAGAAAGTTTCTATGCCTGGTTGGATTTCTTCTGTCCCGATTTTTCTGCTTTCAAAGGCAAGAATGTACTTTCTTCAAGCTACTCTTTAATTGTCTGCTATCCTTTTGCCAGAAAGCCAGGCTCCCTAGATCTCAACAAAGGTCCTGTCTCCAGGGTGGATTTGGGAGAGATTTATTTGCCTCCAACTTAAACAGTAGTTCTAGTGCAGAAGGGGCACTAAAAAAAGAGCCAAGCAGAAACTGGGGCTTTCCTTGAGTCAGTACTTCCTTTACAGCTGAAGGGGGGGAGCCAAGAGCACCTATGCTCAGGCCTGCATCTCCCCCCCCACCCCCAACCACCACCCCCCTGCAATATTAGGACCATTTTGAGCTCTCTGGCTTTGCATACTTTGGGGCTGTTTGTAAATGATATATTTAGACTGTTCTAGGGAGTTTTATGTCGTTCTGAAGTGATTGTCTAGAGATGGAATTTTTAAAATTGTGATACTTCCAGCTTGTTTCTGGGTTTTAGAATGTTTTTGTAGAACACCTTTTTCAATGTTTTATCAAAACGTTCTAAATGAAGAATGTTATACAACAGCCATTTTTACCATCTGCACAGGTAGAATGTTCTAATGCTTTAGACATCCAGGAATGTAATACTCTTAATAGGATGTCACAATAATGGTCATTTAGCCACAGAAACCAGACATGATGATGATGATGTCATTCCAACAAGTCTGTATGAACAAGTTTGGAACAATAGTGTGGTGGTTGTTAAAAATGCCAGAAACAGAAACTAGCAGAGGTGGCTTCCACTTGCAGCTGAGTAGGTATCCAAGCTATATAAGTTGATGAAGGAATTTCCCAATGAGTATGGGGGGGGGGAGATAGCTTTGCCAGATGCACCCCTGTTGATTGCTGCAGTGTGGCAGACTCCCTTTATCCCAAGCATTTTAGGGACGATAATAGACTAATTCTACTGTCAGTTTCCCCCCTTCTGCTCTCAATTTAAGGCAGGGGTTTTGGTAGGTGAGGGTTAGGTGGCCCTGGTGTCAACCCACTTCTGAAACAGCAGTGGTCTTGGGGACCACCAGTGTATTCCTTTATACATTGTTTTCTAGATGGAGACAGAGTAGTTCCAATCTTTTTTATTGGATCAACTTCTGTTGGTGAGGGTATGCAAACTTTTGGGCCATCCAAGGCCCTGAGGAAGGGCCTATCCCCACTACTTCATCTCCTTTTGTTGCTTTTGGGAACAACACAGAAACCGTACACACACTCACTCTCTCTGCTGTCTTCTAGTCTTCGACCAGACTTCATATAAATAAGTGTGGGTTTGAAGAGCTGTTGAGAAGCTACCATCAAATAAGTGCTATACATTCTTATGACCATAGCAGTGCTGCTATGCAGCACTTCACATAATTGCTGAAGCTTTGAATAACTGCTACTAATCTATTACTGACTTCATGGGTCTCACCTCAGGGAGTTTTGTTTACATTGGCTATTAATTCAAGAAGTTTCTAGTCTTCTCTCAAGAAAGATAGAAGCACAAGTAGAATGCGAATGTGGTGCTCAATGTTAGTGAGTGGAAAATGTAGCATCTGCTGTTACTGTAGATGTATTGAAGAGCCAGGACCATATTGTCTTTGGTAACAGGACATGTAAGTCCACAAAAATGCAACCAAGTCATGATCATTAGATATTAGGTAAGTGGTCAGGGCTTGCCTTTATCTTGCTTTGGATGCTCCTGTTCTAGGAGTACCGTGAGGACTTGATCAGAGAAGGTTAGATGGTGCTTCAATTCTTTGAAGGAACAGGTGGGTTATGTTACACTTGTCATCTTGCAAGTTTAAATTCAGGAACAAGTACCACAGCAGGGTCTGCACATCCTCAGCCAATGTACAGCCCTTTGCTTCCAAGCTCCTGGAACAACATGTTTACACATGCTGCCTTGACTTCCTCTCTTCCAATTCCTAGCTTTAACCCCCCTCAATATGGCTTCCACCCTCTACATTGAGACTGCTCTCATTAAAATTACCAATGACTTTCTCAGCAAAATCTAAGGGCCTCTCTATTCCATCCATGTCCTGCTTGATCTTTGCAGCCTTTGACGTTGTCGACAACACCCTCCTCAATTCCCTTCACTCGCTCAGTTTTTGAGGCTCTGTTCTTGCTTGGTTCTCTTCTCTAAGTGCTCCTCCAGTGTCTCCTGCTGGTACCTCCTCCACCTCACTTCTCCTAGGTTTTGCTCTTGCCTCTTATCACTTTACATTTTATTGTTGGGTAAACTCATTTAATCTCATGGCTTCCAGTACCACCGGTATGGTTATGACACTCAACTCTACCTCACCCTCTTCATCAAGTCTCACATGACAATCTCTAGCATCTCACTAGGATGTCTCGCTGTCAACTAGCTTAATACCCGCCTGCTTCCCCAGCCCCCAAGCTTTCCTCTCTCTCTTCGCTCTCTCTTTCCATCAGTTTTATCATCAAGCCTGTTCTCGGGAACATAGCTTGGGATTCATCCTTTAGTCCTCTCCTTTGTGCTTCAGATTTAGTCTGTTGCTTGTCCCTGTATAATACGGCTAAATCCAACTATGCCGTATTGCTCCAACTGCCAAAATCCTAGTATCTGCTCTAGTCATCATATTTCACCTGGACTA
Source organism: Sphenodon punctatus (assembly GCA_003113815.1). Classification (NCBI taxonomy): domain Eukaryota; kingdom Metazoa; phylum Chordata; class Lepidosauria; order Sphenodontia; family Sphenodontidae; genus Sphenodon; species Sphenodon punctatus. The sequence continues at coordinate 233,119 of QEPC01014734.1, read as the reverse complement.
CTGCAATCTCCTTCTTACTGGTCTTCCCCTCTCTCATCTTGGCCCCTCACTTCTGTTCATCACTCTGCTGGCAAGGTCATTCATGTTGCCTGCGCTTTCATCATGTTTCTGGTCCCTCTCCCCCTTCATATTCAGCACAAACTCCTTGTCCTCATCTTCAAGGTTCTTCATAGCCTTTTTCTTCCCTAATTCCCTGCTACATCCCCACCCAGGAACTCCTGTCACCATTCTTGTCTGTCTCCCGAGTCTCCTGCTGCCTAAAATGTCTTTGCTCCCTATGCCTGAAACTCTCTTCCCCCCTACCTAAAAATTCCACCTAAAGATCTACCTCTTCATTAGGCTTCCCCTAGCTACTCACCCCCACAGACTGCTCACTGCTGCTCCCTCTACAGGCCTGTCAGTCAGTCTCCTACCTGTAACTAAGCTAAGCATGTGCATCTGCGATTTCTCAATTTCGTGATTGTATTCCTGTATCTCCCTATGTTTTCCCCTTTATCTTCTCCTTGTCCATCCTAGATTGTAACACTCTCAGGGGCAGAGACCTGTCTCTAATGATCAGCCCTTGTACATTGCTGGCGTTTTTAAAATAATAATACTGCTTGAGTTGCATTCAGGAGAGCTGGCATGCAGAGGTGCAGCTCTGCTGGTTCCTTGTATACTACAGTAGCAGCTGCTCACCAGAGAAGCAAATGTGCCTCCAGGCCAGTTAGTTCTTCCATGACTGTGGCTTCCACCAATCTCGGAGTTAGGAGAAATTAATTTGTTCCTCTCGCTCCCAGTACTGCTGCTCTTGCTGTCCCGGCTCCTCTGGGGAGGGGTCTAGATCTGCGCAGGACCTTGCCAGGCAGTTTTTCTTTCTTTCTGTTGCTGCCACCACCATGTTCTTGATGTGTCGCTCGTTCTTTCCCCCCTCCCGGATGTGACTGTGTGGGCACTTAGGCTGCTATCAGAATAATGGAGTATCTTTTAGACTATATATGTGGGATTTCATAAGGCTTTAATTATTAACATGTTTTGAAGACACGTTGAGTGTTGTTGCATGCTGGTAAGAAATCTAGATATTGACTGGTTGGCTGGCTTAATGCTTAAGGTCTCAGACGGAAGAAAGCTTCCATCTAGTAGATTTGCCTTCCTGTGGAGTGAGAAGTGGTTGAAAGCGTAAGTTGCTGGCTTATCTGGCAGTCGTGCTGACAAACGCATAATTAAACTAGAAACAAAACAGCAAGGGAAGAGACCCCAAGGCTTTAGTTGGCAGGTTGGGAAAGCCAACATCTTCTTTCATCTGCCTAGTATACAGCCCTGAATTTTACATACTGGAGAGAGGTTGTTTTTGATTCTAAGGAGAATCAAAAGCCACCACTGGGGGGGTGCTTTTATTTCAGTCATGACCAAAATAAAATATTTGAAGAGAAGGGCAGGGGGAACCCACTCATCTAGTTAATAGAATACTTGTAATTCTGGAATCTACAAGCTGAAGATGAAAGTAGAAGTTAGGCTCCTTCCCCATTTGTTAGTCTGTGAGGTCTCTCTACTTAAGCTACAATGGTTGCAAAATGAACACTAACTCATTCATATAGTTCCAGTAAGAGAAGGCTGCTGGCGTGTGGATATGTATACAAAAACACCTGCATACTCCTGTCCTTGTTTAACACAAGCAGCTGGTTTTCACTCCCACCAGTAAAACATAAGCATTGCAGACTGCCTTTTTAACCCCCCCATCCAAATCCTCTTAGGAACCTTGTCAGTTTTTGGTAGTTCCTAGGAGATGAGAAGAGTCATGCACATACCCAGAACAGCAGTTTATATTGCTCCACTGGTTGTCGATTGTCCCTCCAGGAGGAACTGGTTGATGTATTAGCTAGGAAAGGTGACGTTTTATTTCATAGCTGCCTGAGATGTAGTGTCCACAGGGGGTAGGAATTTGGCAGTTGCTTTCTTTTCTTTCCATCCTTCCCTTCTCCACTCGTTCCTGCTGCAACTCCGTCAGTGCTGGGGGAGGGCAGGCTAAGTTTGTTTAGAGAGTTCACAGAAGTATGTGATCCCAAAAGTATACAGATTACTATAGGTATTTTGGGTGCATATAATGGATACAGGACAGCTTTAAATAATCAGCTGACTGGTATTTAAGGGATAATGAGGTAATCCAATCTTAAACTGAAAAACAGGTGAAGTTAAACTAATGAGTTTGAGTATATAACTGAGATCTTAACGTGTGTTGGTTGTAGTGGTTGTGTACATGCATACCCACAAGCATCCAGATTTACAGTAAGTAAGTTGATGGTACCAACCGCTCATACTTTCTATTTGTGAGATCTCTCTGCTATTTTAAAAAAAGATTCAAATAGAAAAAAAAATTGAGAGCATGTACAGTGCAACCTCATTATAACAAGGCATTTGGGAGCCACACCTCACACAGCATTGTAACCAAGATGCATAAATCTTGTGCCTTTGGATGTACAGAATGATCACACTGATTTTAATTGAAAAGCAAAGTGTACTGTACTTTTGACAGAACACTTTGGAGACATGCTTCACACCATGATATAAGTGAATTTTCATTATAACGAGGTTGCACTGTGTTTTAAAATGGGCATGACCTATAGTTACATTACATTGAGAGGTGCCTGGAGGTTCTACCATGGGTGCTTTTAGACAAGCATCTCCCACCCATTATGCATGTTGCAGGGCACCACTACAGCCCTGCAACATGGATAGTGGGTAGTATTTATTTATTATTTAATTCTTACCCCACCCTTCCTGCCAAGGGTGGCTCAGGGTGCCTTCAGTATCAAAAGTGGGTGGTGGGTGCAGAGGTGCTTGTCTAAAAGCACCCTATGATTACGCATATTCATTTATAAATATTTATACAGTAAAGTAGGGTCAACTTGAGTTAAACCTGCAACAACCAACAAAAGGAAGAAATTCTTTCCTCTGGTGTCTGTGTAAACATTTCATGTTCCAATGCATACACCTTTGTGGTCCTTTTTCTAGTATTATTTTTGTTCACTGTATTTTAGTTGCTTTTATAAATTCAGAATATGTTTCCTGAAAAATACCCTAAGGAGACATACTGCCTTAAAAAACCTCACAGTGTGTGTCCAACACACATCTCCCCAGCCTGTGAAGTGTAAAATGTGAAAGGTGTATTCTTCAGGGAAATGGAACATAGTGTCTGGTAGAGATAAATTATTTTGACTGTTCTCTAAGTACTACTGATAACTAGCCATAAGGTCTGGAGAGAATTTCAGTCTTACATGAAAGCATATTCCATTTCTGGAACGTGATGGCGGACTGATAGGTGATGAAGGTAAGATGAGGGCTTATTTCTAGGAGGCTACCACAGTAGGTTTTAATGTCATTAACTTATACATCACCAACTTACTTGGAGTTTAAATACTAGAAAGACTTTTTTTTTCTATTAAGAGTCCTCTACATGACTCTTCCTTTTAAAAAACAACAGTTGCTATTGTTCTGTTCCATTCCCTCAACCTCTTTATTGAGGAAGATTCTCTGATAGGCACCAACTATGCAGTAGAAATGCATTGATCCTCTAGCTCAGTGGCTTGCAGCTAGAGCTGAAACGAGAAGCAATTTTTTTCTTGCGAACATATCGTGAGAATCGAGAATTATTACAGAGATCTCAGTAGAGAAATTTTTCTTGAAAAACCATTTACCGCAATGTACTGTTTACCATATACCAATTACCGTGTACTACCTTCATCCCAGTCATGCGCCTGCACAAAATACTATTTTGTACATGTGCATTACCAAGATGAAGGCAGTACAAGGTAAGCGGTACATGGTAAATTGGTGAACGGTAAATTGCAGTACATTTTGAAAAAAAACATCTCGACTGAGAAATGTTGAGAATTAGCATTTTTCTCAGTTATCATTTCTCGCTTAAAATGCGTCAAGAATTGTGATTCTCAACAATAACCGAGAAAAACTCGAGGTTGAGTTTCAGCACTACTCACGACCTTTTTTTTTTCTTTTTCTTGTGACCCCGCTTTGGGACTCGGATTTAATCTTGTGATCTCAGATAGCAACGGAGACCTACAAAGTATAGGAAATAGCAATCCAATTGCAACCCCATCAGCAGGTGCCATGACCTTCAAGCTGGGAACCTCTGCTCTGACTGACCTGTACAGTGGCAGCATTCTCCAAGTAAGAGCAGATGGAAGTCCTTGAAAGCACTGCATTTCACCAAAACTAGCTAGTAGGATGCAACCCACATCACCTGCACTCTTACTATTATAGTCATTAAAAATTGCCTACTGTGTCAGAACAATGTTGGACCTAGCTCAGTATCTGATCTCTAACAGGGAGTCAATACCGGAAGAGTCAGGGAAGATGTACCAAAAATGAACTGTATGTAGTGCGATCCATTCCCTGCTATTCACTCCCAGCATTCGATAGTCAGAACTTTCATCCCTGGATCATGTTGGCTAATAGCCATTGACGGACATATCCTCAAACTTACCTAATCCTTTCTTGAACCCAGTCATAATATTTGCCTTCACAACATCTAGCGGTAATGAATTCCACAGGTTAGTTAAGTCCTGTTTCAGACCTGATGCCCAATCACTTCATGGGTGTCCCCCAATTGAGAAATGGTAAATAAGAGTTTCCTCTTTACTTTTTTCATCACTCATGATTTTTATAAATCTGTTACACCACCCTTAGATTATAGAATCTTAGAGCTGGAAGCTACTTTGAAGGTCATTTAGTCCACCCCATGCTTGCATGCAGGATGATTAGTTAATGTCTCTGACAGATGGCACTCCAGCCTCTTCTTGAAAGTCTCCATCGATGGAAAGCACACAGCCTCCCTAAGCAGCAACAGCTCTCGCTATTAGGAACTTTCCCCTGATAATTAACTGAAATCTCCCTTCCTGTAACTTGAACCAATTACTTCTAGTTCTGCCCCCTCTGTAGCAATTCAGAACAGCTCATTGCCATCCTCTTGGTGGCAGCTCTTTAGATATTTGAAGACTGCTGTCATGTCTCCCTTAATCTCCTCTTCACTAGGGCGAACCATCCCCAGTTCTTTAATCTTTCCTTATAAGACTTGCATTCCATGCTCTTTATCATTTTTGTTGCCCTCTGCTGAAACCACCCGGATTTGTCAATGCCCTTTTTAAAATGAGGCACCTGAAACTGGACACAGTACTGCAGGTGGGGTTTGACTATTGCTGAACACAGCAGAATTATTTATTTGAAGACAATGCTTCTATTAATGCAGCCTAAAATTGCATTAGTTTTTTTCTGCAGCTGCATCACACTGCTAACTCGTGTTCAGTTTGTGCTCAACCACAATCCCTAGATCCCTTTCCCATGTGCTGCTGTCAAGCCAGGCATCCCCCATCTTATACTTGTGCATTTGGTTCCTTTGTGCATTCTTCCCTAAATGCAGATATTTATATTTTATTTTAGTTGAATTTCACCCCTGATTTCCAGCCTATGAAGATTTTTTTAAAATTCTAATTCTGTCTTCCAAGTTATTAGCTAATCCACCCGGTTTTGTGTCCTCTGCACACTTGATAAGTATTCCTTCCACCCCTTCACCCAAGTAATTACTGAAGATGTCGAACAGCATTGGCCCCAGGACAGAGCACTCAATACCTCCCTCCAATATGAAGATGAAGTATAGGTGATTGCTCTTGAGTACGGTTATTCAACCAGCCGTGAATCCACTTTGCTGCAGTGCAGTGCAGGGGAGGGGAACCTCAGACCTTGGGGCCAAATGTGGCCCATGGCTAGTTTTTATTTGGCCCCTTTCCAGTTCCTGGATCTGGTCCCTGGATACAGTTCCTACCCCCAAGTGTTGAAAGACTGAGCTCAGGGGAAGGGAGCAGAGATGAGGGCATGCACACTGGAATAAGGGACAGTTCCATAGCAAAGATGCATGATCTGAACCCTCCTTTAACTGAGCTTGTCCATTTAGCAGCCCCATCCCCAACTGCTGCAGCCCTTGGAAGATAAACTAATTTTCAAAGTGGCACTGTTCTTGTGTCTTCCAGCTCATGCTGTACAAGCCTACCAATGCGGCTCTCATGTGAAATTCTGACACATGCTTTGCTGAAATCAGGATATAGTGTGTCTGCAGCATTCCCTTCATCCACTAAACTAAGGGTGAAAACAGACATGACGCTGACCACCCTTTAACTACTCTTGGTGGTCATTTATGCATGTTTCAGGGCTGCATAGGGCACCAATACAGCCCTGCACCATGCATAAATGACCACCAAGGGTGGTTAAAGGGTGGTTAGTGTTTTCACCCTAACTCTATCAAAGGTGGAGGCAAACTAAGGCTGCTTTCCCACGTGCAGATTTTCATGTGAGGTTCTATCCCACTTGAACTTAGCAATAACGTAAGATTCCTGCTGAGCTGCATACCAATGTTTTCTTTCCTCCCACGTCCCACGAAGTCTTGTGACCTGAAAAGGATCCATGCACACATTATAATTTTCTTTTTAGTTAAATTCTCATTAAATTCACCCCATACACACGTTCCAATCTTGCACAATACAGAACTCGCATTAATGTCAGAGCTGGATTTCCCTACCCTGACATCCATGATGAAAATCCGATGTTTCCATGCTGAATGATAAAAGATGCATGCACACATTACATAATTTCACGTAAGGTAGAAAATAACATGAAATTGTGTAACGTGGGCAAGACAACTTGTTCCTGATGCTGGCTACAAATAATCACTGCATTGTCGTCAAAAGTGCTTGCAGACTCATTTTTATAATCTATTCTAGTATATTCCTAGGTATTGAAGTCAGTCTGACTGGTCTAATTTCCCAGATTCTCCTTTTTTAAAAGATAGGGACAATGTTTGCCCATCTCCAGTCTTCTGGCACCTCATCTCTTTTCCAAGAGTTGTTGAGGCAACTGACAGGTTCTGAGAGTACTTCAACAAATTCTTTCAGTATGCTAAGGTGTAATTCATTCAGCCCTGAAGACTTGAATTAATTCAATGTTGCTAGGTATTCTCTGATCATCTTTTTTCATATTCTGGCCTGCAATCTTTTCCCATCTTTGTTCATACACCTGTTGCCAGACTAAATAGTTTCCCTTTTCTGTGAAGACTGAGGCAAAATAGTTGAGAAGTTCTGCCTTCTGTCTCCTAACATTCACCATCTTCACTGAACAGTGCACTCACCATTTCCTTATTCTTCCTCTTACTTCTGACATATTAACACCCCCATCCCCAAAAGTCCAGAACCCAAAGGTTTTTGTTGTTTTTAGCATCCCACGCTAGCCGTGGCTTACTTTGAGCCTTAGCTTTCCTGACACTTGGTTGTCTCTTTTCCAGCTTGAAGAGCCTTATTATTTTAACCTGCAAAATACCTCTATCTTCTATCGCTGGAGAAAAAAACATGGGTCTTGAACTTGGCCTCTTATGAGTGCAAGATGTATAGAATGATCATCCTTATGTAACATACATTAAAAATTAAAGTGTAATAGTGAGGGTTAGCTACACGTAGTGTTTTGATATGACCCATTACATACTACCTCAATTCTAGTTTCTGCTTTTGTGTTAGAACAAGGACCTTGGGGTTTAAATAAGCTGACACTTCAGCTGCTTTCCAACGGTACGTAGGAGAGACAGGAACTTTTGCAATTGCTGCCGTGGCTTTCAGCACCCAGCAGAATGCACTAATCCCCTTTGTGTGTGAGAACACCTGTCCTTGTAAAGGCTACAATTGAGGAATCGATCATGCATGGGTTTTCTTGCATGCTAAAAGGGGATCAATGCATTCTGATGAGTACTAATCCTTGCAGTTATGAGTGTTGCGGCGGCGACTGCAAAAGTTCGTGCCCCTCCCATGTAACATCAGAAAGCAGCCTTAGCCTTGTAAGTGCTGGGCAGTATATTTCATATGATGAATGAATTAATGGTTAAGCTAGCAATAGTTAATAATAGTAGAGCTAAGGCTTTTTGGCCTAGTTACAGGCTTGTGCAAGCTTAGTAGGTAACAGTTCAGAAGTTTAAAAATGTCACTAAGATGCCGTCTTTGGGAAAGTAACTGTTTGTTTGGCGATTTGTACAAGGAAAAGGGAAGTTGAGGGACATTTTTTTTGATGATGTCTGTTATTAATATTAAGATAGCAACAATGATGTTCATTGGTTGTTCCATACAAAAATTGAGAAAGAAAGGGTTTGGGCCTTATAAAATGGACTGTTAAAACTCCATGAGGTGAAGATTCTCCTGAATATGGCTGGTTCCATGTCAGACGATTCTTCAACAGTCATCCATACTGAGAACACAATAGGCACCAAGCGCACTGATACACTTTATTATGGATGCTTTGTTTTAATCGCTTTAATTTTACTATATTTGTATGCATACAAACACTTATTACTCAATACTTAATTCTTTTACATAAATGCACTGATGGTATCTGAGGGTTCTATAATTTTTTTCTGTGTGGGGTCTCCAAGTAAAGGTTTGTAGTTGCTGGGGAGACATCAACCCACACATCAACCTGTCTACTAAGAAAATAAATCTAATTGACTAAACTTAAGGGAAGTATCCAACAGGCAAAGCTAGTGCTTAAACACTTCTGAAAGAAATTCTCCATAAAACAATGTACTACTGTCCAGGCAACATCCTTCCTGGTTCTTTAGTGACAGAGGAGTTTCAAAATCTGATCCCTTTCTTTCAACAGGGAATGTACAGGCTCCAGCTCTGGTTAATACAAGCAAGTGACATATGCTGTTCAGCTGCTATTCAATAATATGAAATGAGTTGGCAGGTCTCATATCAGTTCCTAGTGTATGAATATCCAGATATAAACCTCCACCAGATGCTGTAAGTACCTTGGGCAGGTGGCTCATTCTCATATACACATTCCTAATGTATTAGCAAATGAGATCCTTAGATTGCCAGTGTGAGTGTAAATAACTGGCATTCTTTGATATTGAATAATGAAACGTATCTCTTTAGGTCAGGAAAGAGGCAGGTTGGAAGGACAATGTGGCAAAAGCTTCAATGCTGCTGTCCTTGCTCTCTGGTTTGAAGTCTTCCTTTTCAGACAGTGATTGACATTCTAATAACTTTCTAATCTGTCTTTTGTATTAATCCAGTACTGATGAAGGAACAGACTTGGGTTTCTCTACTAAAAGCTTATCTGAACAAGAAGAATTGGGGGTGAGGAGGTTCAGTTCCTAGGAGAAATCCCACATTTTCCAGCTATTAAAACATGCAAAAGGGAGTGGGCACATACTTGTCCAGTACTTTTGCTTTGGTTCACAAAATGTGTATATGTCTCTGTGTAACAGACACTGTTCTTAAGGCTGTACAAATAAGTGCTGCAGGAACCCTTGTCTCTGCTCTGTACTGGTCCTCTATTTTTATAAATTAGCCTTAGCCCCTTAGAGTATATAATTTAATAGCGAGCACTGCTTTACTGTAGTGTATTTCATTGTGTAGAGACCTAATGTTTTCTTAAGCTATTATTCATCAATTTTATCAAGTGTTATGAAATTAGAATGCCACTATTGCTACTGTCATGGGATTGGGGGCTCAGTACCCCACTCTAGGCTGTTGTGACTCAGTTTTCCTGGCTTGCAGCTCTCACTGGATCAGCTCTCCCTCTAGAACTGATTGAGCCTGCAATGGGGAAACCTTCTTGTCACCTTTCCAGCCACAGAGTTTCTCAGCACAGACTCTTTCTCTCTAGGCTCGTCTGTTTGTAAACACAGAATTGACCCCAAACTGTGTCTCGACAATGTTAGGATTAGCAATTCCACTGGACCATGTGAAGTTCAGTAAAAAGTAGTTTAATGAATAAGCATGCAGTACAAGATTATACTCAAGTGCAGAAATGACAATAACATAACCAATAACTCATTCCTATCTGTACTTGAATTCTCCTGATTTACTCTTGGACCTGGATTAGGGTAAACCTATTTCAGTTAATGTCACAGCCAGCAATGGAAAGTTTGGCCGGGTATCAGTCTTTAGAGTTTCCAAAAGGCCTTACTTCGTAGTTCTTCTTGTGCAGCCCTTCTCTGGCTGGTAAGATATGCTGATCTCCTCCAAGTGAGATAGATAGAAAAGATTGCCTCTCTTTGTCTTGTCTCCCCCCTTAAGTACCTTTCCAGAGTCCTTTGTTTGATTTTCCCGCCCGGTGACTCTGTGCTTTCAGTCATGTCCAAGGAAGGAATCCATTTGCAACTCGATGGTCTCTGGCTAGTGTCTGCAGAGGTGTGTTAGGCTTCCTCTGAATACACATTCGGCATGACTTTGCTTTTCTCCATTGCATGAAGTGAGTTTCCAGTTCTCAGCTTCCACATTACATACATATTTAACCTTTACTTTTTTTTTTAAAAAAAATCTCTTTATTGTTTCCCTCCCCCCCAGTCATAGAATAAACTTTATTAAAAAAAAGAACAAATAAATCTAAGGGACCTAGGGTTACAGCTTTGGTCCCGTGCATTGCCTATCAGGTACTATGATAACTTATCATATTTTTGTTAGACATAGTGAAATCTGTTTATCATTTAGTTCAACCTCAGGTTGGATCAGTTCCCATACATAGTTCCACACTACATAAAAGCCTTCCAGGTCCACGTGTAGCTCTGCTTGAATCCTTTCCATGGTAAGTGTCCACCATAGTCTTTGTTTCCATTTCTTTACTGAGGTTTTTTTTGTTGATTTCCAATGGCAGACGATAGTATGGATCGCTGCCAATCTAAGTTGCTGACACGCCATTTTTCTTTCTTATCTGTATTTCCGGCAGAATTCCCATAAGGGCAAATTTTGGGAGAAACGATTTCATTTTCTTCCAAATTTTGTTGTGCATTTCTATGCAAGTGGTGGGAAGAGAAAAGGTCTGAAACTTAACTGCAGGACCCAAGCATGAAAGTCATACTGATGCATAACTACTACGGTATGTATTCCCATTCTAAATCCTAGGGCTATGCAAATAAGTTAAATGCCCATGTAAGTCTTCCAGAACATCAGACCTTAAGCATGTTCCTTGCATCTCCATGGAGCTTGATGTCTCTTCAGACTGAGTAGACTAGAGGTCTCTAAAGTGTGAGTTGTGACTCCAAGTGAGAGTCGTACCATCTGCAGATAGGGTCATCTTCCCAAAAGATATTTGATATACTTTGTCTTTGGGGTCATGAGATTATATTTGTCTCAAAATGAGGAGCCAGGAAAATGTCTGGAACCCACTGGAGAAGGCTGTAGGTAAATGTCTACTTTGTTCCTACTCTTCACCTCTATACGGTAATTAATCAAGCTTCACCTTTCTCACGCCCATAACCTTTCTCACATAGTCTTTCCAACTGAAGCCTGATTGACACATAGCTCTTGCAGTGGCAAAGTTATTTCAAGTAGAAGCATCACGCTTTTACTGATTAAGTTCCTCTTTTCCATTAGAGTTTGTTCCTGATGCAGGAAATGGGACACTTTCACCAGCTTTGCACAGACCAATAAAAAATGTACATGAAATTTAGAACCCACTCACCTAGGCTATCAGTTCAGACTCCTAACAACTGAAGGAGGCACAAACTTATCCATGCTGGGCAAAAGGGTGGGGGTACAGATGTGTACAGCTGTTAAGGAGAGATTTTTGAGTCTCGTCTGTGGCTCTTCACTCTCTCCTGATTCAGTTTTCTATTTAAACCCTTTCCCTTGCCCCCCTCCACTAATTCATAGCCTCTAGGCATGGGCGAACAGATCGCGGTTCGTGTTCGGCCGTTCGGTTCGGCCGCGTTCGGTTCGTGTGTTCGTGTTCGGCCGTTCGGTTCGGCCGCGTTCGGTTCGTGTTCGGTCGTTCGGTCGTATCGCGCGTTCGTGTTCGCCCGTTCGGTTCGGTGGCGTTCGTGTTTGGCCGTTCGTGTTTGGTTGTTCGAGCAGGTCGTGCGTTCGTGGTTGGGCGTTCGGTTCGTTCGTGATCGGGTTGTGCATTCGTGTTCGGACGTTCGGTTCGTTCGCCATCGGGTTGTGTGTTCGTGTTCGGTCGTTCGGGTGGTTCGCGCGTTCGTGTTCGGCCTTCGGCCAGAAATATTGCGAGATCGCGGGAAGCCGTAAAATCGGCGTCGCGCCGGAAATTCGTGTGCGTGTGCGCGAGTGAGGCGAGAGGGTGTGTGTTTGTTTCGGTGGCTGCTTGTGTAGTGTGTTTTGGCAATTGTTGTGTTGGTTTTGGCTGTGCTGTGTGTTTGGGTGGGTTGGTGTGTGTTGTTGCGGTGACTGTGGTGTGGGCTTT
>QEPC01014734.1:171182-210623 GCA_003113815.1 Sphenodon punctatus | reverse complement strand
TGAGTCAAATGACTTCCCCCTCCCTGCTACATTTGGCCTTCCAGTGACCTGACAGAAGACCATGTTTTAGCCACCCGAACACAACCGAACGCGATTCGAATTGAATGAACTGTTCGGCCATTTCGTTGTTCGTTGTTCGGTTCCGTTCGGTGTGTTCGCCATTTTCGTCGTTCGGTGTTCGGTTCCGTTCGGTGTGTTCGCCATTTCGTTGTTCGGTCCGTTCGTGTTCGTTTGTCCGAACAGGCCGAGTTCGGGCCGAACACTGAACTACCGAACCGCGTTCGCCCATCCCTAATAGCCTCCTGCCTCTTCTCATATTGGCTAGATCATACTCTTCACTGCCAACCCCTTTGTTCAAGTATCCTTCTATACTTTCAGAGGGGAAAACAGTTGATATAAACCTTGAGATTCTGCTCCAGTCAGTTTCAACATCTCCTCTATTAAAGCTGATGGTTATAATAATACAGCAGATTAATTTTTGTTTGTGGGGAGAAGCATGTTTGAATAAAGTGGAGGACTTCTGATGATATTTTGAGCTCCCTGGCTCTGCAGGCACTGGCAGAGTTACCAGTGTCTTAGGGCAGGGGAAATAATTTCACAGACCATTAGGGCTGGTGGGAAGCAGCAGGATCAGGTTTTAATGAATTCAGGATCAAAAGCATCTTAAAGTAAACCAGCCGCTGAAAACAGGAGCCCGCCTCATCTGGGAAGACAGGAGATGCTTCTAACGAGAAACAAAGCACTGACTCAAAGGCTGCGGGGAGTCACTTCCTCACAATGGCACATTTTAAAGTATAATTTCCTCCACTAAGAAATTAACTTTGATATTTTCCAACAGCTGTAAAAATAGATTCCTAAACAGACGGCCTGCAATTAAAATCTCAAGATCAGTTTTGTTTTTTTATAAAATGGATACTAGGGATGTAGTCAGAATCACAACACTAGTGTGCTGGTTTGGGTAGCTTTGTGGCTTTCAGAAACTGAGAAGGCAAGTCTCTCAGTTAGGGCTTCTTACTACTTTCAGATCTGCAAGTGTGATTTGGTGTGAGAAATTTATCACACAGAGTTGAGGGTCTGAAGAATCTTGGCAGCGGGACAGATGGAGCTCTCATCAGATTCAGACTAGGAATGCTGTCCTCATTTGCTGAAGTCTGAGTTTTGCCACTGACTTCAATAGGTTCAAGATTATAGCTTAGGGAATCTTTGGTTTGTGGCTTAAGTAGATTTTTGGCACTTGGGTCTGAGATCGTGGCAATTACTGTAAAAAGAGCTGCCTTACTACTTTTAGTTTTCTCATATAGAAGTTGTGTGTGTGTGTGTGTGTGTGTGTGTATATAAGAGAGATAGAGAGACTTGGAAAGTAACTGAACACAACTCTCAAGGAAGCTTTGGATCCCAGGAGGATGCAGTCAATCTATTATTATTATAATAAGTATTTATACAGCACCAGCAATGTACCCAGTGCTTTACAAAGAATAAGATAGACACGGTCCCTGCCCGAGGGCTTACAATCTAAAGACAGGGGGAGGGAAGATAGGGAAGGGGGAACAGAGGGAGAGACAAGGGATGCAACATTCATGAGGATGCGAGAGCTCAGGTACCCATTCTTGGCTTGGTTTCAGTAAATTAGGAGTTTGCAGATAAAACCTGGGTGGGGATGCTTAGCAGGAGTTAGGAAGGGCGGCGCAGAAAAGGTGGGTTTTGAGGAGGGACTTGAAGGTGTGGAGGGTGGGGGCAAGGTGGACGAGGGCAGGGAGGGAGTTCCACGCATGCGGGGCAGCGAGGGAGAAGGGACGAAGGCGGCTGGGGGAGCAGGGGAGGCGTGGAAGGGTGAGGGAGGGGATGGAAGAGGAGCGGAGTGCTCAAGCAGGGGTTTGGAGGGAGATCAAGGCAGAAAGGTGGGGGGAGCGAGGTTGTGAAGGGCTTTGTAGGTGAAGACGAGGAGCTTGTGCAGAATACGCTCAGGAAGGAGGAGCCAGTGGAGAGAGGAGAGGAGAGGCTGCACGTGGTCAAAATGACGGGCTAGGTGGATGATCTTGGCATCAGAGTTTTGAACAGAGATGAGGGAAGAAAGATGGGAGCGGGGAAGGCCAGCAAGGAGGAGGTTACAATAGTCAAGGCATGAGATGACTAAGGCGTGGATGAGAGTTTGGGCAGAGGAGACGGACAGAAAGGGGCAGATCTTTGCAATGTTGTGGAGGGAGAAGTGGCAGGATTTGGCCATGGAGTCAATGTAGGGTTTGAAGGTAAGGTGTGAGTCGAAGATGAAGCCCAAACTATGAGTTTGGGGGACAGGGAGGATGGAGACCCCGTCAATGGCAATTGACAGGGAAGAGCAAGAGGAAGGATTGGGAGGGAAGATCAGTTCAGTTTTCGCCATGTTCAGTTTGAGTGGGTGTTGAGACACCCAGGCGGAGATATTGGAGAAAGAGTTGGTGAGATAAGCTTGAACAGAGGGGGAGAAGGAAGGAGTGGAGAGAGATAGTTGAGTGTCATCAGCGTATGGGTGGTATTGGAAACCATGGGAGGCAATGAGTTTGCCTTGGGATTGGGTGTAGATAGAGAAGAGGAGAGGACCAAGGACGGAGCCTTGGGGAACCCCGACCGAGAGGGGCGGGGAGGAGTTAGGAAGAGATCCACTGAAGGAGCAGTCAGAAAGGTAGGAGGAAAACCAGTCGAGGACAGAGTCCCGGAATCCCAGGGGGAGTGGAGAGCTTCAAGCAGGAGCAAGCGGTCAACAGTGTCGAAGGCAGCAGAGAGATCAAGGAGGACAAGAATAGAGTAAAGACGGCTGGATTTAGCCAGAAGAAGATCATTGGTGATCTTAGCAAGAGCGGTTTCATTAGAGTGAAGAGGGTGGAAGCCAGATTGGACTGGGTCAAAGGAGGAGTTGACGGAGAGGAGGTCGAGGCAACGGGAGTAGACAACCCGTTCAAGGAGTTTGGAAGCAAAAGGGAGGAGCGAGACAGGACGGTAATTAGAGGGTTCAGGGGGATCCAGAGTGGACTTTTTAAGGATGGCTGAGACAGTGGCGTGTTTAAAGGCAGAGGGGATGGAGCTGGTAGAGAGGGAGAGGTTGATGATGTGCAGGAGGGGAGGGCTGATGGTGGAGGCAATGGAGGTCAGGAGGCGGGAAGGAATGGGGCCCAGGGGGCAAGTGGAGGGCTTGGAGGAGGAGAGCAGGGAGGAGATTTCCTCAAGGGAGGCGGGAGGGAAGGAAGACAGGAGAGATGTGGGGGAAGGGGGGGGGGCGAGTAGTAGAGGGAGAGGACTTGGGAGCGCTATCCAGGCGGATCTTGTCAATCTTAGAAGTGAAGAAGAGAGCAAGATCCTGAGCAGAGAGAGAAGGGGAAGGAGGAGGATGGGGGGGCAGGGTTTGAGAAGGGAGTCAAAGGTGGAAAAGAGGCGGTGAGGGTCCCTGGAGCAGGACTCAATGTGGGAGGCATAGTACTGCTGCCTAGCGAGGGAGATAGCAGAGCTGAGTGATGAGAGGCAGAATTTGAAGTGGAGGAAGTTGGTGTTGTAGTGGGATTTACACCAGAGATGTTCAGCAGCCCAGGTGCAGGAGGGGAAATGTCAAACGGTGGGGGTGAGCCAAGGGCGAGGGTTACCGGAGCAAGCCGGGCGGGAGTCGAGGGGGGCAAGGGAGTCGAGGGTGGAGGTGAGAGAGGAGTTGAAGGCGGAGATGGCAGAATCGTGGGAGGAGGAGAGGACTGAGGGGAGAAGAGGGAGGAGGCAAAGTCCTGGGGCACAATGGCCTGCAGATCGCGGAAGGTACGGGGAGATGTGGAAGAGGAGGGGGAGCAGTGGGAGAGGTTGAAGTAGGCAAGGAAACGGTCAGATATGGGATGGGGCTCGAAGGAGAGATCGGAGACAGAGCAGTTCCTAGAGAACACGAGATCAAGAGAGTGACCATCAGTGTGGGTGGGGGAGCTAGTCCAGAGGTGGAGATTAAAGGAGGCGGCTAAGGAGAGGAAACGGATGATGCAAGGCTGAGAGGGTGCATCAACATGGATATTGAAGTCGCCATGGATGAGTGTGGGGATGTCATCTGAGAGGAATAGGGTGAGCCAGGACTCGAACTCAGAGAGAAAGGAGGAGAGGGAGCCGGGGGTGGTGGTAGATGACAGCAACACGGAGGTGGAGAGGGGAGTAGAGGCGGACGGAGTGAGCCCCAAAGGAGGGGGAAGGTGAGAGAGGGGGGAGGGGTTGAAACTGGCAGGAAGAGGCGAGGAGGAGACCTACACCACCACCCTGGCCTTCGGAGTGGGGCTCGTGGGAGGAGAGACCTCCGTAGGAGAGGGTGGCAGGGGTGACAGAGTCAGTGGGGGAGATCCAGGTTTCAGTAAGGGCGAGAAGGTGAAGGGAGCAAGAGAAGAAAAGATCATGGATATAGGGGGCTTTATTAGCAGAGGAGCGACAGTTCCAAAGGGAACAGGTGAATGGGAGTTGATCAGGGGGAGACAGGGAATGGGGATAAGTTTAGGAGAAGATGGGCAATGGGATTGGCGGGAGACGGGCCCTGGGGCAGAGGGCAAGAAGTGGGGGGGGGAGGAGGAGGAGGTGTGGGGACAGTGGAGGGAGATGATGGCAGGCAGGAGGGGCGGGGTACAAATCTATGAAAAAAAAATAAAATAAAATGATAGGCTTAGTGGGAGGCAGGAGAGGGGAAAGTAGTAGCAGAAGGAGCAGGTGAGAGGGTGAGGGGAGGGAGGGGGTGAGAGAGAAGGACAGGCATCTCGGTGGGTCAATTACAGAGGAGGGGAGGGATGGGTCTTGCGGCTGCGATGTTCGCCGCCTCTGTCTGCTAATGGTCCCTTGGTTAAGACCCTTCCTTTACCTGTAGTGGGGGGGAGGGGAGATGAAAGCCAGTCAGTCAGGTGGCATTGATCAGCCAATCCCTGTGGTGCTGCTCCCTCTGGCACTGCTCTGGGCAGTCCCTTGGTTAAGAATCAATAATTTAATAATTATTAAATAATCAATAATTTAATAATTTTTTGTAGCGGTAGATTGATAAACAGTGTGTGTGTATGTATTATATATATATATATAAAACCAAAAAGATGAAACAACTCATACAAAAATAAATAGAATACATTAAAAAAGAACGCTTAATCAATACAGTTTACTAACAATTAAGGATCACCAGGCTGTTTTTAATGGCATGCCATCTAGACGCCAAGGCATGAGCCAGATTAGCAATCTTCCATATAGGTGGGTCATGCTTGGTAGCCAGAAGAAAGACAAGGCGATGCTGAATATGCCAGTACTCCTTTCCCACAAAAATGGGGGACAGTAGTTTACACCTTACCTCTTCAGTATGCCTGCAAACAAACAAATAGTGGGGGAGATCTTCCACCTGTCCTGAACCACATGAACAAAACCTAAGCTAGTAAAGGATCCAATTGTATCTTCCCTCCAACACACTTGAGGGCATCAATTGAAAACGTGAGTGTCGGAGTCCTACATACTGTAAAGTTACTGACGCTAGTAAGATATTTTTCTAATTTATGTATTTGCTTAAATTTACAATACCAAGGGGCCACCCTTAATAGAGATAAGGCTCCAATATCCATCTGGGCATAAATATAATTCAGGCTGATTTTAAAAATACTCGGCACATTTCATGGAGAGACTATCAAAGTTATAGGGTGAAAACCCAACTTTAGCTAACATTACGGTCAGGTCTCGCCTCCATAATGTGCCATATCTGGAATACAATTGTTCTGACCAACATAATTTGGGAAGGTGGTAGTTAGGCATCATCCGTATCTGAAGCCAGTATGAGAATATACAGCAATTTTTTTTTGCCTCCACCGGGAGGGTACCCATCTTAGCCTTAATTATACAGGTGGGTGTATGACTGGGAACCCCCAGGATAGATCGCAAATACTTGTTTTGAAAAATCTCAAGTGCAGTTGCAAACAAGTGTCCCCAGATTTCAGCGTACAAGGCTTGAGGGTATAATTTATGTTCCAGCAGACTTAGGGCAGGTTTCACCAATCTTCCCTCATTAGATCTCCAAAATTTGAGCAGAATGTTTGTAGATTGTACCATCTTTAGTTTAATCAAATCTAAATGCTTACGTCAGTACCCAGAAGAGAAGGTAAGCCCTAAATACCTATAACTCGTAACCTGCTGTATACTGGTATCATCAATACCCCAGGTAAAGATCTGGTAACACCTTGCAAAGACTAATACCTTAGTTTTATCATAATTAATTAATAAGTGATTGACTTAGCAAAATGTAGCTGTCTCATACCAATTTCTGCATTAGAGAGCAGCACCATATCGTCTGCATAAAGCAACATAAGCAGCCTTCTGCCAGCAACTGATAAGAGATAAAAATAATCACCCTGGAGCTCCTTCACTATATAATTTTAAAAGAAATTAAATAAGGAAGTATAGAAATAGTATTTTGCAGTTGCATAATGCCTTTTGTCAGATAAAAAAAGTTCTGTTAATGAATCAACACACTCCAATATGACACAGGCATCAACCCCAGGTTATAAATGGGCAAACGTGTGACCTGATCAGATTCACAAGAGCTAAGAATAACATTGTGTATTCCAGTTCTCTGATGGAACATCTTATTTATATGGTGCCAGCAGTGTGTCTCGTGCTGAGCAGCTGTGATGCCCCAAAGGACTTACAATCTAGATTCTAGAATGGATAAAGAAAGGGGCAACAATATATTCATAAAGCTAAGAAGTTGCATGTGCACGTGCTTAGTTACAAGGAGGAGGGGGATACTGAATGAGACAGTGGAAGAAGCACAAATGAGCACTCTATGAACAATGACTAATTCACCATACTGACACAATCCCATGGCTTTCTCTTTCTTTACCCGGAAGTCCCAGATGGATGTCAAATCCAAAATAACATTTTCTTTAGTGGGGTGTACAACATGATCCCGTAAGTGGATAGGACCAGTGCTAGCATTTAGCGGAGTCATAAATTCTGTTCACTACAATGGGCCTTGTGCCTGCACTAAGTGCTGGCACTGTCTACTTGGGGATTCACACCTGTAAGGGCTTGTTAAGTGCCAAAAAATTGCTGAGATTTTAAAGTAATCCTGGCTCTTTGTTAAGAACTTTGTGTGTGACCTAGAGTAGGTTGCTGACCTTCTCCATGCTACAGTCTGCTCATCTTTGAAGTAGAGATAATAGTGACAAGAGGCTGGGGGGGATAGTCTGACAGATATTGGATTTTAAAAGGTCTCTGTTATAATTATTGAAACTTCATAGTAAATCTACTCATGAAGCCTTTGGCAGAGATCCATTTTTAAACTATTTTATTTTTTAAGAAGGCAACACTCCCATGGCCTTTGGGACCCCCAAATGGAAAATTAGGCACTACTGCATGGAATGAACCCATTATTATTAGTGAATACGCTAACGCATTCCTTTTGGATTACCTTCTGAAAATGAGTTGTGTAGATTTCCCAGTGGTATAAGGGGGAAGGTGAATCAAATAACTTCCATTGTCTGTCTGACTGTTGCATAGATAAAAGCTTAATTAAGTCTCTCCGGTGAATGGGGACGGCTTTTTGTTTGGAATGGTTTTGTTTGTTTTTTGTAACAAAGATAGCAAATAGAGGAAATAATTAAATAACAGTGTTTTATACTCTTCTGATCTTCAGGAGCCTATATTAGTTTTTAATTAGTGTTGCATTTCCAATAAGTCTGTATCTGTATGGGTTACTGATTCCTTCCTGGATAGCAGGGAGATAATTATGAGAATCCTGTTTTTCAGTCTCTCGCTAAAGGGATGGCTGATATATTTAATCATGATGTAGAAATGCTGGCAGATTTCTCTGAGCTCAGTCTCTCTCTAATTACATTTCTGGAGTTTAGTAAATTGAAAGGGAAAATGTAGGAACAAAATAATTAAAACCGAAGAGGAAGTGAATATTAAAAAGCAGAAGCTATTTTAAAATCCTTACACACAACTGTTTCAAAGGCACCAGTTAAATCGGCTGCACATTAAAAAAAATTAATCAAACTTATGTGTAGACAAAAACCTATGGAAAGAACACCTCCAAAGCCATTTCAACATTAGCAAGGTTTGCTGTATCTTTTCATGCAGAAAACAACCTGTCACATCATTCAGATGATCATTGGGAATTTAAACCCCACACTAGTGTACTGGAGGGTACAGTGCTCCCACATGCACACTAGTGTCAAAATTCACGCATCAGTGTACAGTTCAAATACAGTTGCCTCCACCTGAGACTTGACCAACCATCTCATTACTGGTTCTGTCTGAGACAGAACGCACCATCTTTTCAAAATGTGCCATGGTTCGCTTCCTCCCACACAGCAACTGAACATGACAAAACTGACCTCAGTTAACATTTCACATCAAGAACATGAGGAGGTCTGCTTCATTTCTACAAATTATAGAATCAAATAGGAAACTAAGATAAATTGATATTTTGCAGCTTGTTGGGAAATGTGGATTTTTCCATGTGGTCAATGCTTTCTTATGCTATTAAAAAGGAATTATTATCTACGCTTGCATGCATGAAAAGTCTGTCCCAGTTTTGACTAACCAGAAATTCTTAGATCAAAAACACGGTAGACCAGTCACCTAAGTCAAAGGAATGTTTTAACTGAAAACAGTATTTTGCTTCTTTCAGGGATGTAGCTCTGAGAGAGAGACCATTACAAGAAACCAAGCAAACTTCTGCAAATGATAGAAGACAAAGGGACACAGTGTGATAAGATATAAAGTGCTTGAGTGAAAATAAATGTTTCCAGCCTCTCCTCCCGAAGTTTTGAGTGCTATTGTTAATGCCATGCCTTCCAGGGTGCAATTTTATGTCCTTTTGGTAATAAGCAACATACTACTTTCACATTGTAGGCAGGGACTTGTGAGATCTCAAGAATTCAAATGGAGGAGGTCAAGACCTTATTGGATGAGAGGACTGAAAAGAAAGCACTAGGTGTTTCAGGAAATGATGTTGATGTGGTGTTATAGTAGATGGCACTCTTCTAAGACGGTAATGAACCAGCATCCTAGAATGATACATGCGGGTGCCATGTTTCAGAGGAGATGTTAGCCTGATGCTCTGATCCTTTCATGTCACTGAAGTGCCCAAGCAGTTTTAATAAGAGTAGAAATGTTAGTCTCCTAAGTTGTGCCCATCACCAAATTTCCCTCACAATTTCAACTGGAAACAGGATTTATCATTTTTAATCACTTATCCATTTCTTTGACAAACACACGTTGTCCAAAGCAGTAGTAGCTGCATTTCAGCAGCAGACAGAATGTTCCGTAAAGATAGCATTATTATAACAACTTTCTGCTAGTATTGCAATCTTTGCCCTTTCAGAGCTTCCAGTAACATCCCATCCTCCCTTCTGTAAGAACTGGAATTAGAGTTCAGAAAGCTGGTAACAGGGTAGAGAACTTTATTCACAGCTGCAACAGGAATTTACCTGTAGATTGTTGGTTGAAATCTAGCCATAGGCGGATAGTGACTGAGGCTCATTCTGATGAACAGATATTTGAATGTAGCTGCATCTTACTTTGCTTGTACTTCTGTATTGTTCACATGAACAGCACTAAACTGAAGTAACTGCAGAGTGAGAGATAGTATTCATGAAAAAAATCAAGAGCACTTACTCTCCTTTGTATTTTACATTGAGTTCAGAAGACAGCCTCTGGAGGGGAGTCTGGCTGTGTGATCTTCACCCAGACAGAGACCTGCAGGCTGCCCAGGAAAAGACGACAGCGCAGCCAGACTCTCTTTTATTCCTTTTGTGGGATAGAGTTGGGGGGTCTGGCATCAATGTAGCTGTTTATCTGAAAGCTACCACCGTGGACTTCAGTTACTGTTGTTTGTGAGTATTTGGCCTGAAAACCTCTCCTTCCTTCACCCAACACTTTCCCGCTCACAAACAGCAGTCTCCATAAATTTCTTCTTGTGAAACCTGTCCTGCTGTAGGGTACAGGACCTCAACAGCATCCCTCTCACTGTATGATGCCCTGCTTCTCCGCAAGCCTTTCTTCTCCTTACATGATGCCACAAGTTGCTCCATCTCCGCTGTAGGCATGGTGGCCTGTAATGAACGGAAACGGTGTGTGAAAGGAATAGCCTCCTTCTCACAGTATAACTTTTCCCATGGCAGCCTCTCTTCTCTTGCAACCACAAAAGGTATACACGTACAGTAATAACAATCAAAACAACAGCTGTACGTAATATGCAACAAAATGTTTGTTGGATGAATCGAGCAAGAAATGAATGCACCCATACGCAAGAATCAATATATTAAGGATGCAACAAGAACGTATCCATATGAAAGCACAAAGTATGAGGGGGATACAAAATAAGTTGCTCCATCTCCACTGTAGGCATGGTGGCCTGTAATGAATGGAAATGGTGTGTGAAAGGAACCAGCCTCCTTCTCACAGTACGACACCTTTCCCCATGGCAGCCTCTCTTCTCTGGACAACTCCCTTCTTCCAATTCACGTCAGTCTCCCCACTCTCCTCAGGAAACCCCCCTTTGGAACCTCCCTGCACCACCATGCCAGACTCCCCTCAGGAACCTCACTCTACCCATGTCAGCTTCCCCACTCCCCTCAGGAACCCACCACCACTACCCATGCCAGTCTCTTCCCTCAGGAATCCCTCCCACTCCCCCCGGCCACACTCCCTCAGAAGCCTCTGCCTCTCCACACTAGCTAGTCTTCTCCCCTCAGGAGCCCCATCCCCATGAATCCCATTTTCCTTTATTTCAGCCTCCCTCAGGACGCTCTTTCCTAGACTCTAGGGTTGCCATACGCTCATTACTTTCAGGGATGTCACCCAAGGAATTGGGTCTTCCGGGCCCAATTCAAGGTGTTGGTTTTGACCTATAAAGACCTAAACGGCCTGGGCCCTACCTATCCGCAGGTTCGCCTCATCTTCTGGGTTTTGGATTGACCCCTGCGGTCGGCCAGAAACGCCCTCCTCGAGGTCCCATGGGTATCCCAGGTGGCTACTATGAGGAGGCTGTTCTCGGTGGTCGCACCATGGTTGTGGAACTCCCTACCGATGGAGGTCTGCCTATCTCTGGACCTCCCCTTTCTTCCAAAGACAATGTAAGACCTATTCCACCAGGTTTTTGGTGAGGGAGACAGGTAAGGAATGGGGGTTGGGTGCGGTGGGGATGTTTGTTTTTTATGATTTGTGGGTTTTGCTGCTGTTTTTTTAGTGTAGTTTTTAAGATATTATTTTAAAGATATTATGAGCTGCTCCAAGCTGCTGTGCAGGAGGGGGCAGCAAATAAATCAAATAATAAATAAATTATATTTTCCTCCCCATTGGAAGCTGTAGCTGGTCCAGGATGCGGCAGCGGCACATTAGCATATTACACCTGTGCTTCACTCTGCACTGGCTACCAATGGCTATGGGGCATAGCTAAATTGGAATGGGTCCTGGCATGGAAAATGGAATGGGGTTCACCTGCTCTTCTAGTAGCAGGGGACGTGGCTGCAGCAAGAAGTGTGCCCCCCACCTCCCCCAGTTTCTGGGCTCCAGTGCAGCTGCACAGCCTGTCCCTATTATAGGTATGCCCTTATAATAGTTTTCTGGGCACAACTCCATTTTTTAACTTTTAAAAGTCCCAAACAGCCTAGTTTTGAACCTTAAAAGACCTAAACAGCCTGGGCCCCACATAGCTGAAAGACCACCTCCCTCCCTGTGCTCCATGGCAATCCCTGCAGCGCACGCCATGCCCTGAGCCTCAGGGGAAGCTTGATTAAAGAAATCATTTCAGAGTTCCACGATGGGCAATAGGCAACCCTGACATCAGAAACCCAGAGCTCCATAGTGTCCCCCTTATTTGTTAAATGGTGATTCTGGCCCCTCTCCAGTTTTGCTGTCGCTTTTTTCCCCTTCCACCGGCGAAGCGACTGCGCCCACCCGCATGCGTCCCGCGTTCCACCTGCCTCTCACTCGACGTACTTTCCCGCCTTTTACTGAGGGTGGGTGGGGGGGAAGAGTAGGCTCGCCGCGGCGCATGCGCATGATGCCTTTCTCGCCTTCTCCATCCCCTCCCCTCCGAGCGTAGCGTCGTGGCGCTGAGCGAGCGGGCGGCGTAATCACGGTGAGTCCCGGATGTATCAGCTCAGGGCAGTATGAGGAGACCACAGGGGGACGGCAGCCACTACGTAGCGCTCTCAGGTGAAGGGGTGTGGCCGGGGGAGTTGGGGACGGGCCGGAAACCCCCGCCAAGGGGGGAAAGGTGTGAGTGGGCAGTGTGGGGGGCCCCCTGGAGAGCCCCGTCTGGAACATATGAGGTCATCGCGGTCAGTACTTCCCCCCCACTCCCACACATCCACCTCTGCGGCAACGGAGGCTCGCTGCGAAAAAGCGAGCCATGGGGTCTCAGGGGTGTTCGGGAACACACTGCGCACGCGCGGCTAAAATGTGAGCCGCTCAGGCTAACCAGCAGGGTGGGGCGAGTGCGCACGCGCAGCCTGCGGGACGGCATCATAATCGGTTGAGACGGACTGCGCATGGACTCATGGAAAAGAACCGGAGTTGGTCGCGGGCATGCGCATGCGCAGCGAGGGAATGGGGGAACGTGCACCTGCGCAGCCTGGTGTGGGGGAGTGAAAGAGCTGGCTGAGGATGCTGTGCATGCGCGGATGAGAGGGAAGAATCCGGAATAACCATAGCCTGCTTTTGCGCCTGCGCACAATTTCGCTGCAGGGACTTGCGGAATAGTGAGCCAATGTAGTTCCGCAAGGGGAATTGGAGAAGGGAGACATGCTGCCAAAAAGTGATCTATAGCTTCTGCTGCTCGGTTGACTGCAGCAACCAACTGTGAGTGAGGGGGGTGGCTGGAGGCCTGGTGGGGGAGGGGTATTATCCCTACTAACTGCACCTGTCTGGGCCAGGGTCCCCTCTTGACTTTCCACCCTGATAGAGAACAGAGCTGCCTACAGCAATAGGAGTCAGGCCAAGAGGTAAGAGTCCTAAGGAAGAAAGTGATGATGGGGGGGGCAGTTAAGCTAACAGGAAAGGGGAATAGGGCTGAACACTAAACAAGTGGTGCTGAGGGGGCATGAGAAGCTAAACCAAACTGGAGTGGTGGGGGAGGGAGAGATCTGAGAAGCAACTAAAAGAATAACAGTTACAGGAAGAGAGCTCAGTAGTTACCTAGTAAGGATAGAGGAGAAGTGGACCTTCTCACTGGGCCAACAAATATGAGTTAGGGGAAGAGGAGGACAAGGGTGGCTGTGTGAATAGTGAAATAATTTGCTAAAACAACTAGAGTGTGGGTTTTTTATGGTGGGGAAGAGCAGTTGGAATTGTTGGGAAGCCAGCTAAACCAAAAGGACATTGGTCTTCAGATCAACTCATTGCAGCATGGCGTGTACTGGGTATTTCTCTGCTTATGGTTCAAGGCCTATATTGGTATTGGTGCATCGCCATGCTGTATGTAAAGGCAGAGCCTTCTTTCTCTCCAAGTGCAAAGGCTGTCATTGCATGGTTTAATTGCTTTGTGAGTTGATGATGAACAAAAGAATGACGCTGTTGGTAAAACAATACTATTAGAAGAGTGAAATATTAACCTTAAAGTAGTATTTATACCTGTTACAGTCGTTGAGAGGGATCTACTTTCTGTGTAGCGGAGAGAATTTTTGTCTTACAAATAATGTATGTTACTTGATTTTTGTCCTTTTTTGAGAACAGGTTATGTTATGTATGAGGTGCGCTCTGTCATTTCGGTGCTTCATAGCCTACAAAAGAGAATAGTTTTTCTAATCGGATTTCCTCCTTAAATGTTTGCTTGATTCAGTTGTTGTAGATGTGAGAGAGCTTGGTGAAAAGCACTCTGGAATTGTGAAGTATTATTAGTTCACACATCATCATGCTTTGTGATAATTAGTCAAGTGCTAGCAGAGTATGTTGCATGTACTGTAAATAAAAAAAAATCAGAGTGCTATGTCTGGTAGCACATGGATTTAATATTATTACAGTTCAGGCAAATGAGAAAAATCAGCTCCCTTAGTATTTTTGCCACTGGTATGCTTATGGGCTTGAACGGGCTTTTAACTGTGCATTCCAGACTGTCAGCCCATATCCAACTTTGAAATAGACAGTAGTGAAGAAGTGCATAAAACCTCTTTAACTACTGTAATGTTTTCAGCAGCAGATACTTGATGTATTGATTCTGCAAACACTGTTGTACCAGTAAAATTGATATAGTAGCATCTTTTGAAAAAATAAATCCTAGGTAGCATGGCACTTAACATCTTTTTGTAATATCTAATAGAAGCTTGAAATTCACATAAGCCAAGATGATGCACATCAGTTACCTTTGTTTTGAATAGTAAAAACCATCCCAAATGGATTAATTTGAGTTTTAAATGTGTTTCTGTTGTACTTTCTTTGAAATGGAATAAGATGCTCTTGCCCCCCCCCCCCCCTGGAAATCTTATATACTACACTTGTATCTAAATTTCTTGAGAATTTGCTAGTGGTAGTCCGTCTAAGCTACTGTACCACTCTATGACTATACATAGGAATTGTCATGATCAGGGCTGTAATGATTCGCCAGCCAGGCTTTAAAAGTGACTTGTTAGACTGAGACTTGCAGTGTGGGAAGGGATCAGGGTTGTGTGAATATCTCATTGGGTGCAGTCACATGAGACATTACCCCACTTTGGGCAGCCTTATCCCACTTTGGACAACATCGCCATGCGATGCAGTGACTCGTGTGGCTGGCAGCTGCCAGATGTTCCCACATTGGGCAAGTCTTACCCTGCCTTGAGCAACCTCGCTACGCCCTACGTCCTTGGGAAAAGGCTGATGCAGGGTGTGGGAAGGTTGCTCAAAGTGGGATAAGACTGCCCAAAATGGGGCAGTAGAAATAATAATAATAATAAGCTTTAATGTTTAGCAAATGCCATAACATAACATAACACAACCTAACATAAAATACATATAAAATAAAACATAATAAAAAACAACCATAAAGTAAAAGAAGTATATAAAGGAAACAAACATCTCCGCTGTTGGGACTGCTTAGCTTGTAGCACGCTATATAAAAAAGAAGCCACCTTCCGGGATAGCACTTAATCTTGACCCACAGGATAGGTTTGCCATGTTACACAAATACCAGAGGTAATACAAACAAGGGGCAGCCATTTGACCCATAAATCATGCCAACGAGGGCAATATAGGAGGAGATGTGCCAGAGAATCAACCGGGCCTGAGGCAGAGCCTGCACAATCACATAGACAGGAGGAGGGATCTAGTCCCCCGAATCGCCCCTCGGTAACAGCCGTGGGAAATACGTTCATACGAGCCAAAGAGAGGCACCTACAGACTTCATGGGGCAGTTGGAACTGAAAATAAGGGGGAGGGGCCTGAGGGCTGCCATATAGAACCAGGAAGTCCTCCAGGGAGATCTTACTCCATTTCCTCCTGGGAGCTAATATCCTGGATTCTCTGCTTTACCAATCTCTTGGCAGAGGAGAATCCACAAAGGGCTAGGTCGGGGGGAAAAGCCAATACGAACAAGTTTCTCCCGAACATGCTTTGCCCAAGAATTATGGAAGTCATCTCTGAATGCCTGTTGTGCCAGCGGGGCAGTCAAACCGTACTGCAATTTAAGCCAATAACAAATAACCATTGACCAAATCTGGGCCTCCAGGGGAGGACCCCACACTCCATGTGAACTGCGCAGGAGGGAGCATGATTAGGGAGAGCCAAAATAGATCTTAAAAACTTGGTTTGTATGTGCTCAAGGGATACACTTCTCCCCAGAGCCCAAAGTTGTGCCCCATACAGCAACTGGGAAAGGCACTTGACCTTATAGACATGTAGCGCTGGGAGGATCAGATGCCCCCCATGAGATCTGAAATAATGACATATTACCTTCCCCAGTAGAGTAGCCTGGCTAATTACCGCCTTAGCATGAGTGCCCCAACAGCCATTAGCCCGGAAAACCATACCAAGATATTTGTAAGAGGTGACTTGCTCTAACTCATGGCCCCAAAAACCCACTTATGAATCTTCGATTTGTGTGAAAAATACATAATCTTTGTTTTTGTATAGTTCCAGAAAGTTTTGTGTGCAATAATTATGCAATGCCCGCAGCTGTCTATTCATCCCCACACGAGACCTGGCCAGCAAAACGGCATCGTCCGCATAAAGCAGAATTGCCACACTTGTTGACCCAAGCCTGGGTGTGTGTGTGATTATCAGAAGATGTAACAGCGGGGATCAAATCATTCAGAAAGATGTTAAACAACGTTGGGGCAAGCACACACCCCTGTTTGACCCCGCGGTTTGTTGGAATTACCCCTGAGAGTGAGCCCTCACCTTCCAGCCTGACCCGAAGTGAGGTATTCGTATATAACCTCCAGATGAGGCATAATAGCCTGGGGTCGATTTGAGATGTAGACAGCTTTGCCCAGAGCCTATTCCTGGAGACTAAGTCAAATGCTGAACGTAAATCGACAAATGCTGCATAAAGACCCGAGGTATGCCTGTATTTCCCAATAAAATGCTGAAGGACAAAACAATGGTCAAGGGTGGAATGTCCTACCCTAAACCCGTTTTGCTCCTCCCTTAGATAGGCTTCCTTTTCTAGCCACCTCTCAAGTTTCTTAAGCAAAAATCGAGCGTATAGCTTTCCAGCCACACTAAGTAAACTGATTGGCCTGTAGTTCTTGGCCTCCTCAGGAGAGCCCTTTTTGTAGATGGGGACAATCTCCGCTTGAACCCATGAAGCCGGGATCTTCCCAGTGGAGTTTATACCAGTAAAGAGCATAGCTAGGACCAACGCCCACCATCTTCTGTTGGTCTGAAAGAATTCTGGTGGGAACCCATCGGGACCATCTGCCTTTCCCCTTTTCAGCCCATCAATTAACTCCTCAATCTCATCAGGGGTAACCTCAGCCCAAGCAGGTACAGAGTTTAAACCAATCCAAGGGACCCATGGAGCTGGATCATAGGCATACAGGGCACTAAAATAAACCCTCCATTGATCCGATGAAACCCTGGGAGAAAAAACCCCTTGGGCCTTCCCAAAATTTTGGAGCAACCTCCAAAAACTAGCCGAATCATGGTCAGTGGTTGCCCTGTTAATAGCCTCCCAGTGTTTAAAGTGGTATGCTCGCTTTTTATAGAGTAGCAGCTTTTTATATTTTGCCCGAATGCTGCAAAACTGTTACTCCAGCAGGTAAAATGCCTCTCCTAAACTTGTGGTAAAGCACCCTCACTTCCCTCCTGGCCTGAGCACACTCGTGGTCGAACCAGGTGGGAGACAAAATGGGGCAGCTTTTGTGTGTCCACCGGCCCAAAGTGTGGCGGCTGTGGTTGCCCGCCACGAGGTGAGTGGTCACTTCCTTGTTTCTAACAAGTATACTTTTTGAACTGGTGAGTGGATTCTCATGGATCTGACCATGATGAATAAGACCAGCGGTTTATCTAGTAAAGTATTCCATCTCCTACAATGGCCAGGACCAGAAGAAGGTTGGAAACCCTCGTTAGTCTGAATAGGATAATATGGACATTTTAGTTAAAATGGTACTATGCCTACAAGAATTTCACCCTCCGTTCAAGAAGTGCAATGGAATTTTTTTGTCACACAGCAGGTAGTGGTGGTTCTGTCACTGCTCCAACAGCTCTATTTTAATTTTTGCCAACATAATTTTCCACCATTTCATCTCAGCTGACATTAGAACCAGTTCATGCTCTGTTGTAGAAGATTTTTTAAATGACCCCAATAGTGAAACCTGCTGAAAGGTAAATAGTTACAGGAGTTGTCATTGGTTCAGATGAATCCGTGTCTAGATTACTTAGAATCTTTTTAAAAATTGCTCCTATTATAATTTATAGCCCAGACATTAGATGAGCAATACTAGATTTGTCATGGGTTGTGTGTGCTTGTTGTCCTGTATGAATTTTCTAGATCAACCCTTTTCCAGAACGGCATACCAGTTTTATACTCGACGCACACACTTTTGAGGTATTTAACTAAAGTAACTTGTCATTCCACGGCCTAACTGATTTTGTACCTGTAAACTTAAACTTTCTGGGTCAAATTGTTTTGGGTGTTACTTGTATAACAATTTGACCTAGGGATGACAGAGTTACAGTACTTCAATAAAAAGCAGTGTTTCCTTTCATCCATGTAAAAAGCAAAACTAGTTTGAATTGGCTGGCTCCAAATTTTTCATGCTTGGAAATGTGTGCTGCTATTCTGTGCAGGATTTAAAAAAAATGTTTTGGCTTAGCTCTCTTGCACAATTGCAGTATTTATAAAAGCTCCATCTGTAATGCTTCAGCCTCTGAATGCTTTTGCTGGTGGTTCGTTATGAAAAGGGAATCAAACAGAATTTTAAAATTTTAACAAACGATTTATATACTGACCTGCTGGTATCTTGTTCACCGAGGCTTCTTGCCAGTGTTCAGTAAGGGGTGAGGACTGCCAGAAGTTTAACTTGTGTTGCCACGATCACATGAAATCCCGCTTTTGTGCACGGGGGTTTTAGTGTTAATTCTCCATTCTCACATTAAATTCAATAATGTGATGCAGGGCTCAAAATCTAGCCCTTTATTGCATTGTTAAATTTATTGGGAGAATGGAAAAACAACGCTAAAACCCCTGTGCACATGAGTGGGGATTTCACATGACCACACCAACATGAGTTAAATTCACAGCAGTCCCCACCCCTTCCTAAATGTTGGCAAGCAGTCTCTCATTCAGAATCCAGTAGGAGGATTCTGGTATGAACAACAGTGTGCTTGGGAGACTTGAATGAGTCGTCATATATCCTGAGTTCTAATATTAATGAGAATGAACAAGGTACATTTATTTGAAAATGTTTAAAACTTTATTCTACAATTTTTTGCTTCTGTTTCAGCAGAAGTTCTCTCCATTGTGCTTGCCCAGCAGTGTTGTACAGTGAAACCATACTAAACTGTATGTATAGTGATGGAAGGTGGGAGTGGTTCTAGAAACCTCTCTTCCTGTGCTGGTTTTATCACTATTATTCAAGAAAAGAATGAACGAACAGTCTTTATTTTCCCCCAAAAAAACTTTAAAGACAAGTGATGGGGGCGGCCAAAGCAGAACCACTGATAGTGTAGCAACTGCTTGGAAAAGACTTGGGAGTTCATTTTTACCCTGTCAGTAAATTCTGTTGCTGATGGCAGGACTTGCTCTGCTAAATGTGTTTGTCAGAGCTGGTCCTGCAGCTTTGGGAGTGTTGTTTTAATAAGGAAGCCAGCAGCACAGAAGGAATTAAGCATTTACGCAATAACCTTTATAGGACATACCATTTCAGCTATTGCTTTGGAAGAAGCTAACAGTATATTGTCACTGCATTGCAGCCTGCTACTATAGAAAAGAACCTTCAGAAATTCATGTACAATGCAGACTAAGAAGTGTCAACATCATTCTGTAGATTACTTAGTATGGCTTCTTTCATTTCAGATTGCATCAGTTGCATATTCAGTACACACACAATTAGTGTAGATTACCTTTTTAGGTAAAGAAAAGACTGAGTTGCTTTGTCATACTTCATGTGTGTTGTGGTACAGCCAAATCAATTTCTAATGCTTTTTAAAGCTCTTTTCAGGGTGTCAGTTTAGATAGTCTATTTATGAAGTCCGTGGGAACGTGGAACACAGCTCCAATTTTCAGGTATTTTAAAAATAGCTGCTGAACATTTGCAATAATTTAATCTCAGTTTTTTTAATTCACTAAAACTGCACTGTATATGAAAACATAATAAAATCTTAAGTTGCAAGAGTTTGGATTGTTTATACTTTTGGGGCATCAAAACTCATATCATCAAATGTGCAAATCTGTTTGAGACAGTTCAAAATGATCATCTTTGAACAAAAGCAAAAATGGTATTGTATTTTTTAACAATGAATTTGTCTCTGACTTGGAATCCCTGTATATCCCTCATCATGAGTTGATGAGCTCTGTCTTTTGGAAAATTTTGGAAGCAGGTGTCTTATTGTACTTGAAGCACAGCAGTGCCTGCACAAACTAATAGGCTATGTTTAAGCAAACTGATACAGGTGCCTGTGCTACTAACATCAAGCTTTCAACTTCTAAAAGGCTACTTTGTCCTTCAGAGCAGTTGCGGACTGTCATTAAATCATCCTAGGGACACAAAGAAGCAGTCAAAGATAACAATAAACCAATATTCATTTCTTGTAATGAGGTCTACAGAAAAACTAAATTAACCCAGAGGCAAACATTTACCTCGTGTCAAGTCCATAAGAAACCATATATAATGCTATAAATTGCCAAAACATGTTATCGGCATATGAGTGGCTACATAAGTTCATATCAAAGTAATTTGAAAAACCCTTATAGCCATGAATTGGAGTTGTAGTTGTGTAGGATTGTATGTTTGAAAAAAAGATGAAGTTAGAAGCTTTCAGAGAGGAGCCCTATCTTTTTGAACTCAACCATTCAGGAAGCAAATACTTGCCTATACAACTTGATCAGCTCCAGCATGAATCCAGGAAAATAAACTGACTTGAGTAGTTGGTTAGGATATGTTCATTTATACAAGTGACTTGGCTGCTTTGCCCCAGACTTAAGTTGGTCATGATTATAAGAGTGGGGAATTCCCCTCCCCCCCCCCCCGCAATCCAAACTCACCCAAAGGTCCAGGGGTCAGAGTGTTTTGAGGGGAGAGATGCATATGTGGCTGTGCCAGAAGCTCCCTGGGGTTTGACCCTGCCGTTTTAGAGCATTCCTGGTTTAGCAAGGCCTCCCTACAGAACTCTTGAAAGTAGAGCCCTGCCCCACACAGAACGCTGGGCTGGAGGGGAGGTGTAGCCACACAGAGAAGCACTCTGCAGGGATGGAGCCCCAACCCAGAGTGCTGGTACAGCCCTACTCCTAAAGAATGTTTGGGGCTGAGACCCTGCCTCTACAGAATGCTCCCAGTGTCCCCATGGCCACAGAGTGCTTTGTAAGGGATGGGCCCCCAGCCTGGAGCTTCCTGCAAGGAGGCATAACCATGCTGGAAGTGTTCTGAAGGGCAGGGTCCTAGCTGGAGAATTCCCTAATCCACAGTAGCTTCCCCTGTCTTGCCTTCATTGCAGCCTGGAGAAAAATAGAAGGCAGGGTGCATTGAAGATAAGATAGAGGGAAGTGACTACAGTCTACCCACCGAAGGGGCCCATGGGCTTGAGATTTTCACCCCTGGAGTAGAACCTTTTCATAAAACTATTTTCAGCCAAAAAGTGTTGTTGTATATAGCAAGTCTCTGTTCAAGCAGTTTCCTGTAGGTGATTTGTGAAGAATACTTGAGTTTTATCGCTTCAAATTAGACTTACTAATGCGAACTCCTGTTTGACTCTTTTAGTCCTGTTAGATCTGTCAGCTGCGTTTTGATGCCATTGACCACAAGATGCTGGTGACCTGCTTGCGGAACTGAGCTGGGGTGGGCAGAATTGTTCTTGAATGGTTCCACCCCCGTGTGGTTCTGGTGAAATGTTTTTCATCTCCCCGGGATCTTACCTGTGGTGTCCCGCAAAGTTCTATTCTGTCCCCTGTCTTGTTCAGCATGTATATGGGTGAGTCGTGAGTGGGTTTGGGGTTTGGTGTCATCAATATGCTGATGACACCCAACTCTACCTCTCTTTTTTTAGCTGATCCAGGTCCAGCAGTCTCATTGTTTACCCAGTGTTTGACAGCTGTGGGGTACTGGATGAGGGCGAGCCTTCTGAAGCTGAATCCTGACAAGGCGGAGGTGATGCTAGTTGGGAGGGCTGGACAGGTGGAGGTCCCATCATTGATGGGGGTTTGCCCCTCCCTGGTTCTGCAGGTTTGTAGTCTGGGGGTACTCCTTGACTCGCAGCTCTGCCTGTATGTCCAGGTGGTGACTGTGGCAAAGATTGCCTTTGACCAGTTACATCTGGTATGGCGGCTTCGGATGTATATTTTGGACTCGGACTTAACCACCATCGTCCGTACATTCATTACCTCTAGATTGGACTACCATAATGCGCTCTCTGTGTTGCTGTCCTTGGTAATGGTCCGGAGACTGCAGCTGATGCAGAATGTGGTGGCCCACCTCCTTATGGGTACGGGTCACCATGAGCGTATAACACCTGTACTTTGCTCACTGCACTGGCTGCCTATAGTCTTCTGGGCTTGTTTCAAGGTGTTGATTCTTACTTATAAAGCTGTAAACAGTCTGGACCCAACCTATCTGTGGGACAGTTTTACTTCCCAGGTCCTGGATTGACCCCTGTGACCGCAGGGGCACCCTGTTGGAGGCCCCCTTGGTGTGACCGGGGGCGGGGGGGACGTTTGAGAGGGCGTTCTTGATGGCGGCACTGTGACTGGAACTCCCTGCCAGCTGAGGCTCATTTGTCCCAAGATCTCCCCTCCTTCAGGCACTGTTGTAAGACCTGGCTATTCTGCCAGGCTTTTGGTGGGGAAGATGGGTGGGGAATGGGGTTTTTTATGCCTTTTTATGGACTCTCTTGCATTGGTTTTATTGATCTTCTAATATTTTTTGTAATTTATTAGAATGCTGCTGTTGTTGTGAGCCGCCTCAAGCTGCTGGAGGCAGGAGGGGGTGGCATAGAAATTAAAGTATAAATAAAGAAGTCCTTTGCTCTGAAGAAGAGCAGACATTAAATAATTTAAATTGAAAAGTAGGACCTCTGTTTTTTTCCTTCAAACAAATCAGCATCATTGCTAAACATATATGCAAGTAACAATGAGTTGCAGTACTGGTAGAACTTAATCCACTTGAAAAGCCAGGTCTTCATTTCTGATTTGCCTTGAGCCTCTGATTAAACCCCTCATCTCTCTGGCAAATGATGCGGTTAGCAGCATTTGGATCTTTTTGCACTTCTCTGTTGCTGTTAAGTTGGGAGCAGAGATGGTGGGAAATGCCTCTATAGGTATTACAAGACCTAATGTTAGCGGCTCATATTCAGCAATAATCACGCATCTGTTTGTGGAAATGCGTATCTCAGAGAGTGCTTATCACTGATTGGGTTCTCAGCAATCATGGTTGCACCTGTTGCTCATTTGCTGAGTGCATTGCCTTGCCTCCAGTCTATAGTAATCCGAGAGCCCATAGAAGCATGATATCCAGGCAAAAACTGGTGGGAGGAGACCCTTGGGTAGCTCCTGGAACATGCAGCAGCATGAGTGTCTGTAGGAGCGCCTATGGGATCAAGATGATGATGGCAGTTTCAATATGTGATGGATTTCCACAA
Organism: Sphenodon punctatus; assembly: GCA_003113815.1. Classification (NCBI taxonomy): domain Eukaryota; kingdom Metazoa; phylum Chordata; class Lepidosauria; order Sphenodontia; family Sphenodontidae; genus Sphenodon; species Sphenodon punctatus. The sequence goes on along the minus strand of QEPC01014734.1, from coordinate 187,400 downwards.
ATATGTCTAGTGACACCCCTTGCCTCACCCAGTGAAGCAGATATAATTTCTGACTAATGTTAAGATAGTGAAGCTGGTTTCATGTCTCAACTTTGGCTCTTCAACATTAGTTTGATTTTTTTTTTTTTTTTTTTTCATACCCACCACCCTAATGTCCTACTTCTGCTACCATTTATCTCCAGTCCTGAACTGTGAAGGGACAACGACGTCTGCTTTGCTAGGAGAATCTTTTGGTGACAATATTAACATAGGGATGCTGATTGGCTGTTCCCAAAGTACATGAAAACACTTTGGGCCCCACGTATCTGAAAGATCACCTGTCCTACCATGCTACATTGTAGCCCTTGCAGTCGGTCGGGAGCACCCTCCTATGGGTTCTATCTGTCCCACTTGTCTGTGGGATGAAAGTGCATGGGAGTGGGAGGCGTTATTTGTTGCTGCCCCAATTCTATGAAACTCCCTTCCCCAGGAGGTTCGCTTGAGTCCAAGTCTCAGCATCTTCTGGAGGTGGTGTAAAATGTTGCTGTTTGGTGAGGCATTTGTCAGGTGGGGATAGGGATTGGGGTTGGTTGCAAGGTTATGTGTGGTTGCGGGAGGCGATAAGGAAAGCTGTGTGTGTGTGTGTGTGTGTGTTAGAGGTAGGGTTCCTGGGGAGAATTTGGGGTGTTCTATATGTTTTAGGGGTTTTTATCAATTGGAAGCCACCTTGAGTCATGGGAAGGGCAGTATATGTTTAAATAAATAATAAATGAAATGAAAGGGTCAGAACAGACCTTGCATTGAAGCAAATGTTTTTGGTTGCTTTACTTAGCCAACAAAATGAGATAAACCATTTCCCTGTATAAATCTTATCTCGTGCTACATCATTTTTAGGAGACCAATACAGCCCCTTACTTGGACCCATAAAAACATTCATATGAAGTTCAGTATTGATCCTCTGTAGAGTTCTGAAACTGGAGATACAGGATTTTATGGTGTGTGACAACTGTTACTCTGATCCTCAAAGTGATGTAACCTGCACAATTCTGTCAAATCAGTAGAGCTTGTGCCAGTGCAGAGTTTTCAGGATCTTGAGCAGACCTTGTCCATGGGCTGTCGGAATTCACAGGGTGGTGCACAGTGATTGAACCAATATTTAGGCTACGTTTACACAAATGAACTAAATCCCCTTCTGAGGTGGGAAATAATTCACTTTGCAAACATTCACACTTTTCAGAGTGATTTCTCAGGTGGTGGTCACCCCAGGAGTTAGTGGCTGTGTAAAGAGACAGTGTTAATACACTATAGTCAATGCCTTTTCCTTGTTTGTATAATAACTTACACCTGTAGGTAAGCTATTTCAAAGTATGTACTCTTTAATTGGGGTACTCTCCTATTCAAGGAGGAAACCTCCTTTAAACACTTTTCATATGAACAAAAGCAGAGTTAGTGATTTAAGGGGTCATTACTTCAGAATAAGTGTTCATGTGAGTAGCCCACAATCAGGTAAACAGATGTTAGAACCCATTGTAGAGTGTACAAAGCAAACTGAAACTGACCACTTTTTCAGACTAGTTGCAAAGTATTTTTTTGTTTTAGAGCAGCTTCTACTTAGACACACCGGCACTTTTCTCAGGTAACGAGATCACAGTCAATCCTGACAGCATGGAGGTGATGTTAGTGGGTAAGGTGATGGAGATGGTGGCTCCCGTTGTTGATGGGGTATGCCCTCCATTAGTCTCGCAGGTACGGAGTCCGGGGGTGCTCTTTGACTCGCAGCTCCTCCTGGATGTCCAGGTGGAGGCTGTGGCTAGGAGTGCCTTTTGCCAATTACATCTGGTGAGATGGCTGCGGCCGTATGTTTCAGACTCGGACCTGGCGGCTGTCATCCATTCTTTCATCACCTCCAGATTGGACTATTGTAATGTGCTTATGGGGGCTATCCATGGTGACGACTCGGAAATTGCAGCTGGTGCATAATGCGGCGGCCTGTCTCCTGGTGGGATTGCACCACCGGGAGCATATTACACCGGTGCTCCGCTCTCTGCACTGGTTGCCGATAGTTTTCTGTGCCCGATTCAAGGTGTTGGTCTTGGCCTATAAAGACCTAAATGGCTACCTATCTGCGGGACCGCCTCATCCCCCGGGTTCTGGATCAGCCCCTGTGATGATCCGGGGATGTCCTGCTCGAGGTCCCGAGTGTTTTGGGGGGCTACGCTGGGGAGGGTGTTCTTGGTGGCTACGCTATGGCTGTGGAACTCCCTTCCGGTGTAGGTTCGGTTGGCCTCAGATCTCCCCTCCTTTCGAAGAAGCTGTAAGACCTGGCTGTGTACCTGGCGCTTTACAGAACAACAAGATAGACGCGCTCCCTGCCTATGACTTACAATCTGATAGACACGGAGGGGGAAGACAAGGAGAGGGGACATAGGGAGAGACAAGGGATAAATAACATTCAAGCGGATGTGAAGTCACAGGTGCACGTTGGCTTGGTTGCAGTTGGCAGGAGTCTTGGGGGAGGGCAGACAGTAAATATTGCGGGGAAAGTTCTAGCAGGCATCGGGAAAGGTGGCAAGGAAGAGGTGGGTTTTGAGGAGGAATTTGAAGGTGCGGAGGGAGGAAGCAAGGCGGATGTGGGCAGGGAGGGAGTTCCAGGCATGGGGGGCAGCAAGGGAGAAGGGACGAAGGCGGTTAGGTGAGCAGGGGAGACAAGGGAGAGCAATGGAGGGAACAGAGGAGGAGCGGAGAGTGCGTGCAGGAGTGTGTAAGGAGATAAGGGCTGAGAGGTAAGGGGGAGCAAGGTTGTGAAAGGTTTTGTAAGTGAATACCAGGAGTTTGTGAAGGATGCGTTCGGGAAGGGGGAGCCAGTGAAGTGAGGAGAGGAGAGGCTGCATGTGGTTGAAGCGACGGGCAGCGTGGATGACCCTAGCAGCGGAGTTTTGGATGGAGATAAGGGGGGGGGACAGGTGAGAGTGGGGGAGGCCAGCAAGGAGGAGGTTGCAGTAGTCAAGGCGAGAGATGACCATGGCGGGAACAAGGGTTTTGCCATACTGGGTCAGACCAATGGTTCATCAAGCCCAGCATTCCGTCCTCTGTGACAGTGGCCAGTCTCGATCGTATGGGAGAAAAGCTAACGGTCACAATGGGGCAATCCATTCCCCATTCACTCCCAGCTCTCAACAGAAAGAAGTTCATCCTGTAAACTACTTGGCTAATAGCCATTAATGGACCTACTCTCCAAGAACTTATCCAGGCCTTTTAAAAAACCCAGCTATACTACTGGCCTTGACAACGTCCTCTGGGAACAAATTCCATAAGTTAATTATGCGTTGAGTGAAAAAATACTTCCTCTTATTTGTGTTAAATCTGCCAGCAGTTTTAGTACAATACAAAATAACAAAAATGTCTGAAATCAGAATTCAGTTTCATTAAGACAGTGTTTCATTTGCTGCTGCCTCTTCCTTGCTCCTGAAATGTAGGAGTTAGACTCTTTATTTATTGATTTTTTTAAATTTATTTTATTTTTTTGAGGGGCAAAATTTTGCCTATTACAGACTACTACTATGTGTCAGTTGTGAGTGTGTTCTAGAGTCCGCTTTCCACTAGAATGTGTTGAAACAACCGATTAACACCTTTAATATTATGGCCTTAAGGCAAAAGTCTGAAACATTTACTGGTCCAGAAAGTGTGTTCATCTGACAGCCAAATAATTTGTAGCTCTGGCAGGGAACAATTATCAAACCTGAAATTTATATTATTCCAATTGCCATCTTTTACAAAAAATAGAAGTGAACATTATCATCATGACATGTCCCTCAAGCAGCTAATGTCCCCTCAGTGTTAGCAAAATTAGAGATTAATCAACACATTATTTGAAAGCTGGCACTCTGAAGTTCTGTTTGTATACAGACTTGGTTTCTAGCTCAAATAATTTGAGATTGTAGATTCTTAAATTATATTACAATTGAAGTGGCATCCGGTGATACTGGAAGGATTAAGCTCTAGTACCACCTGATGCCTCTGTGCTTTAAGTCCTTGGAAAGAGTAGTTCACCCTGATAGCTTGTGAAAGATTCCTTCTGAAACCTAACCCGGATCTCTTGAATTAGCATTGATTTTTGGCACTTGTCCTAGACTGAATACAGCAAGGTGCAAAACCTTGACCAGCATAATTTTCAGTTCCTGGCAGAAGCTTTGAATGTGTTCTTCATTAGAAATCATGCCACTAAGAAACTTTTAATGGCAGGAATTCATTGTGAAATGTCAAAGTATTCAATTTGTCTTGTGGTGTTCCTCTTTGCAATAGAGAGAAGATTCAGAACAATATTTGGAACCAGAAAGCAGTTTGGGTAGTCTAGAAATGCTGCCACTAGCCTGTTTTCAGAGTTTAAGACCCCCCCACAACCTTGCATGGATAGTGGGAGGGGGGTTTGGGGGGGATGTTTCTTATGAACTCCTAACCCTTATAGTTTTATAATGATATTAATTTTATCTTGTTTGTTGAAGTTTTATTATTATTGTGAGCTGCCAGAGGCAGGAGGGGACAAGATAAAAATAGCTGTATAAATAAATATTTGACTTTGAGTGTAGGATCAAATCCTCACTCTGTATAACTAGAAATTGTATTTTTAGTATCTTGTTAACCTTTGAAGAGAATATTTGGGTGCAACATAGCCTACCATCTTTCATCTGTTTTTTTATATATATATATAAAAAAATATATTTCTGTTATATAAAAAATATGAAGCTTGGTGACATTTACTCTGTCAAAGAGGAGGAGCAGCCTGTAGATAAGTAGAAGACTCATCTGTGACTGAAAACAGGAAAAGAGAGTGAAATTCTCTTGAAATGATTTCAAGGTGCAATGTTACAAACTGAAGACTAAAGCCCCAATCTTAAAACCACATAAACGTTTCAAACGCTTACGATATGCCATTTACTGTACTTCAGTGGGACTATTCAAAAGTAAGTGTTTTCAATGCAGGCCTAAGTGAGGCCTAAATTAAGAGAAGAAAACAGTTTGAGGAAATATTTTCTGAGAAGCCTGAAAAATTATACAACAAAAAGCAGGAGAGAGAGAAAAGTCTGGTGAAAACAATTAACTACTAGAATGTCACATTCTCAACACTGTTCTCTAAACTTGATCACTTTGAATTATGGAGCCCGCAAGAGCAGGCTCTATTAGTTAAGACGAGACAGAGTCTCTGCCTATCTTTAACATTGCAGTTTTGAGTTGCTCTACTTCCAAGTGGTGACCAGTTCTTTGGGAGGGGACTTTAAAGCAGACTGTATATTAATCGCTGGTGGTTGTTCAAAGACATTTGAATTTTCTATGAAAAGTTATCCTTACTAGAATAGGTTCTTATTGTCAATGGGAAGAATCCTTATGTCACACATGCATGCTTTAGGTGCTAACGTTGTTTAAACTATGTTTCCTCCAGCTGGCATAGTTAAGGTTAGACATAGTTTAAACAACATGAGCACCTGAACTAGCAGAGATGAATGGGAAACTCTGTTTTCCTGCAACTGACATAGTTAAAGCGAGACATTCCCCCCAACTGACAGGATGCCCCGGGGTTCATCTACAGGGCTTGGGAAGTTTTCAATCTCCCTCTGATGGTTCCCTGCCCCAGGGCATCCTAGCCTGGGGTATGCTGGAGTAGGGAACCAGCTTTAAACGTCCCACAGGCACCTACAGTTAGTGGAAGTGTTCACGGTGCTCCTGCTGCTCTGCAGCCGCCTTGTTTAGATGGCTTCTATATTTCATTTGACAGCAGGTACATTGGGGAAAGTTGGGTTGGGTGGGGGATGAGGAGAGGTGGAGGGGCAGATCCGCTCAGATGAAGGGTGCGCGGGGAGAGGTTCTGTCATGCTGGCTTGGGGAGGAGATGGAAGGGCGCATAGGGAGATCGTGCAGGGGGTCCTTGGGTGAAGCAGGGGGAGGGCATGTGGGAAAGAGGAAGGGAACTGGGTCTAACAACCCACCAGCCGCCAGATTAGCATGACGACGGAACAGTCAGGCTATGGAGCAGCAGGACTGCTCCAAAGGACTCTGCTCGCTTAGTGGAATCGTTAAGAGAAGTTTTACTGCTCAACAGTCTCCTTCAGGTGGCTTGTGAATTTCAAAAGACAGCTGCAACGTGTGCTCCACTTTCCTAGTCTGGTATGCTGGGGCTACATTTCCCAGCATGCCACACTAGGAAAACAGTGGCCCCACTCGGCGGCACCCGTTGTCTTGACTTCCTCTCCTCCAATTCCTTCCTTGACCTCCTTGAATCTGGCTTCCGATCTCTCCACTCTGTTGAGGCCGCTCTTCTCAAAGTCACCATGATCTTTTCTTAGCTAAATCCAATGAACCTCTTCTCCATTCTTGTCCTCCTTGACTCTTTGCTGCCTTTGAAACTGACCATGCCCTCCTCCTTGACTTGCTTTGCTTCCTTGGTTTCCGGGCCTCTGTCCTTGACATGTTTTCTTCCCATCTCTCTGGACACTCATTCAATGCATCTCTCACTGGTACCTCCTCCACATCCTTTCCCCTTTCAGTAGGTGTTCCCCAAGGCTCTGTCCGTGCCCCACTTCTCTTCTCTCTTTACACTGTGACCCCGGACAAGCCCATTCAATCTCCTGGCTTCCAGTATCGTCTGTATGCTGATGACACTCGACTCTCTTTCTAACCCCTCTTTCCTTCCCTCCATCCACTCTTGCATCACTGTGTTTCTGAATCTCTGCCACTCAAACTTAATATTTTGAAGACTGAACTCATCTCCCCCACCCCCCAAAAAAACCTTCCTCTCTCTCCTCAATTTCCATTGATGGGGACACAGTCCAGCCAGTCCCCTAGGCACATAGCCTGGGGTTCATCTTTGACTTCTCCTTCTCCTTTTAATCTCGGATCCAATTTGTTACCAAGTCCTGTTGTGTGTCTCTGCACAACATTGCTAAGAGCCAGCCCTTCCTTACTGTTTTTTGCCAAAACTCTATGTTCTCGTGAACTCTTGCCTTGACTCTTACATCCTCCTCCTTGCTGCCAAGGTCATTCACCTCGCCCAGTACTTCAGCCCCTCCTCTCTTCTCGCCACCCTCCCTCTACCTGAATTAATTTAATACAAGCTTCTGGTCCTTACTTTCACAGACCCTTCATGGCCTTGCCCCCTCCTGTGTGTCTATGCCACACTCCTATTCGGGAGCTCCACTCCTCCTCTACCACCAGCCTTGCCTGCTCACAAACTTCCCTGCTCCTCAAAATGTATTCACCCCATCTCCTTTGCTGCCTCCCCTGCCTGCATTTTCTCCCTCCCTTCTATCTTCATATCCCTCCTAAAAACCTACCTCTTCGACCAGGCTTCTTATAGTTCCTCATTCCCTTTTAGTCTCTGCCCTGATTTTCTATATACTCTCCTTCTCCCCTGTAACTATGCTAAGCACATGCACCTAGAGTCATAGTCACAAGACTAGAAGCCCCACTGCAGGTCCTGCCACACCCTAACCATCTGCCCCTGCAACTGCTTGGATGTATTACCATATTTTCCTCTGTTCCTCATCCCTTCATCTCCCCTCCCTTGTCTCTTAGATTGTAAGCCCACTGGGACAGGAATCTGACTATAATTGTTGATTGTAAAGTGCTAGGTACATTGCTGATGCTATATAATTGTTAAGTTAAGTCATGTTTTGTTATAGCTTAACCGTATGGTTTTTACTACTTGCCCTTCGCGCCCCAGAGCGGCTCCTGCGGTCTGCCGGGGGTGCCCTCCTGGAGGTCCCCCGTGTCAAGCGGGGGGCCACGATGGAGCGAGCATTCTCGGTGGTAGGACCGCGGCTGTGGAACTCCCTTCCGGAGGAAGCTCGCCTGGCCCCAAGCCTTTTAACATTTCGGCGGAACTGTAAGACCTGGCTGTTTGCCCAGGCCTTTGGGAGGGAGGTTGGGGAGGGATGATTTTAGTCCCCCACCCATTTATTTATTATTTTTCTAGCCTTGTTTTATATGGTATATTTTATATTTAATATTTTAAAATGAATTTTAATGTTTTATTGTTCAGTTGTTGGAAGCCGCCCCGAGCTGCGTTGCAGGAGGGGGCGGGGTATAAATTTGGAAATAAATAAAATAATAATAATAATTCCTCCCCTCCCCTACTGAAATCTAACCCAGTGGGTCACAAACTTTTTGTGACTGCGTACCCCCTTTTCAACTTTAGTTGAAGAGCCAACTTTAGTTGAAGAGCCAAGTACCCCCAACTAATTTGCATACTTGTACACAGCCATGTGACTTGCAGCAGCTGGGTCATGCCCCAAGGAATGTTTCACAGACCCCAGTTTGCGAACCACTGATCTAATCAATGCAGAGGCTGTACTATGTTAATATGCTCAATATGTTGCTCCTTTTTGCTGCTGCTCCTTCCTTTTTTATATATCTTCTCCAAGATCCACTGCACTCCAACAGTCCCAGACTCTCTGTATTTATCTCATTCTTTTCACTTTTAGAGAATGAAATGGAGATAAGAGTTTTACTGCATGTTCGGAAATGTTCATAAAGACAAAGCAAAGATGTTAGTGGCTAGTCAATAGGTAAAGCAAATCAGTCCTTTCCATATACTGCTGCAGTGAACAGGGTGTCAGCCATGGAGACAGAGATCCACAACCTGAAAACTGAATGTGACCCCATCAGAGCTTACTAAAGGAGAGAATACAAAAGCATGAGACTAGAAGTGAGTTCTGTGTTTAGGGATGCAAGGTGGGGTCTCCTAGATTGAAAGCTGGATGCCAGTAGGAGCAGTGACTTTTTTTTTTTTTTTTTTTTTTTAAACCAATCTGTAGAACAGCCTCTGGGGCCCCCAATATGGCTTATTGTGCCCTATTTATAAGGCTTTTTGAAAAAAAGGTTACATTGCTATATTGTCTCAAGTAGTATATAATTTAAAGTTATTCTCTTTGGGCTTTAAACCTATTTAAATATAATTTTAACACAAAATATGTTTCTTTTTTAAGAAAGAGAACTAATAAAAATTTAAAAATCTGATTTTTTTTTTTTTTTAAGTCATTGATTTTTATCCACCCTGTTTCCAGATGTTTCTTAGGAGAATATTCCATATTTCAGAGCAACACAGTTCCATAGAACAGAGTGGACACCCCTTATTTAAGGAACATCATAGCTTCATAGCCGCCCCGAGCTGTGCTCAGGAGGGTGCGGGGTATAAATTTAATAAATAAATAAAATAAATTCATGATGTTCCCTACTTTTGATCTAACAACTGTAATTGTAGTCTTCATTGTCTTCCAGAAAATGTTAGGTATTGCAATCTTGCTGCAAGCTTACAATTGTCAATGACTAAACAATTTTGTGCTGTGTTTAGTTCTTACGTTGTGGATCGGACCCCAAATATGAGTTCTCCTTCCTTCTCCCAATTATCAATATGCTGACGACACTCAACTGTACCTCTCATTTTCATCGGACCCAGGCTCGGCAGTCTCTGTGCTTTCGCAGTGTTTGACGGGTGTAGGGGACAGGATAAGGCAGAGCCGAGTGAAGCTGAATCCTGACAAGATGGAGGTGATGTTGGTGGGGAGAGCGACAGTTGTGACTTCCGCCATCATTGACGGGGTTTGTCCCTCGCTGGTCTCTCAGATGCAGAGTCTAGGGGTGATCCTGGATTCCCAGCTCTGCTTGGATATCCAGGTGGAGATGGTGGCAAAGGGGGCTTTCCTCCCGATATATCTGGTTTGGCGGCTTTGGCCTTATGTTTCGGACTTCGACCTGGCCACCATCATTCATGCTTTTGTTACCTCGAGATTGGACTACTGCAACGCGCTCTATGTGGAACTACCCTTGGTGACGGTCTGGAGGCTGCAGCTGGTGCAGAATGCGGCGGCCCGGCTCCTTACGGGGTCAGATTGCCAGGAGCACGTTACATCAGTGCTCCATTCTCTGCACTGGCTGCCTATCTTCTTCCAGATCCGATTCAAGGTGTTGGTTCTCACATTTAAAGCCTTACACGGCCTCTGCCCAACCTCTCTGTGGCACCGCCTCACTCCCCGGGTCCTGGTTTGGCCCCTGCGGTCTGCTGGGGGTGCGTTCTTGGAGATCCCCCGAGTAAATCAGGTGGCCGCTATGGAGAGGGCGCTCTCAGGGGCCGCACCTCAGCTGTGGAACTCCCTCTCGGAGGAGGCTCGCCTGGCCCCAGACCTGCTGTCTTCTCGTTGGGCTTGTAAAACCTGGCTGTTCCGCCAGGCATTTGGTGGAGGGGATGGGTGAGGGAGGGATGGGATTTTGGGGGTGGTGGTGGTGGTGAGGGGGGAGATGGGATGATGGGGGATTTTATATTATGTTATATTTTAATTGAAGTATTATTTTTGTTTTTGTTTGTTGTAAGCTGCCCCAAGCTGCCTATGGTCGGAGAGGGCAGGGTATAAGAATTTAAAATAAATACGTGCTAAATATACTGCCACCCCTCTAGAGCAAAGACTTGGGTATGCTAGAGCTCATACAGGGGAAAGTTGTTGCATAAACCTCTTAATCTGAAAAGCAGCTTCTTTTTAAAACTTAAACGTTAAAAACTGATCGCTTTTAAAAACTTAGATAACCATGTCTCCATATCTCATCTGTCCTTTCTGCTAAATAGCTGCTGACGTTACAGATCCTAATTCGACTGACTCTTTTAAAAAGGCCAGAGGAAAGAAACAGAGCTAGCTGAGCTCTCTTATGTGGGAAAGGAGTCACTTGCCCCCTTGCTGAATTTGACCCACTCATCTGGGCTTTGAATTGGGCTTTGGTTGACTAGCATTTGTACGCCTGTGTGTGAAGGTATTATCCATAGAAAATATATATAACTGAATTAAGTCCTAAAAGACAACTGTAGGCCATAGTCATGAGTGGGGTGACTAATAAATATAAATAAATAAATTAAAAATATTGCAATATTTCTTGTTGCACATGGTTCTGATTTATAATCTGTGTATGTTCTATATTGGTAAATGATTTAAGAATAGTAGGGCACAAGGGGGTGTAAATTTAATGTTCAACCTAAATCATACATTCAGATGCTTAGCATGGTGGTCCCAGTTGCCGTAGTATCTGAGCATCTTGCAAGTAATTAGAGAAAAGTTTTGTGCATTCTATATGAGAATAGGAAAGATGTCTTGATTTTTAATTTCTATAAAGTGGTTTTTTTCCCCTTTTTGAATATGGAGAAATCAAGCAAAGTAAAAGATAAGTTTTGCACTTTGTTCTAGAAGCGGGATAGGTCAGTTTATTTCTTACAGAAATGAGATTTGTAATCTGCTGTGAAAGTTGTCTGTCTCCTGTATTTACAAACTTCCAGTTGTTGATCTGCAATTTTTGTTGTTGTACTGAATAGTAATTGTAGGAATTTAGTTCTCAGAGCGCGGATGTGAAGTCTCATGTATGGAGACAGCTCTGTTAACAGTTTTTGATTATCAGAACAGTCAACAAGTGAATTCTTAGTTTAATGGGGAGCTTGTGCTGAGATCACAGTTCCTGGGATGGTGGTAAGTGATGTGTGTGAAGCCGGAAATAATTTTGTTTTCTCCCTCCTCCAGTGCTTGGTTTAATTTCAAGATATGAGAGGCAATATTCACATGTTGAGGTCATGAATGTATGGTCACTTTCTGATGAGCAGATATTTTGTAGTCGTTAAGCCTTAAACCCATTTAACTCCTGATTCATTGATGTTTCAGGATCTCAAAACTGAAGTTATTCAGCAGTAGGAAGAGAAGTATGTACTCCTGAAAAATGAGTACGTACATTCTCCTTGGTGTTTACTTTGAAGTAACTGTAGTATGAACACTTTGACGTAAAAAGAGGAGGATAACACAACCATGAGGGCGAGAATGCAAAATAACTACATCGGTTTGCAGCTGCTGTGTATACAGTACTACAGTGGAGTAGTTACTTTCTTTTAATTAAATCAAAGTAGTTACTTTTGTTTCTCACTCATCTTTATAACATGGTATGTGTGACTGTCAGTGATCTTAGCTTGTGTGTTTGGATAGTTAGCAGCCTTCTAGCCATTTACATCCAAAACACAGAGACTAAAATATTTAAGTTTAATATAGCTATCATAACAAATGCTTAAATTATGGCCATTGCAGAAAAAAACAAATTCCATAAAGTATTTTTGTTGTCTTGCCTTCAGCCTTGTGGTGACTTCATCTACTCACTGGAAAGCAAAGATAATGGTGTTTCTTGAATGTATTGGAGACGTTGAATTTATATGAAATGATATGGTGGAAAAGGCAGCCTTTTGGGACTGACCAGATGGGTATTTTGAAAGTGCAAAAGCTCACAAACATTAATTTGCTAACTTTTTATACTTAGTCTAAATGTTATGACTTTGTCATTGCGGTTGATGCAGTAGGGGAACTTGGGGATATGGATGCTCTGGCTTGTCCAGGTTTGTGGGATCATTTTCTGTTGGTTTCAACTGGATGTGCTTGGGACTGTTTGGGCTACAACTTGCGAACTGGACCCGTGCCCATCCTGGCTGGTTAAGGCCAGCCAGGAGATGTTAGGGTCATTGGTGGCAGGAGTGGTCAGTGTCTCCATTAGGGGGGACAAGGTGCTGGACTGCCTCAAGGAGGCAGTGGTCTGGCTCCTGCTCAGAAAACCATCACTTGATGTTGACTCCCTTGCCAGCTATCGGCCAGCCTCTAATCATCCATTTTATGCAGGTTTATTGAATGGGTGGTGGCTCAACAGCTTCAGCGGCATTTGGACCGCATTGGTTTTCTAGATCTCTCGCAGTCTGGCGTTCGCCCGGGTTATGGCACAAAGACTGTGCTTGCAGCCTTGGTCGACGACTTGCGCCGTCAGTTGGTCCAGGGGCGTTTGACTCTGTTGATTTTTGTTAGATCTATCAGTGGCTTTTGACACTGCTGACCATGAGTGACTCGTGGAACGGTGGGTGGTACCATTCTTGAATGGTTCCACTCATTTCTGGCTGGAAGAACTCGCCATGTGGTCCATGGGGACTTTTCTTCATCTCCCCGGGGTCTCACCTGTGGGGTCCTGCAAGGATCTATTCTGTCCCTTCTCCTGTTCAACACGTACATGCAGCCTTTAGGCGAGGTCGTGAGGGAATTTGGTGTCTGGTGTCATCAATATGCTGATGACACCCAGCTGTACCTCTCATTTTCAACTGATCCAGGTCCGGCAGTCTCTGTGCTTAGTGGTGTCTGCCGGCTGTGGGGGACTGGATGAGGGCAAGCTATCTGAAACTCTCCCCTCTCTGGTCCCTGAGGTTCGTAGTCTAGGAGTGCTCCTCGATTCACAGTTCCGCCTGGATGCCCAGGTAGTGGCTGATACGAAGAGCATGTTTTGCCAGTTACATGTGGTTCCTCAGTTACGACCGTATATCTGACTCGCGCCCTGGCCACTGTCCTCCATGCCTTCATCACCTTGAGGTTGGACTATTGCAACGCACTCTATGTGGGACTACCCATGGTGACGGCTCAGAGACCAGCTGGTGCAGAATGCAGTGGTCTGTCTCCTGACTGGGGACGGGTCACCATGAGCCTATAACACCGGTTTTGTGCTCGCTGCACTGGCTGCCTATAGTCTTCCAGGCCTGATTCAAGGTGTTGGTTCTCACCTATAAAACCTTTCATGGTCTTGGCCCCGCCTACCTGCGGGACCGTCTCACCCCGTGTGGTCAGCCGGGGACGTCCTCAAAAGTCCCCTGTGTGCACCTGGTAGCAACACAGGGGAAAGGGCATTCTCGGTGGTCGCCCCGAGGCTGTGGAACTCCCTCCTGGTCGGTGTCTGCTTGTCCCTGGATTTTTGTTCCTTCCAGAAATGCTGTAAAATCTGGCTGTTTCTTCAGGCGTTTGGTGAGGGAGCAGGGTAAAAGTAGCATAATCAAGCAGAATGGGTCTCTATCCTCCTGGGGTTTGTAAAGAAACCCTCACAATTTGTTTGCCTTTATTTTCTTATCCTATCCTATCCCATCCCAGTAGTGCACTGATTTCCAGGCATGGTGAAAATTACTACACTTGCTCTGACCTGAACTCACTACACTTAATTTAACTGACTTGCAAGTGGTCCCCATTTTCAAGAAAGGGGACCTTTCGGATCCTGCCAATTATAGGCCTATTAGCCTCCTATCCATAATTGGCAAGTTGTACGCAAACTTTTTACAGGGCAAACTTTTGGCTTGGCTCGATGAGAATAAGGTCATTCATCCGGAGCAGACTGGATTTAGGGTAGGACAGTCAACCATTGACCATGCGTTTGTTCTTAAACTGTTGTTTATGAAATATGCTCTGGGACTCCCAAAATCTTCTCAGTACTGCTGCTTCATAGATTTACGGGCTGCCTTTGATACCATTGACAGAGAGCGACTCTGGATAAAACTCAGAAGTTCATCTATCGATGGACACTTGCTCTATTTGATAATTAAATTGCATGACAATAATACTATGCAGGTTTGCTCTGCCCTCGGTCGCCCCCTCTCTAAGGCTATACCAGTGAAGAGAGGGGTTCAACAGGGTTGTCTGTTAGCTCCGGCCCTCTTTAACTTTTATCTTAATGATCTAATTCCATTTATGACCAAGGAAAATCTACATGCTCCAAAGTTGGGTCCAAGGAAGTTACTTTTGCTGCTTTATGCAGATCATACTCTGCTGTTATCTGTGTCTCAGGTGGGCCTGAGGCAGAGCATGCAGAGGTTTGCCCAGTATTGCAGACAGGAAAATCTGCGTATAAATTATGAGAAGACTAAGCTCTTAGTGGCTGGTAGGTCAAATATTCAACATCGATGGACTATTGAGGGTGTGGGAATTGAGCAGGTGTGCTTGTTCAAATACCTGGGGATTATTTTTGCCGCCTCATTTATTTTTATTTATTTATTTATTTGATTTATACCCTGCCCCTCCTGAATACAGCTCGGGGCGGCTTCCAACAATAAAATCCATAAAACAGTTTAAAACATATAAAAATACAATCTTAAAATATTAAAACAGGGCCCGGGATACAAAAATAAATCAAACAAACAATCATTAGGGCAGTAGAGATAAAAGATCCCCTAAACCCTCCCACTCTCCCCAAAGGCCTGGGCGAACATTGTTGTCGAAAAACCAAAAGGCTTGGGGCCAGGCGAGCTTCCTCTGGTAGGGAGTTCCAGAGATGCGGCCCGGCCACCGAGAATGCCCTCTCCATTGTGGCCCCCCGCTTAACATGGAGGTCCTCCAAGAAGGCACCCCCGGCAGACCAAAGGGTCCGCTCCGGGGCATGGAGGGCGAGGCGGTCCCTGAGGTATGAGGGGCTGAGACCGTGAAGGGCTTTATAAATCAATACCAACACCTTGAACCTGGCTCGGCACGCTATCGGCAACCAGCACAGGTGTTATGTGCTCCTGACGACCTGTCCCCAAAAGGAGACGGGCCACTGCATTCTGCACTAGCTGCAGCCTCCGAACCAGGCACAGGGGAAGCCCCACGCAGAGTGCGTTGCAGTAGTCCAGCCTCAAGGTGACGAAGGCATGGATGAGGGAGGCCAGGTCCGAGCCGGAGACGAACGGACGCAGCCTCCGCGCTAGATGCAACTGACGAAAGGCAGCCTTTGCGACTGCCTCCACCTGCCGCTCCAGGCGGAGGTCCGCGTCCAGCACCAACCCCAGACTCCGGACCTGTTGAGCTATGGATGGGCGAACCCCCCCAATCAGGAGGGCCGACACCTCCCTCACTCTCCCCACCACCATCACCTCCGTCTTATCAGGGTTGAGTTTCAGTCTGCTCTGCAACATCCATTCCGCCACAGCCTCCAAACACTGGGATAGCACCGAGATAGCAGGCTCTGGGTCTGTTGAAAAGGAGACGTACAGCTGAGTATCATCAGCATATTGGTGACCATGAACCCCGAACTCTTTCATGACCTCCCCCAAGGGCTGCATATATACATTGAATAATAGTGGAGACAGAATGGAACCCTGCGGAACGCCACACGATAAGGTGCGGGGGCAAGATGTTTCCTCCCCCAGCACCACCCGCTGGCTTCTCCCCAAGAGGAATGAACGGAACCATTAAAAAACAGTCCCATCCAGACCCTCCAGGTCACGCAGCCGTCTCAACAGCAGCCCATGGTCCACGGTATCAAAAGAGGCCGAGAGATCTAGCAGGATGAGAAATGTTGAACATCCTGCATCCATCTCCCGGCGGAGGTCATCTACCAAGGCCACCAACGCCGTCTCGGTGCCATAGCCGGGGCGGAACCCAGATTGAAAAGGGTCTAGGAAAC
>QEPC01014734.1:144306-169225 GCA_003113815.1 Sphenodon punctatus | reverse complement strand
GGCCGGTAGGAGCCATATCCCCCCGCCCAACTCCCTCTCTCACTGGGTGCGGGCTCCTCCTTCCCCCCCGCAAAACCCCTCCCCCCCCTCATGCAGCTGGTTACTTCATTTTAAGGCTATCTTGTTGTAGGCACGGAAATCATCTAGGGCTCTGGTTAAATTTTATTTCTCCCAAGGCGGAAAACTGGTTGGACCAGCAGTCCGTTTGTTTAAAGCCAAAGTAATAGCGAAGCTACTCTATGCAGTAGCTACCTGGGATTTTGCGGTGTTAGTTAAACTGGAAGTCCCTCAGAATAGCTTTCTGCGAATAATACTGGGCCTTCCAAAATGTGCCCCGCAGGTGATCTTAAGGTCTGAATTGGCTATAAGGGTACAGGCTATGCTGGCTTTATTTAAATTTTGGTTTAGGGTAACGATGTACCCCCCAGTTCCTGAATCCCTCTTATCGCTTATTGCAGGCGAAAAGACTATAGAGCAGTGGTCCCGGCCCATTGAAAAGGCTTTTTGTAGATTGGGCCTTGCAAAAGATCATCTGAGGTCTCTGGATCGTAAGTGGGCTTTCCTAGAAATTAAGCGGAGACTTTTGGATCAGGAGATCCAATTGGAAGTGGCAGCTTTATCCTCTCGGGGGATAGCGCCGGATTATTATCTGCCCCTTCCGAATGGGGCCCCTCCTGAGTATCTTAATTGGCCCAATGACCCAACAGAAGAGGGTGCTAATGCTGTTTCGGTGTAATCTTTTCCCCTCAGCGATGTCGGAAGGGTGATATTTAAGAATCCCAAGAGACCTTAGGGTGTGCCAGAGTTGTGAGTGGGCAGGGCCGGAGACAACTGTGCATATATTATTACACTGTCCCCAGCCATAACAGCTTGAGGGAGAAATATTTGAGGGGTTTTATTGCCTCAATGCCACGTTTTCTGTTGGATGGCTCGAGGGCTCAATTATTGCTGACGGGATGATTCTAGCTGCTCCAGAGCAGTGGTGGCCTATGGGGTCTGTGTGGCTGCCGAAAAAACGTGATGGTTGCATTAGTGGTACTGTTTCCATATTGCCCTGTTTAAAGGTTGTTGTTTTTTCCCAGGGGTCAAGCTCTGCCATGGTAAGCCCCGCAAAAGAGCAAGGCACTTTGTTATTGTGAATGGCTACCGCCAGGTATCATTTTGTATCTTGCTGGACTAAGAGGACGTTGTTGACCTCTAAAGTATGTGCTGCTGCTGTTGTATTGTATGTTTGTATTTTGTACTTTGCATTTTGTATTTTATATTGGTTGTATGATGGGTGAGACGCGGCTATGGCAAGAGCTGGCCGCAAATAAGCAAATATAATAATAAAACTGACTTGCATGCACTTGTTGAAGATGCTATATTATCCATCTTAATTTCATGTACCTTCCAAGCTGCAACCATTTGACCTCAGTAACTTGGCAGGCTAGTTGATAAAATTAGGCCGTCACATGAATTAACCCAGATTTAGATAAATTTATTCATAGATGGGTATTATTTATATCCTATTTTAATTATAAATACCAAGATGGAATTTAACCATATGTTTTTTCCTATGTTATAGTAGTATAACAATTGTGACTTCGTTTGTATATATTTGAGTACAATTTAAAAACTTTTGTATGAATAGATAATTTTTATATATATATATAATATATATATATATTATTATATATATATATATATATATATATATATATATATATATATATATATATATATATATATAAATAAAAAAAAATAAAAATCAGGCTGCCAGGATCATGGATATACCTAGGGACTCCGACAGAAGTGAGTTAAAGTGGCCTGTTTGAACAGCTATAATTTAAAAGGCGCATTCTTAACTTTTAACATCATATTCTTTTGAAAAATATGTACTTAAAGTGGACACGATACTTAATCTCCATGTTCCCTCTATTCTCCGTTACTAAAATGAGAATAACATCCCTACAAGGTAGACAAGTATTGTGAGTTAAGTTGCTAAAACAACTGTGGGGTGTAAATGGTTTAATGGGGGCTGTAGATGTACCCAGATTAGGGGTGTAAAACTGTTTTTAAATAATTCAGTAGTCAGGCGTAGATGTCTGCTTTTCAATTTGTTGTTTGCAGTGGTGAATGGCCCCAGTGCTGTAAAAATCCGATCGCAGCTCAAGAATTATACTTGCCAGAGGCAAGTAGGCAAGTGGATTTTTACAGTGCCATCATGTATGATTATTTTAATTTGAATATTAGCAAGAGATTATTTGCCTGTCTTTGAGGACTCTAATTTGTGCACTTCATTTTTACCTCTGTAGTCAGTTTGTCTTGCTTCAAAGAAATCCCCTTACAAATACCTGCAGGTTGTCATGTACACAAAGAACATTGCTAGAGAATGCTTCCGCCTTCATTCTCCTAAATGTTCAGAGCATGCATTTTAGAGTGACTGGCAGTTGGAACTCTGGATCCTAACAGGAAATGAAAGCGACTCATCTCTGTAAGAAGTCCATCATTGTGTTTAATAAAGTAAGTGATCAGTGAACTTATTCAAGATGAACAGTGCGTTAAATGACGATAGAAAGAATCTCCCAACCCCACCTTTATTATGACAATGTGTTTTTTCAGAGACATTCCCTGGGGTGACGGTTGTGCTCTTCTCTCCAGAGGTGGTCTTGTATCTGGTTCCCTTTCCTCACACCATGACCTACTGAAGACTAGCTTGTGATATAGCAGTAGATCATGATCTACCTCTTGGCCGTCCCTGCTCTTGGCTATGGAAACATTGGATGCAAATTCTGTGTGTGTTCCTTTTGCTATCCAGCAATTTTTACACAGAGATTAGTTAATTTAATGGAATTGGTCTGGCCTTTAGAATTTGATATTCACTGGATTCAAAGAAATCTTTATAAAAATAGGCATTCGAACTCAACCTTCCACTGCTGTTAGGCATAAGAGAGATCTTTCAGTCTACCTTAGGAAATGGAATCCTGTTAAATCTTTCTCCCAGGGATAATTGTCATTTACTTAGTAGAATTCTGCATATTATTTCAGCTTTCCAAAGGAGAAGCCTCACTTGAAAGATGAAAACATTATTTATAATATAAAACTACCTCAAAAAGAATTTTTTAGTGGCTTAAGGTGAAATAGTCTGCTTTTATTAACAGAAGGCATTGTTTCCTTTCCACAATTTCACTGCTTATCTCTCTCTTTCAATTGAGTTGCATGCAGGGTTGGCAATTTCCTAGGAAAAAAACTAGTTACCAGGGTTTTCACTGAAAAAGGGAAAATAAAATTAAAATCATATTAATAAAGCTACTAAAATATTTAGCTGTTTAGTAATAGTTCTGCAGTAATATGTTCTTTAATTTTAATAAAAGGAAATATGCAAAAAAGAGCCTCAGCCTGAACCTTAAGTATCAAGCTATTATTGCTTTGGCTACTTTGAATAGAAATTAAGCTTCTGAAACTGGAAATGTTAAGCAATGAAATTTACGTGTATGTTTAGCAAACCTAGAAAAGGAATTGGCTCATCAAAGGGGAGAATGGAGGGGGGCAGTCAAGGAAGACAAGACCATTGTAGAAAAGGTAAATTAATTCTTTGCGTCTGCCTGTCAGTGGGAGGGGGAATAGAGGGGAGAAGCGCCACCCACTCGCGCCACTTGCACACGAGGAGGCTCTGCTTACGAGGTGCGGTAGAAAGGAAGCCCGTCAGGATAGTATGTGGGTCTGTTCGTGTGCTTACGCACTCAGAACATTGACCCCTATCATCATAGGGCGCAGAGCTGGGGGGTACGGAGGGGGTATCAGACTCTCGACGCACACACGACCAGGCAAGGATGAGGGGGAGACGTGAGGGACGTGCCAGGGCCACAGGGGAGGGGGTCCCAGGTTCACAGGTAGGGTCCACGGGGCTCACTCTCGTTTCCAAGGAAGGGAAGGATGGACCCAGGGAAAGGGGGAAGGAAGCCCAACCGGGCGAGCCCGCAGGCTCCCAGTCACTCTCCTTGCACTTCTAGGTCAGGGGGGTAACAGGACTCACGCACACGCAGGTATACTAGGGCAGACAGAGGCACACACAAATATCCACAGGGGGGAGGGGAAGCAGGTTAAGGACACAACACACAGGAGTCTAGACACAAGCAGGAAGCACTCGCTCTACTTAGCTCAGGGGGCCAGTCTCTCCAGGGCCTGCAGCTCTGTTCACCGGCACTGTGACTCTGACAGTGCCGGCCTTTATAGTGTTGGCTCCGCCCCCCGTGCGTGCCTGGAGGCGCGCGGAGCGCCGCAACGGGGGGCGGGGCTCCCCAGCGTCTCTCACAGGCCTGGGGCTTTCCCCGGTGCCCTCGCCGCCATTAGGGCCCCCGGCTGGGGGCGTCAGGAACGGAGGCGGCGGGCTGCCCCGTCGGGTAAGCGGGGCGGGTGTCCTGGTTTCCGAGGGGGGGGGGGGCCGCCGCGCCTGGCAGCGGCTGCGGCGGCTGACACTGCCTTCGCTTCACCATATAAGGAGAGGCTCAATAGGCTAAGGCTCTTCAGCTTAGAGAAGAGGTGGGGAAGTGTGTGGTTTTTTTATAGGATACCCATTTAGAAAATCATGAGTGGTGTGGAACAACAAAATAGGGAGATGTTATTTACCCTCAAATAATACTAGAACAGAGGTGAGCGAAGTTCCTAAATCTGGGAGCCGCATACAAAAATGTTCATATCACCGAGAGCCACAAGATGTATTACAAAGATTATGGCATCCCCTGATTCCGGGGACAGGGCAGTGTGGCTACCTCCAAATCACCCCCTTGCATCAAAGCTCTGGCTCCCAGGTGATCCGGTCTGGGTTAGGGAAGCAGCAATAGTGGCACCAGTCATGCTTGCCCTCCTCCCACAGCTCCCATGAAGTTCCAGCAGCTGAAATGGCGGCTCAGCTTCTCTTGCCTCTGAGGGAGCCACATGGACACATCCCTAGGCAGCCACTTCTGGCAAGAGCTTTGCCCAAGAGCTGCACGTAGCTCCTGAGCTGCCGTTTGTCCACATTTGTATTAGAACTAAGGAGCATTCTCTGAAACAAACTGACAATAGATTTAAAACAAATAAAAGGAAGTACTTTTCCGCATAAAGTACAACAAACTTGTGGAACTTGTTGCCAGAAGATGCTATGATGGCCGATAGGTTCAGAAAGGCATTGGGTAAGTTCTTAGAGGATCGGTCCATAATCGGCTGTTAGTCAAGTTGGTCAAGAAAAGTAACTTCTGACTATCAGGAGCTGGGAGTAAATAAAGAATGAATCACTCCATTATGATGTGTTGTGGATCTCTGAAGTGACCAAAGGTGGCACTGTTGGAGACAAGATGCTGGATTGGATGGACCATTGATCTGACCCCGCATGCTATTTTTTTCATGTAATATGATGTCTGATTTGGGCTCATATAATAAAAACTTGAATATTTTATATAAGTTCCTTCAAAAATAGTAAAATGCCAAAACAAAGTGTCTGTGGACATTCAGAAGTTAAGTTTTAAAATGCAAATGTAAGTATTACCCATTGAGTTGACCTTATTTGTATTTTTTATTTATCTACTACCTTAGATATTACAATTTCAAAATGTAACTATATCTTAACTATTTATAATCCATTGCAGTCTGATGTGGATTAATGAAACAATTTTGATAATAGAAAATAGTAATACCTTAAATTAGGACTAATTAGCTTTTCCCCCAGGGCCTGGTAAAAATTGTCCCCAGTAAGTATCCTGACAACTCTTGGTGAGTGCAGTGAATTATGAATATTGCTCAGAGGAGAGGATTTGCTACAGCTATTACTTCAAATCTACTTTTTCTTTGTAGCTGTACTAGCTTTTTGGTTTGATAAGAGAGGTGGTGCTAGCAGCAGCATCACTTGACAATCATTAACACAGACCATGTGAAAGCCGAGATACCGGGTCTCTGATTGCTTTTTTTTCTATAGTATTCGAAGTGGGGAAAGCTGACGTAACTCCAGCTATGTTAGGGGCACATCTAACTGAAATCTTCTTCTTGCATCAGTTAAATGAAATCACGTCTTCCTTCAGTCTTTTCATTGACTTTCTCTGTTGTAGAATATGCACTTGGCACTCCTCCTCACTTATGGATATTCTTGCCCCTGTCTCCATGTGTTCTCTCTTCAGTTCCTCTTGCTTTATTGTTCTTGTCTTTTTCTGACAACTGTCTTTATATTTTTTGTTCATTTTTGAAACACACATTCTTTTTCAAATCTCCTTCAAAATCCATTCATTCACCTCATAAGTAATTGTCTATTCCCTCCCTCTTCTGAGTTATTAATCTGTTTTGTTTTGCCTTCTTTGCTCATTATAGTTGGCAATGTTTTACCATTTATAAAGCAGCATGAATATCTTCAAGTGATAATTATAGTGACTTTCGCATTAAAAAAATTAGAAATTGGAGTTACATGGAAAGAAACTGCATGGACATCGGGTATCCTTTACCCACAATGGTTTATTTATAGTCATAGGGTGGCTTTTGATCTACGTTCCCCAAGTAGATGTTCAGAGAGGTAACTCTTTGATGTACAACTGTTAGGGCCAAAAGGGAATTAGTAGGGCAACATGGCAAGGGAAAACTACTTAGGCTCGTTTTCTCATGCTTTGAAAGATGTCTTATCTAATAGACTGAGAGAGTCCAGCTTTTAAACCATTGACAATATGGGCCTCCAACCTGCGGTCTATTCCCAGCCCACAGCCACCATCAATCCAGTGCCTGAAGGCTCCTCCCTACTTACTTTGCTTGCAGCCCACAAGCTATCCAGTGGTCAGGAAGCACTTCTGCGTGTTCTTGGTGCTGCCCTGTACTGTCGCAAGATACTTGAGACTGGGGCCTGCCCTCAGAGTCCTGCCAAGGAGGCTGTGCCCCCCTGTACAGAGTTGGGGTGGAGATCAGGGCCCCAGCCTGGGTGTTCTAGACAGCCAGATCCCCAAACACATTCACCCCCCTCTCCTGTGCACACAGTTCTGCGAGGGTGCAGGTCTGACCCTTGGCTGGTAGAAGGTCCCCCACCCCTGGTTTGCAAGGTGAGACTGTGTTTCATCTTCAAATTTACTGTATAGATCTACTATAGATAAGGACTGTTATGCTCTATTGGATATATGTACTTGACTGTGTAAATCACACACAGGAGTTTAGTAAAGCCTTAAACATTCTGCCATTAACACCTCTTGCCATTTGTGCATTCCTTTTCCTGCCTGTCCCATCTGTTCTCTGTCAAGGAAGACTCTTGATGTCCGAACTGTTTATGAAATGTCTTCTTAAAACCTTGGCATATGCCAAGGCTTGTCCAGACTTCTTAGCTTGTTCCCAGGGTAGAGATGTCAGCACTGCTGGAACTGTGAGCTAGTAGAGTTATACAAATAAAGGCAAGTAAATATCTGCATTGTTTCAGGAAACTGACCCAGGACGCTGGTTACCTTGGCTCTTAAAAAACAAATAAAATAAAACGTTCTTCCATGTAACAGCTGAACAGCATAGTTCATGAGCTTTAACTTGTAACGGACAAAGAAAGGTTGGGGCGCATTGGTGTGTCTGTACCAAGTTCTTATTTACATAGCATGCTAGAGGCTTTTTCAATATTCATAACTCATTTGTGTTTGAATCCTGTCTGTGTTTGCTTAATTTGCTATAGAATTGAAGAGAAGCCCACTAGCTACTTTTTTGTCAGTTTGTGATAGAGGTGGGCATGTTTGATGGGTTGTCATTTTTATAGTGTTATCTGTAGTGTAAACTAGAACTAAGGTTGTTTGCTTTTTGTGTGTATGTGTCTCTAATAACCACAGACATCTTTCAATCAGCATAACTAAGGACCCATAGATGTCAATGACTGCTGATAGGTGAGCTTGAGTTACAGCAGAACATTGGGGTAGCAGTAGATTATGTTGAATAGGTTACTGATAGTGGCTGTGGACACCTTAACAGTATTCCTACTTTTGTTGTGTTGGTTGAAGGGTTGTGAACTGTGTAGCTATCTTAACTTGCACTCGACTCGTTTTTGTGGTCTAGTTCTTAAAGCTCTAATATAAATATAGGTCTTTGATATCTATGAATTCCAGGAAAGAAGCTTACCTTGATAGAGAATAAATGAAATCTAGATTCTTCTCCCCTCAGACATTTTAATAGTAGGTCAGTTCTTTGAAACCCTACTAGTTTTGTCATAATTTTTCCTACCACTTGTGGGAGCCATCCATATATGGTAGAAAAATATAGCATAACCCCAGCAGTTAAGACCACTTGTGCATCTAAGGCTACATTCTGGCAAACAGTGAGAAACAGAAGTAACTACCTTGATTTTAATTAAATTGAAGTAACTACTCCACTTGGGTACCATGCACGCTACAGTTGCAATTGGAAGTAGTTACTTTACAATCTCTTCCCTAACTCAAATATGAATTTACAGACCTACTACTGGTAACTTGTAACCTATTGCTAAAATCTGCCACTGTACTGGAGGATAGTGAATGTAATGCCGATATTTTAAAAGGGTTCCAGAGGCAATCCTGCAAATTACAGACCAGTGAGCCTGACTTCTGTGCCGGGCAAAATGGTGGAAACTATTATTAAAAACAGAATCATGGGACATATGGATAAACATGGCTTAATGGGGAAGAGTCAACATGGTTTTAGCAAAGGGAAGTCATGCCTCACTAATATACTGGAATTTGTTGAGGGTGTGAACAAACACTTGGCTTTGGGACAGCTGGTTGATATAGTGTATCTGGATTTTCAGAAAGCATTTGATAAGGTCCCTCATGAGAAACTCTTGAGGAAATTAAAAAGTCATGGGATAGGAGGCAGTATCTTATGGATTGGTAACTGGCTAAAGGATAAAGGACTAAATGGTGAGTTCTCCCGAGCTTTCCCTGGACAGCACTTCATCACACTGAGGAATGATCCCCACCTTGACCACTAGGTGGCAGAAGAAGATGACCAAGAATCTGCTGGAGCATGCTCAGTGAGGTGATCGTTCCCTGAGCCTCCAGTTAGATCTTCTGCCTGAGACTCAGAGCAGTGGAGCTCCAACATTTTAAACTTTTTGTTTTTGGAAGAAGACTTTCAAAGCCAAGGGAAAGAGTTCACTGGAGAGACAACCAGAGAGTCCTGGATCCTAGCAGGGGCAAACAGGAAAGGTCACGCACGCACACTCCAAAGGTGGAATCCTGACTACTCCAAGGCAAGGCTCCCCAAAGCACCCACCAGTAGGGGACACACTTCAACTTTTCAAGTAAAGGTGGGTCAGCACATGCTCGGACATATGGGTACTGGACATTATAGTGCAAGGGTACATCATTGAACTAAAGAAAAATGTCACTAGACTCCTTTACCCTGTCACCAGTCTCAAAGAATCTGGAAAAACACCACACCATGGCCACTGAGATTGCCAGACTCCTGGCTATTGGGACCATACAGGCAGTTCATATATTATCTCTCTCTAAAAGTGAAATGAATGGTGTGGTGTTCTCGATCTAAAGAGGATAAATTGGCGAAGTTGAGGTTCAAAATGGAAACTGACCTCAGTTTGCTCAGCCACTTCTCCAGGAGATTGGCTAGTTTCTTTAGATCTAAGGAAGCTTATTTACACACAGCAGTCCGTCAGAACCATTGTCGTTATCTATGTTTTTATTACAACAGGACACACTGGTAGTACAAGGCCCTTCTGTTTGGCCTATCGGCCTCCCTGAGCTTTCCCTGGACATCACTTCAACCCTTACTACCTCTTGGGAGGATGAAACAATAATCTTATTCAGAAAATAGCTCCCTGTTCTCCTAGGGAGGTCAAGTTCGGAAGGCTTAGAGTTCTAGGTTTTGGGCCTGTTTAGTCCCTAGGTTACAGTTGGTAACTACGTGGATTTAGGTGCTTTTTCAGAGATCTAGCTTGTTAATACTGGAGCCTTGGGGAACGATCACCCACTAAGCATGCTCCAGCAGATTCTTGGTTTTTGAGGTGGAGATCCTTCCCCAGTGTGATGAAATGATGTCCAGGGAAAGCTCATAGAAGGAAAATTCCCAGGGAAGAGACCCAATTTCCCCTTTTCACAATGGAGAGAAGTAAATAGTGGAGGACCCCAGGGATCTGCACTGGGACTGGTGGTATTTAATGTATTCATTAATTATCTGGAAAGGGGAGCAAGGAGTGAGGTGATCAAATTTGCAGACTCCCAAGTTATTTAAGGTAGTTAAAACACAAGTGAACTGTGAAGAATTGTAGGGGGATCTTGTGAGACTGGGTGACTGGGCATCTAAATGGCAGATGAAATTTAATGTGGACAAGTGCAAAGTGATGCACATATGGAAAAACAATCCAAACTTTATGTACACAGTGCTGGGTTCTAAATTAGGTGCCACTTAGGAAAAGGATCGTGGATTCATTGTGGACATTACATTGAAATCCTCAGCTCAGTGTGTGGCGGCTGTCAAGAAATGAATGTTAAGAATTATTCGTAAAGGAATAGAGAATAAACCTCATAATACCACAATATTTTCTTCCAGCAGTAGCTGGAAGAAACTTAAATGCACAGCCACTGTTCATTATAATTTTCTTCCAGCTACCACTGGAAGAAACTTAAATGCACAGCCACTGTTCATTATAAACAGGGGACTGCTGAAGCCCCAATTTTGAGGAAACCGCTCGACCTACCTTTCTGAAAATTTAACCATGGCTGTAAGTTGAGGACCATCGTATCCACAAAGTTTGAATAAGATTTTATAACTGCTTCAACATTAATTGCTTGTGGTCAAAATTCACACCGTTCTCGCGTATTTGAATCATCAATATCTCCTCCTCCTGGATGAGTTGAGCCCCCAAACTTCACAGGCTTCGAGAATGAGATCAATAACAAGTGCTTTTTAAATATACTGATTGATGCAGCCAAAACCGAGTTATTAGTGATCAAAAATCAGTTCTGCTGGTTCGCACATGCTCAGTACGTACGGAGTTTTCAGCTTTGTGCTTCACTTATGTCACCAGCTGATCAGTTAAGCACCTGGTGACATCACAAAGGCTTTCTGCTTCAGACAGCTGAAGTTCTGAGTAGTCCGCAGTAAGTGCTTGGTGGGACAAGGGAGGAGGTATGTGTGGTATGAGGAGCAGGGATTGCTGAGGGGAGGGGTTTGGTTGGGGGGTACTGAGGGGAGAGGTCTGGTGGGGGGGAGCAGGGGATGCTTTTAGGTGTGTGGAGCAAGGGCTACTGAGGGGTGGGGTGCAGGATCAGGGGGTACTTGGAGGGGTGGGGATCACTGAAGGAGGGGTACACAACAAAGTGCATTTATTGTGCTTCGCAGGGATTACACAATGTTGGGATGTGTTCCCTATTTGTTCAGTACACGGTATTCAGTTTTACAGGAGTTAATCAAGTACCTTCAGGTGATTGGGAAGTACCTTGGGAAGGGTTATCTGCTCATTTTGTAAATTGTGTGCAATTTCACTACGTATTCAGTTTGTCTCACTACTGAGATGATGGTACCTTGGAAAGGGTGCCCTGCCAAGCACAGTAAATGCACTTTGTTGTGTGTTTGTGTTTAACTATGTTAATATTTTAAATGTACAAAATAGATAAGTGACCATGGTTACTTGTTAAGTAATGAAACTATGGATTGTAAGGTAGATATATGTAGATATATTATGGTTATGTACATGTGTTTTGCTATATGTGTTGTAGGTGTAATTGTGTTTTAATTTCCCTGTTTTTTGGGTTTTATGTCTTGTGCATTTAAGTTTTTTTTAAAAACTGGTAAATTGTTGTTAATCTATGGTGTGACCGCACTTTGAATATTGTGTGCAGTTCTGGTCGCCCCATCTCAAAAAAGATATAATAGAAATAGAAAAGGTACAGAGAAGGGCAAGACAAATCATAAGGGGTTATGCAAAGGCTCCCCTATGGAGAGAGGCTGGATAGGTTGGGGCTCTTCTGCTTGAAAAACAGATAACAGAGGGGATATGATAGAAGTTTATAAAATCATGAGTGGTGTGGAACACGTTAATATGGAACGGTTATTTACCATCTCAAATGGTACTAGAACTAGGGGATACCCCATGAAATGTATGGCTAGCAGATTTAAAACAAGAGAGTATTTTTTTACTCAATGAACAATTAAGTTGTGGAATTTGTTGCCCGAAGATGTGGTTAAGGCCAGTAGTATAGCTTGTTTTAAGAAAGGGTTGGACATGTTTCTGGAGGATAGGTCCATTAGCAGCTACTAGCCAGGTAGGTTTGGGGAATGCAACCTCTTACTGCCGGGAGCTGGGAGTGAACAACAGGGAATTGATTGCCCCATTGTGATCTGTTTGGGTACTTATTCCAAGTAACCAAGATTGGCACTGTCGGAGACAGGTGCTGGTTGTGATGGACCATTGGTCTCACTCTCAGTATCGTGGTACTTACATTCTTATGATCATGACAACCAGTGTTATCCTTCTCTTTTTTACTTCAAGGTAAAGTGTTCACACTACGTACAGTTATTTTGAAGTAAAAGGCGAAGGGGAATATGCACTCATTTTTCAGGTGGTTTTAGAGCTCCTGATGTACGAATGAATTGGGAGTGCAAGTGATTTAAGGCTTAATTACTATGAAGTAACTGATCGTCAAAACGTGGCCTAACTTTTGGTAATATTTTTCTCCCTCTATTTTAATGGCTACTTGTCATTTGATAAGAAAACCCTTTCTGCAACAGGAGACAACAAGCAGCATTTATGGTAGCTAAATCTGGTAATATAAAGTATAGCCAGGTCAGAACCCACTCTCATTACCAAAAGGGAAAAGGTGACGACCATACTTAAAGGGGTTGTGTTTCATGAGTCCCAAGTTTCTGTTCTCAGTTTGGCCAGACATACTCCGTATTCTTGGGCAAGTCACAGAATCTCACTAAGCTCCTCTTCTTTCCTTGAGTAAAAATGGAAATGCTAAAACACCTTTTTATTTTTTTTATTTACTTTGATCTTCAGCTGTAAAATTATAACCATTCTCCCTGTGATATGTAGTCTGTGAAACATGAACTTTGCCAGAAAAGCTTTTTTAAAAATTGAACTTTATTTCTCGTGAACAGCCTTGGAGGATTCTTGCCATATTTGGTGAACTTTATCAGCAACTTGGTTTCTTTTTTTTCAAAGATAACTGCAGTCTAAGATTTTATCATGCGAGGTCATGCACTGAAGATACTCGATGCAAGAGTTACAAAGATTTCGTTTTGCATTCCCTGCGTGGCCCTCAAAAGTTCAGTGGCATGCTTCTGGGAAAGAGGTGCTTCACCTTTATTACAATGTCATGATGGGAGTTATTCATTATGGAGAAATTTACCAACCTCCAGAAACAAAACTTGCTAGTTATGTGGTCCCTCTTCAGTTTAATCTAGGTCTTGTGAGTGAAGCTGTCTGAAATGACAAGTGGTTTTCATGTGCCTCAATCTTCGGTTGCCCAGTTCGAGATGCGTTAAAAGGTTTTGGTTTTTAAAAAGCAGTAAGGTTCAAAATTACATATCTTCTGATTTGCTGCATATACAACAATTATTATAGTACTAGGCACCTCAATCAGGTGTCAGATTCAAATTGGAAGGAAGCAATTCACAAGCCAAACCTTCCACTACTTTTTTTTCTTTTTTTGCATACATTACCAAAACATCTTTATTTGCAAATTAACACTCCAATGCAAATTGCAAGTACAGTAGTTTGTGTAACATTATCTCAGAAGTTTATCAAGTCGATTCCACTTAGTTTTCATCTTTGAAAAGCAATAAAATAAAAAGTCCTTTCCTCAACAGTGCAGATCTGTCGAGAGCACTGACCATGTATAGCGGAGCAGAGTTGACAACAGTTGCTTTTTTTTTTTTTTTTTACCTTTGGGGCCTTGCTGCCGTCCAGTCTGTTGTAGTTGGAATTCATGATGACACATTCCTTTTCACATTGGTGTCATCTTAGATGAAGATTCCTTAGTGTAATGCAAGGCTAACAGTGCCTTGGCCTCATAATGTCACTGGAAGTCGTTCTGTAGAGATACTTGTGTGGGGATTTCTGATATCCTGCTTGCTAACTTCATACTGGGCTTTCAGTAGTTGTGCTATAAAGGTATATATTATAAAGTATGCTTTAGAAGTCCTTTTGTAGCCAAAAAAAAAAAAAGTGCTGCCTAGAACAATTTAAAAAAATAGGTCATTCTGGGTAGGAATATGACTTGTGGCTTGTGTCTCGATGTTACGTGTCAGTTAATTTTGATATCTGCTGCATTTCAAAAAGTTTTGACCCTTATAAAAATGTGTTAAACTTTGAATAAGATGCTGCAATAGAAATGTGTTGGTCTTGTCTCGCTTGCTTTAAGCCTGTATTTTTTTAATCCTGGCTGATTTACTTGTAATCTTTTCTCCTGCTGATCTTCTCTCTCAAAATAATTTTTTTTTTTTTTTTTTTTTACTAGTGAGCATTTTCTAGCTACTGGAGTAGCATCAGAGTTGTTTACTGGAGTGTTTTATCAATAGCACGCCATCTAAATGAAATGAATAGTAATTTTTTCCTGCAAACTTTCCTTCACTCCAGGCACTACATATAGTGTTGACTTGGACATGGAGCAAGAAAGGGAAATAATAATGTAAAAAAATCCATAAGTAATGAAACTGAAGCGAGTTTAATTTTACTTCTCATCCTTCTATGCTGTTTTACCTTTTCCAGGTCATACTGTGAAATTAGGTTAACAGTTTCTATTATGGAAACAACATTTCATTAAAAGTGGCTCACAAGTAGAAAAACTGCCCCTACCTCCTGCACTCTGCTTTAAATAAATAAAGTCATGAAAGTATTTTTCTTCTGTTGAACTTTTTTTTTGCTGTTTAATTTCAGAAATTCAGGTTCTTTGAAACTTGGACTGTGGTAGGGTTGGCTTGGGCTGTAGATTTGGTCAGGATCAGGTCCCCAGTGAGCCACACCACTCCAACCACTTTTCATCCCTAGGTGCATGTTTATTTACAGTACAACTGTCCAGACGTACCAAAACCCCAATACAGAGTCCAAAACCTCTAAGGGAGATGATTGCAGCAAGCCCATTCTCTCACCAAGCTTTTCCCAGGCAGTACCGTGACCAACTTGCATGCTGCTGAGCTCCTTCTCCAGCCCCAACCAGATACAGACTGATCTTATTGCAGAGCTTCCTGATCTTATACCCCCAAGAAGGAGCATGACCTATAGAGGCAGCCAAGTCACTTAAAGGAATAGTCCCTCCTAGCTGCACAGGAAGGCCACACCAGGACTTACCCAGGCCCTAATCCTACAGCCACTTAGGGCCAAACATCATAGATTCTACAATAACTAGAGAGCTTGTGAAATAACATCACAAGGCTGAATTAAAGTTGATCAATTGAATAACAGATTTTTAGCTCGACTGCTTCAAACTCCTTGGTTTTGTTAACCTGTTGTATTTCCACAGCCAATAAATACTTTGGACAAAGGATATCTTCAATAAAGGCAAACTTAGGTTTTTGTTTTTTTTTAAAATAGAGAAACCAAAGAAACAATCACAATGTTTTCAGGTCATTGCTGAGCTTCATACCTTTTAAAAAAAAAAAAAAAAAAAGAAAGAAAACTAGTCAAAGGAATGACAGAAGTAGCCACCCTGAGTTGCCTGTGAGCAAGAGGAGTGGGTTAAAAATTCAAGAAAATAAAAATAAATCTAACTACTTTCTTTCTGAAAAAACCTTCCCAATATTTGAGGCATTTCCTTCCCTGCTATTCCCCCTCCTACCTCTTATTTCTCCTTCTGTCCCCTGTCAGTGCTCCGCACGGGTAGCTCTGCGTGTGGCCGACAGGAGGCAGAAGAAGAAAACCTCATGCGCATGCGCGGAGCTGCCCCCACTCAGTCTTACCTTCGGCCGATAGGACGTTACCAGCGGCTTCGCCATTCAAGAACCTAGGAAAAAAGAACAAGAACAAAATTTGAAACAAACAGCACGAAACAAAAATTAGGCTTGGTGCGCACCGGATCGGGGGAGTTGACATCTAAAACCCCTCCGCCCTCCCCCTGAGGTTGCCGCGCAAAGTGCCCGGGGAGCGTGGAACGGCGGAGACTTTTGTCAGGGTTGCCACGCAAAGTGCCTGGGAACCTGAGAATCAAAGGACCAGAGTCCGTCCCTCCGCCAGGTAATACCCAGACCGGCCACTGCGCGCAACATGCCCGGCAGCCACACCGGTAACGGTGAGTAAAGCCCTGAAGGGCTCACTCCCACTCCACCGGCCCAGAGAGACAGAGAGGCAGCTCCAGTAGCCTGCAGCCTGTATCCCTCATCTCTCTCTTCCCTCTCCCATGAGCCCGGTAGTCTGCAACTTCTCCCCGGCCCGGAGAGACAAGCGGCAGCTCCAGCAGCCCTACAGCCTGCCCCCTTTTTCTTCCTTCCAAGGGCAATGGAAGCGGCAATTGAGGGAGCAGCAGGGCAGGCAGCCCCGACGCAGGAGGATCCCCCTGCGGACATAGCTTCCCTCACCCCAGCCATGGCGCGGATCCAGCAATCCCTGGACCGCCTATGGGAACTGCAGGGCAAGGGAGATGGCAGGCCTGCCCCTCCCCCCACCGCACAACCAAAGGCGGGAAAAGCCTCAAGCAAGGCAAAGAAAACCAAAAGGCCACCAGGTGGCGCTATGGCTAGGCTGCTTAGATCTCCTCACTCAGCTGAGGAGAGTGGGGGGGAGTCACAAGCAAAGAGAGCGAGAGAGGCTTCTCATGCAGATTTGGGCTCAGATTCCGACCACGAGTCAGGGCAGGAGTTGGAGGAATTTGAGGACTCACCTCCTCAGGAGGTGCTAGATCCCAGAGACACAGAAAGAAAGTCCCCCCTGTCCTGCAGGAGTGAATTCATGTCTCGGGTCACCAAGACCCTCAAACTAAGGCTGCTTTTAAACGAGGAGCGCTGAAGCGCCTCCTCAACGCTTCATTAAAGGAAAGCCGCCGGAAGTGACGTTCTCCCCGTTGCCGCCGGCAGTGGCGGCT
The DNA here is from genome assembly GCA_003113815.1 of Sphenodon punctatus. NCBI lineage: Eukaryota > Metazoa > Chordata > Lepidosauria > Sphenodontia > Sphenodontidae > Sphenodon > Sphenodon punctatus. Next base: position 152,255 of record QEPC01014734.1, on the reverse strand, counting down.
GGAGACATGGGGCTTTGGAGCGGCGCGTTCTTAAGACTTCAATTATCTGGCTAAGAACACGTCGCTCCAAAGCCCTGTGTCTCCAGCCGCCGCCAGCAACGGGGAGAACGTCACTTCTGGCGGCTTTCCTTTAATGCGGCGTTGAGGAGGCGCTTCAGCGCTCCTCGTTTAAAAACAGCCTAATAGAGAAACTCCTAAAAGAGGCCTCCTCCGACTCTCAGGGAGAGGAGGAGCAAGAGTACCTGCCATCCTATCACGGCAAGGAAATGGGGGTTCCCTTGGATAAATTTGAGAAACTGATATTAGGGGAATGGAAACAACCGGAAAGGAACCAAAGAATGAACAAAACCCAAACTTCTCTCTATTCGCCCTCTCGCAAGAAAGAGCTCTTGTTAAAAAAAACCAAGATAGATGCTGCAGCACTCTCCTTGGCAAAACAAACGGTATTCCCCACAGAAGGGGACTGCTTCCCCAAGGATGCCACAGCTAGGGGGATAGAGTCATCTCTGAGAAGGGGTCTAGACTACTCAGCCATTTCCATGAGAATCAGTGTAGTATCATCCTACGTGGCTAGAGCATTACTGGCCTGGACCCAAGAGACCCAGAGTGCCCATATCTCTGATAACAGGGCACAGATCCTGGCAGCCAGGATCAATTTAGCCACTGCCTTCCTGGCAGATTCCACCACAGATTCTATGCTATGGGCGGCTAGATCTGTAGCATCCTCAGTGGCAGTACGACGCAAACTATGGCTTCGTTCTTGGCAGGGGGACTCCACCGCAAAGAGCCTTCTCGCGGCAGCCCCCTATAAAGGATTTAAATTGTTTGGTATCTGCCTAGTCACCGTCTTGGCAGATGCAAACGATAAAACAAAACAAAAGACCCTACAGCAGATGGGGGTTAAAAATAATCTTTTTCGTGCCCCTACGTATAGACCCAGGGGAGCCTCTGGTTCCAACTATGGCATATTCAGAAGACAGGGCCAATCTAGATTCGACCAGTCTAAGCAGTTTAACCCCAGAAAGGGAGGTAGGGGTCAGGGCTTTAGGCAACAGCGACAGAGAGTCTTTCCCCAAGCCCAAAGAAAAACAGAGGCATGACTATCCAGAGCCACTGCAGGTAGGAGGCAGGCTGCAGCCTTTCTTCACAATCTGGGAGCAGTCCGTCTCTGACGCCTGGGTTCTGGACTGCATCGACAATGGCTACCACATTGATCTAAAAAGCTCCCCTGCGCAGGGATTCATCATGACCCCGAGATCAGCAAACCACTGCAAACACTCCACGATGCTGGGGGAGATCCAAAGGCTCATGACAACTAGAGCCAGTACCCGCGGAACAAAGGAAACTGGGTCTATATTCAATCCTGTTTCTCGTCCCCAAGAAGTCAGGAGGCTGGAGAGCGGTATTAGATCTCAAGAGGCTGAACAAGGCGGTCCGATACCACCATTTCAAGATGGAGACGGTTGCATCCATCTGTCAGGCCATCAGAAGCCAGGATTGGCTGGCATCCCTAGACCTCAGGGATGCGTATCTACACATCCCGATATGCATTCCACACCGGCTTTATCTTTGTTTCTGTTATCAGGGACAACATTACCAGTTTCGAGCACTCCTATTTGGCTTGTCGTCTGCACCGAGGACTTTCACCAAAATCCTGTTACCATTGGTAGCGAACCTCAGAAAGGACGGAGTCCACCTTTACCCATACCTAGACGATCTGCTAATACGGGCATACTCTCAAGAGAAGCTCCAAAAGGATGTACGCAAGACCATAACATACCTTGAGAACCATGGATTTCTGGTAAACAGGGAGAAGAGCCACCTAGTTCCCACCAACAAACTAGAACACCTGGGGGTACTCATAGATACTTAGGCAACGCGTACATCCCGGCAACCAGACAGCAGCGCATCAGATCCATGCTCCAGATCTTAAGATACAAGCAGCGAGCAAGACTAAAGTACCTAGCCCAACTGTTGGGTCTATTGGTCTCCTGCACAAAGCAGGTACAGTGGGCACGATTCCACCTTCGCCCCTTGCAACAGCTGCTGAGGCCTATGCAGTTAGAGCTTACCAGAGGTCTCAATCCGTGGGTCAAAATTCCACGAGGATTAATGAAATCAATGTCCTGGTGGTCAGACCCAGAAACCTTCAAGACGGGAGTGCCCTTAGCCGAACCAAATCGCGTGACCATCACCACGGATGCCAGTCTGACGGGATGGGGTGCCCACATGGGATCCACATCAGTAAAAGGACTATGGTCCCAGTCTGACACCAGTCAGAACATCAATGTGTTGGAGCTCAAAGCGATCCGTCTGGCTCTCCAACAGCTGAGCCACATCATAGGACCTGCCCACGTACTTGTCTATACGGACAACATCTCCGCAAAAGCATACGTCAACCATCAAGGGGGGTCCAGGGCCCTTGCACTTCAGCGCGAAGCGGTGAAACTCTTCACTTGGGCACAGAACAACCTATGGTCATTGAAGGCCCTACATATCAAGGGGATGGACAACGTCCAAGTGGACTGGCTGAGCCGGCAAACTCTCGAACTGCACAAATGGCAACTACATCCGGACGTATTCCAATCCCTGATAGAGCACTTCGGACAGCCAGTGATGGACTTGTTCGCGAGCAGAAAAAACACTCAACTGCCCGAATACGTGGCAATGACAGCGGATGGAAGGGCACAGGCAGGGGATGCCCTCAATCAGAGCTGGCCGGGAGGTCTTCTCTATGCATTCCCCCCGTTCCCCCTCATAGCGAGGTCAATAGCCAAGCTTATCAGGGAAAGGGCCCGGGTTATCTTTGTGGCACCTTGGTGGCCAAGGAGACCCTGGTTCTCAGATCTAGTACAGTTTAGCCAAGCCAGCCCAATGCAACTACCATTAAGACAGGATCTCTTGTTACAGGGTCCCTTTCTTTGCGACAACCTCCGCACCCTAAATCTGACAGCGTGGCTCTTGAGCGCGCAGCCCTAAGAACCCAGGGTTATTCAGAGGTGGTCCTAACCACCTTACAATGGGCTAGACGACCAGCCACCAGACGAGCTTATAGCTCTACCTGGAAGACATTTACCAGGTGGGCAGGGGAAAGAAGCGTGGACCCCTCGCAGGCAGGGGTACATTTAATCCTCTAGTTCCTTCAGGAAGGATTAGAGAAGGGTCTAAGACCAAACACACTAGCTCGCCAGGCAGCTGCTATTGCTTCTGTCTTACAAGCAACCTCTAGTAAAAGAGTCCTGCCCCATAAGCATATAAGACCGTTTCTATGAGCAGCTTGTAACATATGCCCCCCGGTGGTTCACAGATGCCCCTCATGGAGCCTTAGTCTGGTCCTTGATGCCCTACCAAAGCCCCTTTCGAGCCACTCCGCCATATATCCTTATACATGTTGACCCGTAAGGTGGTGTTTTTAGTGGCAGTAACTTCAGCCCGCAGGGTTTCAGAGTAGGGAGCCTTGTCTATGGATGACAATTATTGTTCATTTGGGGAACAGACAGTTACGCTTAGAGTGGATGAGGCCTTCATCCCAAAGGTGAACCCGTCCTTCCATAGGGCACAGGAGCTAATCCTACCTTCATTCTGTCCCAATCCAGTACATCCTAGGGAGAAAATATGGCATATCCTGGATGTCAGAAGGGCTTTGAAAATTTACCTTAGGAGGACACAGAGCCTTGAGGTCGACATTGGCCCTCTTTATTAATATCAGACCTAGCTATGGGGGTAGAAAGGCCTCAAAAGCCTTAATTTTGAAATGGCTTAAACAATCCATCATAGAAGCCTATTCTTTGCCTTATAGGCTATCGCCCTTGCAGGTCTGGGCACACTCTGTCAGAGGTGCTGCCACATCGTATGCCTTTAAGGCTAGGGCATCTTATGACGAAATTTGCAGGGCGGCAACTTGGTCCTCCCTGCATACTTTCGTAAGACATTATAAATTAGATTTCTACAAGTCCGCGGATGCGGCATTTGGCAGCAGGGTCTTACAGACAGTTCTGGACGTTCCCAGGGCTGTTTGTTCCCACCCATAATTGAAGCTCGGGTACATCCCGTGCGGAGCACTGACGGGACAGAAGGAGAAACAAAAATTGGTCACCTACCTCGGTGAATTTGTTTCTCTTCTTTCCAACTGTCAGTGCTCCGGCCCTCCCTGTCAAACAGCATTATTCTGAAGGGAGTGAACGTGTAGGGATGCTCAGTTTAGTTACAATAACTGTCAACAGTTCAATTAGGTCCGTAACACCAAGTGTAAAGGGCATATACTAATGAATGTACATAAGAATTACAGGAATGACGAGACGACCGTCGGCTTGGTTATCGACTGAGTGGGGGCAGCTCTGCGCATGCGCATGAGGTTTTCTTCTTCTGCCTCCTGTCAGCCACATGCAGAGCTACCCGTGCGGAGCACTGACAGTTGGAAAGAAGAGAAACAAATTCACCGAGGTACGTAACCAATTTTTGTTTTCTCCTCCTCAGCGTACCTTGATGAGGGAAGTCACCTCCCTTCTTTCTCCACCTGACCCCATGACCCCATCCCCTCTTGCCTCCTAACATTGATTGCCCCCACTGCTGCACCTTCTCTGCTGCACATCAATCGCTACTGCTCTACTGTGTTTACATTTATCTTCAAAATACTCCACCGTCTCCCCTATCCTTAAGAAAGCCACTCTTCCCCCCCCCCCCCCCCCCACCTTTCCAACTATTGTCCCATTTCGCTTGTACCCTTTGCTTCCAAGCTCCTGGAGCATGCTGTCTACGTGCACTGTCTTGATTTCCTCTCTTCAAATTCCTCCCCCGACCCCCTTCAATCAGGCTTCCGCCCTCTCCACTGGACTGAGACTGCCCTCACTAAAATTACCAATACTCTTCCCTTAGACTTAGCTAAGGGCCTCTATTCCTTTCTTGTCCTCCTTGATCTCCATTCTGCTTTTGATACAGTTAACCATGGCTGCCTCCTGGATTTGCTACGCTCCCTTGGTTTCCGGGACTCTGTTCTCAACTGGTTCTCTTTGTATCGCTTGAACCACTCCTTCAGTGTTTTCTCTTCCTGGTACCTCCTCTATTCCCCTCACTGTTGGAGTTCTGCAAACCTCTTTCCTGGGCCCTCTCCGCTTTTGAATCTCGTGGCTTCCAGTATCACCTGTATGCTGTTGACACGCGGCTCTCTTCTTTCCACTCCTGCGCTCTTCTCCTCCATCCAGTCACATATTGCTGGCTATGTCTCTGTCATCTCTGCTTGGATGTTTTGGCGCCAACTCAAACTTAATATGGCCAAGACCAAACTCCTCATATCACACCCCCCCCCCAAAAAAAATTCCCCACCTACTTCCCTTTCAATCTCCATTGAGGGTGTCGCCGTCCAGCCTGTTCCTCAGGCGCGTAGCCTGGGATTCTTCTTTGATTCTTTCCTCTCCGTTACACCTCAGATCCAGACTATTGCCAAATCCTGTTGCTTCACCCTGTATAACATTGCAAAATATGGCTCTGCCTTACTGTTTCCACTGCAAAAACTCTAGTCCATGCTCTAGTCATCTCTCGCCTTGACTACTGCAACTTCCTTCTTACTAGCTTCCCCTGCTCTAATCTCGCCCTCCCTACCCCCTTGTCTCCATTCAACGCTCTACTGCCGGTCATCCACCTTGCCTGTCACTTTGACCATGTTCAGCCCCTCCTCCCCACCCTACACTGGCTCCCTTTACATGAACGCATTCAACACAAGCTCCTGGTTTTCACCTTCAAGGTTCTTTGAGGGCTTCCTCCCCCATATCTCTCTGCACTTGTAGCCTGCCACACTCCTGCCTGGGAGCTTCGCTCCTCCTCTGCCCCTACCCTCGCCTGCTTGCGACCCCCTTGCTCCTCTAAACATCTTTGCCCCTTCTCTCTTGCTGCCCCTCATGCCTGGTACTCCCTCCCTCCCAACTTTCAAATCCCTCTTGAAAACCTTCTGTCAGGCCTTCTCTAGCTCATCATGAGTGAAATTGCATCCTCTTCCCCCTTACTTAGAATCTAGTTCTCTATAACTAAGTGAAGCACGTGCACCTACAGTTTCTCAACCTCATGAATGGACTCTTGTGTCTTCCAATGTTCATTTCTCCCATGTCTCCCCATCCCTTGTCTCTTAGATTGTAAGCCCCCTGGGGGTAGGGAACCTGTCTATTGATTGTACAACTATTGACAACGCTCACCAAAGATGGCATACTAATAGGGATTCCAATTATTGGGGGTGTTATGACACCTTTGTCATAGTCAGGCCATTACTTTATGAAGGCACAGATCCCTGCTTTTCTATTCTCTCATTGGGAGTGGTGGACCTATTAGGATAGTCTGCCATCGGAGACTAATGGATCCAATTGGTTTCTAGAACTCCCTGGGGGATCTGCCTACTGACCTTAGCAGCTACTCTGTCGATGACCTGGTCATTTTGTTGAATGACATCTTTACTATAACCATCAGCACAGTTGCACCCAGACGTCCACTCCCTCCACTGTGGCAGCACAGACTCCCGCTAAAGCCAGCCGATTGCGGCTTAGATAATTTCTAAAGGACTTTGCCATGGCTGTGATGGCGGCAAAGAGAGCTTTCTTCTCTGCGATCATACCATCTGCGAAGCCTCGCAGACTGTTCTGGTGGTGAGGGGGACTGGTTAATCCAGTCTGCCTCTACCTGGAAATTGAGTCATCTAATGCCCGTTGTGACATTTTTATTAATTACTTCGCAGACAGCATTACTTGTATTCACCACAACTTGGGTGCTGCCATTTTACCTGCAGAGTTTGAGGTTATGGAAGCTCAGTCTTGTCCTGTTTATTTGGATCAGTTTCAATAGGTATCGCCCACCAATTGCAGGGGAGGTGGTTGGGGCTGTGAGGACAACCAGTTGTGAACTAGATCCTTCCCCGTCCCAGCCAGGAGATACTGTGTCCGCTGCTGGCTGGGGCTTGGATTCATGTATCCATTCCGGTTGGACCTTTGCCCTGTTTATGGCACAGACTGCGCTTGTGGCCTTGGTCAATTACCTGCACCTGGAGATTCCCCATTCCCCAGACAAGGAGCATTCTACCTTGTTGATCCTGTTAGATCTTTTCGCGACTTTTGATACCATTGATCATGAGGTGGTGTTGAGAAGACTGTGGGACCTGGCAGGGGTTAGCAGGACCACTCTTGAGTGGTTCTGCTCTTTCCTGTTGGGGAGGTCCCAGAGTGGTGATGGGTGATGCTTGTTGTCTTCTCGGGACCTCCTTGTAGGGTCCTGCAGGGTTCCATTTTTTTTTTTTTTGGTCCCCTCTTGTTCAACGTGGGCGAAGTCATTTGGAGGTTTGGGGTGAAGTGCCATCAGTACGTTGATGATGCCCAGCTCTACCTTTCTTTTTAGTCTGACCCAGGCTTGGCAGTCTTGGTGCTTACCTGTTGCCTGGCTGCTGTTGGGGGCTAGGTGAGGTTGAGCCGATTGAAGCTAAATCCAGACAAGACCGAGGTGGTGGTGATTAACCAGTCTTGTGGCCTGGAGGGGATTGAGACTCCTCTTAATTGTCCCCTCTGCTCAATCAGGTTTGCAACCTTGGTGTGCTTATTATTATTATAAACATTTATATAGCGACAGTCATGTGACCTGGTGCTGTACAGAACATAGAATTAGATGCGGTCCCTGCCGGTGGCTTACAATCGAAAAGACAAAGGGGGGGGAGACAGGGAGAGGGGACAGTGGGAGAGACGGGAGAAGACAAACAAACATTCAAGCGGATGCGAAGTCTCAGGTGCGTATGCTTGGCTTGGTTACAAAGAGGTTGGTAGCAGCAGTCAGCAGAGGAGGGCCGACAGTAAGTGTATGGGGAAAGACTAGCAGGCATTGGGAAAGGCAGCAAGGAAAAGGTGGGTCTTGAGGAGGGATTTGAAGGAGCGGAGGGAGGAGGCAAGGCGGATGTGGGCAGGGAGGGAGTTCCAGGCATGGGG
>QEPC01014734.1:101937-137356 GCA_003113815.1 Sphenodon punctatus | reverse complement strand
CCCCCCCCCCCCCCCGCCCCGCATGGTAAATCGCGCCGAGGTGCAGAATTGAGCCCTGACTCCCGCGGAATTTTTTTAAAAATTCCGCGGAAGAATCGGGACCCTGATCATGACTACTAAACTCCTAAGTAAACTTTCCTACGTTTGCTGACAGAACTGCTGTTTTTCTCCTTTGGGGGAATCTGACAGGGTGAAGACTTTGCACAAAGATTTTTCACTGAACTGTGAAGTCCCGTTTAACCTTCAAACTGGCGATGTCAAGGGTACCGAGTCCTCCTCCTCCGGCAGAAATGTCGAGTGGACCTGTGGCAGAGAGCTGGTGTTATACTCAGGTAACGTAATCCCTTACATATGCAGCTGGCCATTTGAATTGGGCATTCTCTAGACAGAATTTGGGAGATATTGGCTGGTACAGGTCCATGAATTTGGCTTCTGTTTAATTGTTGCATCTTGCAATGTTCATTGGCAAGTCACCAGTAAGTTCATTGTCAATGCAAGCTCCACTACTAATTCGTATACAACAAAATGGAAGGCAGTTGGCAGCAGCTCACCAAAGCAACCCCTAAACTGATTGCAATATTTAATATTGCCAGGCTTTGCAGTGACACCTGTGAATGTGCTAAACCTCTGTATGGAACTAATGTTAAATTGTCAAACACCTTATGTGGTCTAAACCCGCTTTAGAGACTAGGCTTCCAGACTTGAAAGTCTCATTGCAAACTGAGCTAGTACAACTAGGACTATGTTAGACTCTTTAATTACAACATTTAATGACTCTCCAGCTCAAAACTGTGTTTTCTTGGGGACCTGCATAGGAGAAGGCTGTACCAGGTCAGAGGGATGTCCCTGAATTAGTCTTGAAGGCCTGGTCTTGGAACAGACAATCACTGAAAATCTTAGTTTCTTGTGCATTCCCTTTTGGATTGCGTTTCACTTGCAAAAGGAGGAGGAAAGGTTGATGTGCTTTGGCTCAGCCTTTCATTGCCTGCTGAAGAGTTATAGTTGAGTTGCCTTAAAAGACTTTTGAGATTAGTAACGGGGGTAAAGCTATTTTGGTTCTCTACTTCAAATTGTTTACCCTGCTCAGTCACATCCCTGAGTTGTGGCCTGGTTTTGTATTTTCAGATTAAGGTGGTAAAGTTCTCCTACATGTGGACCATAAACAACTTCAGCTTCTGCCGGGAGGAAATGGGTGAGGTCATCAAAAGTTCAACCTTTTCATCAGGAGCCAATGATAAACTGAAATGGTAAGAATGAAAGTGCAAGGTAATCAGCCAGCAGATGTACATCGCCATGAGACCCTGATGCCTTCACACGAATTCCTCCAGTATAGAAATACTGCAAAGAGGGGCTTCTTTCCTTGAACCCAGCTACGTACATGCTGGTAAAACTGTTTCATTGGCAGTGTTGAGAAACCTAAATTCTTGAAGATTTTTAAAGTCAGAAGTGACCACAGAGGACTTGTAGAATGACCACCTATATTAATTACCTAGACAAAAAACCTTTGGTTTAAGAAGTTTGTTAAGGTGGTATTACAAATTATACTCCAACGTTAACATGACAGTAAATTGTATGTTAAGGCAACTTTATTAAATATCAGACCAATCTATACATTTTTCTTTTCTTACTCATTAATAAAAAAAAATTATGACAACTGAAATTACACTGCATACGTGTGGTATGGTGACTGAACAATACTTAGACGTGATGAGGAATGTATACTGTTTAATGACGAAGAAAACGGCGGTTGCTCCATGGGTGCGGGTGAGCGGGGAATGTGTGTGCAGCCGTCTGCACGCCCTACCAATGCGCCCATGGACCCGCCACCCGGCAGAGCCATGTAAAAATGGCCTGTGAGGAGCCACTCGATGAACAGAAGGCTGCTGCCTTGTAAACAAGGTTCTTCGAGATGGCTTTGAATATTCTCACAACACCTACCCTTCCAGCTCCCCATGGAATTTTCTTATATTCCTAGAAAGGGTTGGAAGGAACTGTCATTCTGAGAGGGAGAGTGCTTTTTATACTAGAGGAGCTCAAGACCATCACGTGGTAGATTTGAATAGGGTGAGCATGCACAACCCAATTGTGAGAATGTTAGGAGGCATCTCGAAGAACCTTTACAAGGCAACAACCTTCTGATCACTCACATGTGGAGGAGGAGTTGGTAAACAAACAGCTTTATCTCCCAGTCCAGAACAGTGTCCGGGTGTCCGCTGCTGCACTACTAGCAGGCAGAGGCAGGTGAGGAATGGGGACATCCCCGCCCCTGGACTCCCCTTCGTTGTTTGTAATCACAGAACACATGTGTTGCTGGAGGAAAGCTAGAATGGTCGCCTACTGGAAGTTTTTGCTCTACTGACTCCCATTGAACAGCATAGGTGCTGTTCAATGAGAGTTTGCTACCACCTTAACTATAGGACCACAACTGGCCCTATAATATAGGCCGTTGGATTTATCCTAGTGATTAGAGAGTCTCTCTGCCACTTGAGACTGACATGGCGACCACACTCTATCCTAGATCAAGCCCATTGTTTTTGTTTATTTGAAACATGTCATTTCACTCTGTACAATATTGCTAAAATCTGTCTCTGGCTTACTGTTGCTACTGCAAAAACCCTAGTCCATGCTCTAGTTGTCTCTCACCTTGACTACTGCAACTTCCTCCTGACTCGCCTCCCCTGCTCTGATTTTGCCTCCCCCCCCCCCCAAAAAAAAATATCTCCATTTAGTGAGCTGCTGCAAAAGTCATCCACCTTGCCTGTTGCTTTGACCACGTTCAGCTCCTTCTCTCCACCCTACACTGACTCCCTTACATGAACACATTCAACACAAGCTTCTGGGCTTTAACCTTCAAGGCTCTTCGTGGCCTTCCTCCCCCATATCTCTCTGCTCTTGTATCCTGCCACACTCCTGCCTGGGAGCCTCGCTCCTCCTCTGTTCCCACCCTCGCCTGCTCACGACCCCCTTACTCCTCTAAACATCTTCACTCCTTCTCTCTTGCTTCCCCTCATGCCTGGAACTCCTTCCCTGGATATGTTCACTCTGCTCCCGCCCTCCCAACTTTCAGATCCCTCCTGAAAAGTTTTACCTCTTCAGTAAAACCTTCCCCAGCTCATTATGAGTGAACTTGCGTCCTCTTCCCCCTTATGCAGAATATAGTTCTCTATAACTAAGTGAAGCACGTGCACCTGCAATTTCTCAGCCTCATGAATGTACTCTTGCTTCTCCCAATGTTCGCCTCTCCCTTGTCTCTTAGATTGTAAGCTCCCTGGGGGTAGGGACCTGTCCGTAACTGTTGATTGTACAGTGCCAGGTACATTGGCTGGTGTTTTATAAATAATAATAATAATTTCAAAAAGTGTCAGATCTTGATTTGCAGGCTGCGTGGAAACTTCAACTGAAGCTGGCCACTGTCCGAGTCAGCTTGATAGACCATTGGTCTGACTGTATTGCACTACTTATGTTCTTATGGAGAATCTACCACCTTGTTAGTCTGTCCCAATGTTTAATCAACCTTACTGTTAACATACAAATTTTTGTTTCTAACTTGAATTTGTCCAGCATAAACTCTCAGCCATTGGTTCTTGCTGTGTCTTCCTCTGCTGCAATAACAAGCCCTTTAATGACCATTTCTTTATCCCCAGAAAGATACTTATGGTGCAATCAAATCAGTCTCGTTAATCAAGCTTGTTTTTGATAAGCTAGTCAGAATCTGTTCAGAGTCTTTATATGTTTAATGTAAATCATTTTTAATGACCTAGCTCTGTTACGCATTTTGAACTAAGTCACCTGTACAAGTTATATCTCAGGACCTGAGTGTTGGCACAGATAAGATACATGAGTTTCCTTCTTAATTTTGCAACTCTGACTAAACAATTTGCATGCTGTGTAAGTTTCACAGGGACTATTTAATTAAAAGCTATGTATGACCTGCCAGGAAAGTGTTCCTTACAGCTCATTCAGATGTCTGCTTCTGCAGGTGCTTGCGCGTGAACCCTAAGGGCTTGGATGAAGAAAGTAAAGATTACCTGTCACTCTACCTGTTGTTGGTCAGTTGTCCAAAGAGTGAAGTTCGAGCAAAGTTCAAATTCTCCATCTTGAATGCTAAAGGAGAAGAAACAAAAGCAATGGGTATATGGCAGCTGCTCTTATCTGCTTAACACTTACTTTTTTCCTGCTGCACTTGTTTACAGCATTAGTTGAAATATCATGTCTGTCTTCCAGAGAGCCAGCGAGCATATCGGTTTGTACAAGGCAAGGACTGGGGATTCAAGAAGTTTATTAGAAGGGATTTTCTCTTGGATGAGGCTAATGGACTTCTTCCAGATGACAAACTCACTCTCTTCTGTGAGGTACGTCTCCAGTGCACCTGAAAGGGTAACAAACGTATTAACCTGAAGTAGTTACAGGTTGCTTTTAAACATGCTTTTCTGAATTCAGGTAGAACTCTTGTGTAGAGAAATGTTAACTACAAGGTTATTGCTGTGTTCCTTTTTTGTGACTGTTGGAAATGTGCAACCTCATGTCTGTTGTTGCTGTGCGACTGTGGTTCTTTGCAGAGCCAGAAGAGCAATGAACCTATCCAGTTGCTGCTTGAGTCCTCCTCCCCAGCTCTATATCAACAGGATAGTGGGAGTGGGCCCCAAAGCAATTTTGTGGTTTTGAGGAACATCTTCCAGAACAGAATATAAGGAACATTACAAATGGAATCTATGTGATATGAAGTCTCTTAAACAGAGTCCAGCAGGTGCCACTCTGACAATTGAGGAGAGATTTCTGCATAGTAGATGTTTTAAGTAGCTTCATGTACTAGAGATGCTTCAGAGCATTAAGAGTATAAAGTGCTGCCCCTCATACCTGTCTTAAGGGCAGGGAGGATTATAGCAAGCAATGCTTCATCTAACAGTTACATAAGAATATCCTGAAGAAGATGCCACTTCAACCAACACACAGTTTAACTGGTCAGACACTTCACTCACATGGGATTTGGGTGAGGGTCGGAGGGGGTGGGGTGAGAGGCACATTTTGATTTTAAAGCTGTGCAGTGTTGGGTCTATATCAGACATGGACACCCATGAATAACTTTAAAAATGAATTTTGTAGATGAGCCTGTTCTTGAAGATCAACATGTACCCTGGCATAGTAATGGGTAAGCTATGAGAACCGGCAAAAAGGCAACACCTTGAGAGGTCACAGAGGACTTAAATTTTATTCTTACTACTAAAATAAGTTCTCTTTCAGAACCTCTTCTGGACTACCAAGCAAGTCCTTATTGCTGTTGCCATCTGTCATATGAAGTACAGGCTCAAGAAATTTAGGATTTCTAACAGTTAAAGGACAGGCTAGATACTTCCTATTCAGTCTGGAATCCCTGTTGGGAATTAATAACTGAATTGATAGATACAGATAAAGATCAACCAAAAATTTGCCTTAATAAAATATAAGTAATCCTAATGTACTTGGCAGATGTATGATGACAGCCTGTGTTTTAGTATTTAAGATTTAAGCTGAATATTCTTTGTTGTTTACGTTAAATTAACTGGCGTTACTGTCTTTGGGAAAGACCATCGAAAGGAATCTATACTATGGACTGTCCTGTGAACGTATGTACCCGTTTAGGTCGAAACAGATGTATACTTATACATGACTCTCCTTTGTATGTACCTTTTTAAAAAAAAAAAAAAAGAGGAGGAAAAAGGATTTCTAAGCATTATGAAGACAATCTCTAGAAAGAAAAAATAATGTAGAATATTCCAAAGCGCTTGGGGTGACTTCACTGTTCCCACTGAAGTAGATGGTTGACGTCAGCAGGCAAGGGCTTTTTAAAATCCCACTAGTAGTACAGTTCTCGTAATATACTATTAATATAATATCTTAAGTGAGATCTAGGTGTCTTCAGCAAGTGGTCTCTCTTCCCTAGAACGGCGTCTGCCAAATTGTTGCTTAGATGTAAGCAGACCCCATTAATCTACACCAGTGGAATCTAGAGCCCAGAAAGGATCAGGAAAGAAACTTTCCTCTCGTACAAACCTGAAGTATTCCATAGAGACAATCTTGCTCCCCTTGGCAGCCTGTCCAACCTCTCTCATTCTTTCCTAAAATAGTTCAAACTGCTTCCATGTAAAGTCAGCGTTTCCCAGAAAATTTTTTGCTCTTTGGCAGTGGCAGCCTTTCCTTCCATCTGTCCCTCTTTATTATTGTACAAGTTGGTATAGGAGTAGAAATAGTCCTGGTAGGCTTTGTGTTGCTGATCTTGGATGTGAAAGCAGTTTGGAAGCCAGAAGTTGTTCTGAGGGAAACTTTTGCTGGCTTTTGCTGATGCTCTAAGTTTCTTATCGTATAAATAGGTGTACCATATGCTCTTCTTACATTCTCTGCAGAGAAGGCCACAGGTGCTATGTGCTATTGCTTGCATCTGTGCCTCTTGTTCAGCAAGAATGTTTCCTATGCAGAAGCTCTCTAAGGACGTTGCAGCATTTGGTGTTGAGACTGTCATGGGGGAGGGTGTCTGGGGTGTGGTTTTTAGTTGTTTTTTTTAATAGAACAGAATACTACAGAGCAAACCTCTCTCATCTTTTCATAGTTCACTCAGTATTTTGCTTGTTTCTAATTTCCCTATTCTGTTTGATTCACCTCTAGCTTTGATATAAAAATAATAGCCTTTGTCAAATGGTCTCCACACGTACCCTGTTTTCTCACCGATTTGGGGCTTCTCAAGACTCTTTGGAAGTGGAATTACAGTGAGCAATATTACCTCTTGTTAAGTCTCCCTTGTACCAGTGTCGATACTGGCTACTGAGCGCTGATTACCCACATTGAAAGAATGGATGCCTTTGCTTTACCTTGGATGAGTCCTTTGGATGCACATCTCTCTTTTTCTCTCCATCTCCTACACTTATTCTGAGCAGATTTTTCTGAAATGACCAATGTTTAAAAATAAAATAAAATATTAGTCATTCTCTACTGAACCAAAAAACCTTACCTCTCCAACCTTTTTTCAGTATCATTCACAGAACCTTGACTACGTCCCCATCAGACGTACACCTTCCTTTCAAACCTGCGTGGCTAAGTTTGGCTCTTATGAACCTTCTGGAATTACCTTTTTGTCTTCCTGGACAGCAGTCCTGCTTTTTCCTCTCCAACCAGCAGGAGGCAGACCCAGACCAAGATCCCTGGAGGGATAGCTGGAGAAAAAGGCTTGGTTTATTCCTAGTCTGGACATTTTGTTAGGCCATTTGAGCTTCCCCAACACCTGCACTTTATTTTATTTTTTTACTTACAGATAATGGACTTTTCTAATTTAGGGGTGGGCAATCTCTGGCCCACAGCCAGTTCCTAGATCTGGCTCATGAATCCAACCCTGTGCACTGAAAGTACATGCTCAGTAGGAGTAGAGCCAAGATGATGATATGCTAGAAGCCTGTGACCCAACCCCAGCAGAATGCAACCGGTCAGGTGCACCCTTTCCCCAAGTCCCTTGGACTAGCTCCCCAGCTGCAGGAGGCCCGCGCTCCCCATGGGGTTTTGTGGTGTTGCAGCACTCCATGGGAGCACAGCCAAGTTGGGTATGGGAGGGGGAATGCTGTAGCCCTGTCCCTTGCTGAGTGCTGTGATGGTTTTTATTTTATTTACTTTATTACATACGTTTTTACCCTGCATCCTCCCGCACCATGGCAGCCCGGAGTGGCAAACAACATATAAAATCCAACAATAAAACACACAAAACTAAAATATTAAAATTACTAAAAGGCAGAATGCTAAAAGGCAATAAAGACAGCCCCCTTCCTTGAAGGCCTGGCGGAACAACCAGGTCTTACACGATCTTCGGAAAGAGGGGAGGTTCGGGGATAAACGGGCCTCCGTCGGGAGGAAGCTCCACAGTCTTGGTGCGGCCACCGAGAACATCCTCCCCGCTGTCGCCACCCAGGATACCCGGGGGATCTCGAGTTGAGCGCCCCTGGCCGACCACAGGGGCTGTGAAATGACCTGGGACCTGAGGCGGTCTCACAGATAAGCAGGCCCCAAGCCATTTAGGACTTTAAAGGTCATCACCAACACTTTGAATTGGGCCCGGTAGACTATAGGCAGCCAGTGCAGAGAACGGAGCACAGTTGTAATGTGCTTGTGGCAACCCGTTCCTGTTAGGAGATGAACCGCCACGTTCTGCACCATCTGCAGCCTCCGGACCGTCTTTAAAGGTAGCCCCAAGTAGAGTGCGTCACAGTAGTCCAGTCGAGCGGTAATGAAAGCATGGATGATGATTGCCAGGTCCGAGTTGGAGACATATGGCCACAGCCATCGCATCAGATGTAACTGGCGAAATGTTCCCCTTGCCACAGCCTCCAACTGATAATCCAGGTGTAGCTGTGGGGCGAGGAGCACCCCCAAACTATGGACCTGAGCAACCAGAGGGGGGCAGACCCCGCCGATAACAGGACCTACCACCCCCTCAGCCCTACCTATCACCTCCGTCTTGTTGGGATTCAGTCTGTCACTTTGCCCTCATCCATTCCCCCACAGCTGCCAAGCACCGGGGTAAGCACAGAGACTGCCAGGCCCGGATCTCCAAAAAATGAGAGGTAAAGTTGTGTATCATCGGTGTACTGATGATGTCGTATGCCGAACCGTCTCATGACCTCCCCCAAGGGTTGCATATACACATTGAGCAAAAGAGGGGACAGAATAGAACCCTGCGGGACTCCAAACGTGAGGTCCCAGGGAGATGACGTGTATTCTCCAAGAACCACTCACTGAGTTCTCCCTGCCAGGAATGAGCGGAACCATTCTAAAACAATCCCACTCACCCCGGCCCGGTCCTGCAGCCTTGTCACCAACATCTCATATCAACGGTATCAGACCCCGCCAACTGATCCAACAAGATCAAACTAGATTATCTGCCCTGAACTAATTCACGGCGTATGTCATCGATCAAGGCCACAAGTGCCTTGATAGATGTTGTAGTTATCCATGCCGAGGTGGGGGCACATCAAGACTCCCATCGCGTCAGGCCCAATGTAGTTGTACTAGGGGCCCTGGTCCGAGCAGGGTTCTAGGATGTACAATTTAGAAGATGAGTGCTTTGCCTACAGGCAGGATCTGACTGAGACCCTTCCTTCTCTTCACTTGCTTCAAGTGCACCCTCTTTAATACCTGGCTCACAAGGCTTGTAGTAATTTAAAAACAGCCTTCCTGCTCCCAATGGGCTATCTATCCAAGATCTAAGTGGTCAGAAGAACACTTGTGTCTCTTCTTCTCAGTTATACTGGAACCTGACCCAGCAATTTAAAGATCCTGTGGCTCTCTCTGTCCTCCATCTTTTATAAACATACACATTCTTTCACCCCTTCCTATGCTTGAGAGGGCATTAGATTTGTAACATGGACTTCTGACTAACAAAGAGAAAGACATCTGATTGTTTTAGATACCATCTTGTAACCATCAAATATGTTCAATCACTGCCTAGTTTGGGTTAAACTAGAACCAGTGACCACCTTGAACTCCCATGAATTCTCTGCTCCTTTCACTGTTTTAACCCTTACAGTTGCATGTGGCAAGATAATTACGCTTTACACAAAGTAGAAGCAAATTAGTTTTTGTCATTAAACATCAGAGAGCAAGGATGTTGAATTTCTAGTCAGCAGCTGAAATATTGGGACTAAACCAGAGGCAAAATGTGTAGACATGGTCTTGGCTTGCACAGGTTCTGTCTGCTGTTGGTCTGTTGCTGTGTGTTTTTAACACCGGGTTATGAAAGTTGTTTATAATTTGTAATTTTTTAAATGAGTTTTTTCCCTGTGTGTAACCTCCTCTGACTTCATGTTACTGTTAGCAAAGCTTTTCTGTGGGGTAAATGTCAATGTGTTGGTTCAAGGGAAAGATCTAGGTTAGATGTAGTGTTCGTGCAGGTGGGTCCCTACTGAAGGTGTTAACTGGTTAAATGGATTAGGTGTGGATTAGTGTGGAGACGTTGTTTTGGAGGCTCTGTTAGGTCCAGATAATATTGCAGTACAATTAGATATGCTTGAGAAGCGGTGGTTTTAATCTGTTTCACTTCCTCTGCCCTGGGACTTAGTTCGTTTTGGAGCGAAACTGACACTCTGGTTTCCTTACAGGTGAGTGTGGTACAGGACTCTGTCAATATCTCCGGCCAGAACACTATGAACATGGTGAAAGTACCCGAGTGCCGCTTAGCAGATGAGTTGGGAGGACTCTGGGAGAATTCTCGCTTCACAGACTGCTGTCTGTGTGTTGCAGGCCAGGAGTTCCAGGCTCACAAAGCCATATTAGCAGGTCGGTATTGACTTGTGCGGGGCTTAGCAGGATGGGAGACAGCAGCATCATGGCAAGTGGAGAGTTCTACTAAGACTTCAAGTTGAACTGCTTCTAGGGAATAGCAGCTACTGTTCCAGAGTGATTCTCTTCTGTTTGAATAATGCAGTTATTGCTTCATGTTCGTTGTTTTTTTCATTCCCTTTTAAATGGAACCACCTTGCAGAGGCACGTTCAGATGAATAGTGTTAAACCGAAGTAACTACTTTGATTTTAATTAAATTGAAGTACCTACTCCACTTTGATACTGTTAGCACTGCAGCTGCAAACAGATGCGGTTACTTTGCAGTGTTCCCCCTAAAGGTCATGACAAATCATGTTACGCTTTTTACTTCAAAGGGAAGAGTTCACACTACAGTTACTTAAATGTAAAAAGCAACGGGGTAGATGTTCTCATTTTTCAGGAGTGTGTACTTCAACTCCTAATTAGGAATAATGCTGATTTACGGCTGTTGACGTGTGAACCATTCAGGAGTGAAAGTGACCTAGGACTTAAACGTTTAAGTAGCTTTTTGTTGGAACATGCCCCAAGTTGAGAATAAGGAAAGTGTGTGTTGAGATCAGTGCTAGAAAGCATTTCCAAAGAGCCAGCTTTCATGCAAGGGTCATCCTTGTTTAGTGCCCTGAAATGCATCTGACTGGAATAGATCTCAATATTTTGCTCTTCGGCCCTGTTTAGACAGGCAAGAAGAATCCTTTGTTCACCTATTTTGGAGTTCCATTGATAGCAGTTTGCTAAAAATGATTCCTAGGAAACTGTGATAGTATTTTGATTTGCTTATGTGGAATGGCTTCTTTATTAGTGGCAGGGCAAAGGGGTGGAGGCAAAGGCTTCAGCTCTTATTGGGGGAGGAGGGGTAACTCTGTCTTTTAATCTTTCTTTTCTCACCCTGCCATAGCACGTTCCCCTGTTTTCAGCGCCATGTTTGAACATGAAATGGAAGAGAGTAAAAAGGTACGTGGATAGAGAAGTTTTCCTGACTGAGTGACTTGAAATATCTTTGATCTTTTTAATCTCCTGGCTAATACAAATTGTGTTCACTCCTAAATGTTTCTAAGGGGCTTCTTTTTTTTAACTTTAGATGCAGACTTTGCCTTTTAGTTGCCCTAGAGGGAAAAAGAAAGAGAATAGGGAGGCGATTGTAATCCTGTTGACATGGCAGGGGGTAGCAAGAGACAGACAGGGTAGAGAAAGCAGAGGATATAGAATGAAACTGAAATCTTTTTCCGTTCCCTCTACACATATTAGTGTATGTGTTGCTTCAGTAAATTCTCTCCATCTAGGCTGTATAGACCTGGAAGAACTCTGGAGGGAGAGGTCTGTCTTTAGCATTGTGTCAGCCTCCTAATCATGATCTTTCCTCTGGTGCAGAATCGAGTTGAAATCAATGACGTGGAGCCAGAAGTTTTTAAGGAAATGATGTGCTTTATTTACACGGGGAAGGCACCAAACCTTGACAAAATGGCTGATGACTTGCTGGCAGCTGCTGACAAGGTACAGTTGGGCCTTGTGATAATTTGTGGGTCAGCAATGGTGCATGCCTTGTCTTACATGCTGATCCTGAGAGAGAACCAGTATTGAGATTTACATGGACATTGTGGAATTGCACTGGAGGAAGGAACTGGGGAAGATTAAGTGAACATGTGTTCTCTCTCTCTCTCTCTCACGCGCACACACACTCACGCACAATATGTTAATTGTTGTAAAATGCACTTGGTCTGTTGCTTTGAATTGATCCTAATAATAGGACCTAGTCATATGACATGAAACTCTAATCTGAATTCAGGTAGAGCAACAGGAGGCAGGAAACCCCCGCCCCCCCCCTTTTCATTTCCTGGTTTGTCATGTTAAATCCCCCCAAGTGCTCATCTGCTCATCTGAAAATACAGTACTGCCCTAAAACTCTGGGCTTATGTACCAGTTTAATTCTGAGGTTCCCAAAATGTGGGTGTTGACTCTAAATATGGCCATGTCATCAGTGGATGTGCTCAAAATCCCAACAATACTTTTGCTATTGTCTGAGGGTCACAGGTTTATACTCAAGTCTCAAAATAGAGCCATGCAGGAAACGTTGTGGGAACCACTGGTCTAACATCGTGAGTTAGGTATAAGTGGGATATGGGTTCAGGAACCAGGAATACAGTGCAAGTGAAAAAAACATTGAAAATCGAAAATAGCATTCTCTCTTGCCAAATGGAGATCAGCCTTGGTCTTCACCTCTTCTGTTGGGATGACTGGCAATGGTATCTTCCAGAGGGATGTGTGGAACCTAAGGGTGTCTGAGAGGAGTTAAAGAGAAGGACTAAATCGAAGCGCCACTACTCCGTTCTTGTCCTCCTTGACCTCTCTGCCGCCTTTGACACTGTCGACCACTCGCTCCTCTTGGACTCCCTTTATTCTTTGGGCTTCCGTGGCTCTGTCTTTGACTGGTTCTCCTCCTACCTCTCTGACCGCTCCTTTAATGTCTCCCTCCCCGAGTCGACCTCCCCCTCCCTTCCCCTCTCGGTTGGGGTTCCCCAAGGTTCTGTCCTTGGCCCTCTCCTCTTCTCTATCTACACCCGGTCCCTTGGTGAAATTATTGCCTCCCACGGGTTCCAATACCATCTCTATGCTGATGACACCCAACTCTATCTCTCTACCCCCTCTCTCTCCTCCTCTGTCCGCTCACGCCTCGTCGACTGCCTCTCTGATATCTCCGCCTGGATGTCCCGACGCCAACTCAAACTGAACATGGCCAAGACTGAACTCCTCATTTTTCCTCCCTCCCCCTCCTCTCCCTCTGACCTGACCATCTGCATTGACGGGGTCACCATCCGTCCTGTTCTCCGTGCCCGCAGCTTGGGCTTCATTTTTGACACGCACCTCTCCTTTAAACCTTACATTGACTCTGTGGCCAAATCCTGCCGATTCGCTCTCCTCAACATTGCCCGCATTCGCCCCTTTCTATCTGTCTCCTCGGCCAAAATCCTTGTTCATGCCATGGTTATCTCTCGCCTCGACTACTGCAACCTCCTCCTTGCTGGCCTCCCTCGCTCCCACCTGTCCCCCCTTGTGGCGATCCAAAACTCTGCCGCCAAGGTCATTCACTCTGCCCGTCGCTTCGACCATGTGACGCCTTTTCTCTTTTTTTTTCTCTGGCTCCCCCTTCCGGAACGTATCCTGTTCAAACTCCTGGTTTTCACGTTCAAATCGCTCCATGACCAAGCTCCCCCTTACCTCTCGGACCTAATCGCCCTACGCGCTCCTGTGCGCGCTCTCCGCTCTTCCGCTGTCCCCTCCCTCGCTCTCCCTCGCTTCTCCTGCTCGCCCAACCGCCTTCGTCCCTTCTCCCTCGCTGCCCCGCATGCCTGGAACTCCCTCCCTGCCGACGTCCGCCTCGCCTCCTCCCTCCGCTCCTTCAAATCCCTCCTCAAGACCCACCTTTTCCATGCTGCCTTTCCCAATGCCCTCTAGTCTTTCCCCTTGCTCTTACTGTCGGCCCTCCTCTGCTGACTGCTGCTACCGACCACCTTGTAACCAAGCCAAGTACACGCGCCTGAGACTTCGCATCCGCCTGAATGTTTGTTTGTCTTCTCCCATGTCTCTCCCACTGTCCCCTCTCCTTGTCTCCCCCTCCTTGTCTTTTAGATTGTAAGCCACAGGTAGGGACCGCAGCTGATTATATGTTCTGTACAGCGCCAGGTTGTTGCTGGCGCTTTATAAATGTTTAATAATAATAATAATAATAAAGGACTGTGACACTTGCAATAGTAGCTCCTGCTGTTTTGAGGAAAGAAGGGATGTTTCCTGGAGTCTTCCACTAGCCTAAACAAGTTGTGATGATGTATCGATATTAAGGGGTTGATATCAGGGTGATGGTAGACCTTGTGGAGCAGTAGCCAGTGTGGCTTAGCCCGTCAGCCTCTATCCAACTTCCTTTTCAGCACCAAGGACAGAAAATAGGACACAGTTGGCTTATCAGCAAAATTTTTACAGGTGGCAATTCTTTTTATCTATAACCAGAATTCTTGTTTCCTTTCTTTTTCTCTTGTAAAAGTGAACTTAGTGCTGGGAAAAGGTACCATTTTGACAGCACTGGAGACTAAAGTCCCTCTATTTATCCACCAAACAGGTACAGCACGGGTAGCAGCAGTGCAAGATTCTCCACACTGCCCTGCCAATGTGCCTCAACCCTGACCTGGAGGGACCCACCTCTAGGGGTGAGAGCGTAGTTCAGTCTCCATGCTTCTTCAAGTCCTTGGATTCTCTTTTGTGGGTGCCAATTAGGGTGGTGGTGTTTATGATGTGTATGCATGTAACTTTTTTTGTTCCACACAAACCACCACACAGCCATCCAATAGGAACTGCTTCAGGTCACTACTGACCTTGGGTTTAATTCAAACTGGTGATATATAGGTGGAATGCTCCCATGCTCTTAATAAGCCCCTCCCCTCATACCCAGAGTAAGTGAGAACTAGTACAAGCAGATTATCGGGCACAACAGAACCATTGCAACCAATTCTATTGAATAGTTAATACTCATTGAAAGCCTGTATACCATCATTAACAGACTAAACTGCATATGAGAAGCAACAGTGAATTAAGGAGCGACAGTCATCTCTAACTTTGAATTAGCTGACCTTTTTAATGTAGCTTTCCTTTTAAACATCTTGGTGTGTCTTTTAAAGCAGAAGCAGCCGCCTTTTATAGAAGTGTATAAAACATCTAGTATTTACCCAAGAGACTGAAACAGTTTCTTCTGAGCTCTTCCAGTCTCTTGTGGGAAATATGTAATTAGACCAAGAACAAAACAAAACGCATCTTCTAAACCCAGGGGACACGGTTTCAGTCTCCTGGGTAAGGACAATGATTAGATAGCTTCCCCCCACCCCTCCAAAAGTGGTAATTAAGAGGGGGGAATCTTCTTTTGTATACGAGAGGCCAGAATGGCTGCTACTGTCCAACTACATAACTGTAAGCTGAGCTATTTGTTGTGAAAGCCCATATGAAAGGTGTATGTAGGTAGAGGAAATATTTAGCGTGCACATGAAATAACTATTAAACATCAGTTTTCACATTTTGGGCTATTTAAAATAGATGACTATGTGGAATAGTAGCTTTGCAAAATGTCCTCCCTGGTCTGATTGAAGCATGACTTGAGGTCTATAAACAGATTCAGCTAGTATATTTTTATTCCCTCTGTTGATTTAGCTTTAACGACAGCAGAAAATACAGCTCCACCAAAATTGAGTAGTTCTTTATACAATGCTATGATTATCCAAAAGCTGTTTTCAAAGTAATGAAAATTAGGTAGGTACCAGTGGCTGGAGAACCTTTTTCTGTTCCATGGGCCACTTGGAGAAATAATAGAAGCTGTGTGGGCCAGATAAGAGTTGGGGGTAGGAACATTTAAGGAGTGCTCAGCATATAGAGGAAGTGTCCTGATCACAGATCTATGCCAGAGGTGTGAAAACTTCATCCCTCCAGGCGTCACTTGGAGCTTGTACTAAATTTCAAAGGGCCAGATAGGCGGTGGGGGTGCTTAAGGGGAGTGCTTATGAAGAGGAGGGTCTAGATCATGGATCTGTGCCATGAATCTGTCCCCTACCCTTGTGTGCATTCATTCCTCTGCTTGCTTACTCTGAGCTCAGAGGATAGGAACTGGGCTAGGGCCCAGATCCAGGAACTGAAAAGGGACCAAATAAAAACTAGCCATGGTCTGGATTTGCCCGAAAGCATGAGGTTCCCCACCCTGATCCATGCCATGGATACATCCTCTGTCTTTGAATGCATGTCCCCATCTCTGCTGCTGTCCCATGAATCCCCTCTTTCAGTGCTTGTTGATAGGGACTGGATTCATGGGCTAGATCCAGGAATTGGAAAAGGCCTAAATCAAAACTAGTTGCCAGCCAAATTGGATCCCCCAGGCCATAGGATTCCCACTCCTGCTGTAAATCGATAGAGCAATGGTTCACACACAACCATCCATATTAAAGATCTTGTACGTATGCGATCTCTCTGCCTGAAGGGTTCCAGAGTACTCTAAACGAAGTATTTAAACAAAGATCACTTCATCCACTGCTGAAATGCTGCTCTGTGCCGTTTAAAAGGGGCTTGTGTGGGTTTAGTGTAACTACTCTTAACTGGATTCTGGTCAGGACGTGGGGACTGTCATCCTCTTAAGAGAGATTCTGGAGGATTCCTAATAAATCAAAAGTTCCTGCTTCTCATGTTGCACAAAAGAAACCAGTTCCAACAGCACATGGTGCCTACACATTGTATCAATATTTCTCAGGTGCTTCACAAAGCTGTGAGAGGTTCGTTTGGAGTTCCCTGTCAGTCTTCAGTGAAGGCCTACTTGTGCCAATTCTGCATAACTGAAAAGACGCCTTGGTCACAGTGCCAGTTTAGGAGCCATTTGAGAGTGAGAATTCAATCCTGTGCTTTTCAGAATTGCTATGGCATTTTCAGCTGTCCCTTGCCAAAAACAGGCAAAGTGGGACCTTCTGTTTCATATCTTAATATAAAAGTATTACTTGACTGAAGCAAAGTTGATATTTAGAAACTACTAATGGCAAAGAAATCAAGTGAAAGGTGCTTAAAACATTGGAGCTACATACAGCACATTTGTCACGACATGGGCTTGTCCTTTGAGCAAGGACTGTTACGTGGCAGATGGGTGCAATGCACAAGAGAGTGAGGTGAGATGAGACTTAGAGTGTAGCTTAAAATATCTGAGGTTATAGACCGTCATCTTTAAGTATGATGATACAACACATGAAGGTTGGGATAGGATTTATGATGGGTCCAATGCCTGTCAGTTCCTCTGCATTGGTGAGCAGATTGAGGATGGGCACATGATGTTGACTGTCCTTTTTGCTGACTATTGGCCTCTTACAAGCCCAGATTTTGTGTGTCACAAAAGAATAAGAAGGAAGCAGCACATATAGAGTGTTAATACCGGTCTGATCGGGCTATTCCCTGTTGTAACCCTACTTTGGCTTGTATTTTACAGTATGCTCTGGAACGCTTGAAGGTGATGTGCGAGGATGCACTGTGCAGCAACTTGTCTGTGGAGAACGCAGCTGAAATTCTCATCCTGGCTGACCTACACAGTGCTGATCAGCTGAAAACTCAGGAAGTGGACTTCATTAACTAGTAAGATTTCTTTACTCCAGGCTCATCTTTGTGTCAAGGGTGAAACGGAGTCCTGGAGGATGGTGTCAATCTGCTAGTTTTGCTCTAGACTAGTGGTTCTTAAACTGGGAAGGTATTCTGCAGTGGGGGTGCAAGAAGGAGCAGAGTTGGCAAATTCCTGGCTCCGCTCTGAGCTAGGGGAATTTACAAAATGGTGGGAAGCAACAGGGAGGTTGGGGGAGAGAGGGAGCAGGCAGGAGGGGAAGGGACTCCACTACCTCAGACAAGAGGAAGGTATGGTTTTAAAAGTTTGAGAACCACTGCTCTAAACCTCTCCTGAGTAATAAGCCCCAAAAGTGACTGGATGGACCAGTTGACCCCTTCAGGGTCTATGCACCTATTGACTGACCCATTTCAAAATGCCATACTTCTTGAAGGATTTATCAGTGTATTCCTAGGTTAGTTCAGGAGGTGGCAGTGCAGTCCCCTCTCTGCCTGCCTGCTCTACAAACCAGTCCGGATCTCTTCCTAATTGGGGAGTGGCTGGAACTGTATCTTGCATGCTAGTAGAAAGCATTCCCGATGTCCCCGCACCCAGCACTACAGCACCCTGCACTGCCAGCACACCCGTGGCATTGGACAATATTAGTAGCAGCCATGGAGGAGCTGTGGTGGGACAGATGCAAAGGGGGATAGGGCTATGTCTGCCCTCAAGCGGCTCTGCACTGGCAAAAACACTCTCATTTTTGAGTGGGTAGTCTTTCGTTTAACACACTTACGAGAGTGGGGGTGTTTGCCCCATGTTGGTCCCAAATGTGAGAGAAGTATACAGTACCAGCTTCTGTTAGCGAGGGCGTGCAAGCTTTTGGGCCACACCAGGCCCTTCCTCAGCGCTATAGCACACCTTGTTACATGACTGAAGAAGGGCCCTTTGTGGCCTGAAAGCTTGCATACATCACCAACAGTAGTTGGTCCAATAAAACAAAGTATCTGAACTACTTGCTCTCCATCTCTGAAATATTCTTGTTGCACTGGCTGTTGTCTGGCATGCAGCTTGTCAGTAATATGGTGTGTGCTGAGAAATTTTACCTCCCATGTGAATGAGTAAAAGGACTGTATGCATTCCTCTGTCATAGCTTGGGAGCATATATCTCATTTTACACTTCAGAAGGTTGCACCTAATCAAAGTTAGGCACAAGTTTTGGACCTGCAAGAGTGTGGCAGAGGGTCTGGCACAAAAGAGGGAGATTAAAAGGATTGGAGAGATTTTCCATGGAGGGAATGTAGAAAGAATCTGATGTCTACCACATTATTAACCCTCCCAGATCAGTAACTGTGCTTCTTAATGTTCTTTTTAGTCATGCTTCTGATGTCATGGAGACCTCGGGCTGGAAGTCCATGGTAGTTTCGCACCCCCACTTGGTAGCAGAGGCATATCGCTCGTTGGCCTCTGCACAGTGCCCCTTCCTCGGACCCCCACGTAAGCGGCTGAAGCAATCCTAAGACTGCCCATTGCACAACCCCATGTTTTTTCTGGAAGCAGCAGCAGCTGTTGCTGCTCTGACCTTGACCACCAGGTAGACAGCGCAATCTGTGGAGCTTTTACTCTGTTGTGGGGGGAAAAGACTGCTTCGTGACACCCAGACTTTTAAAAACAGCACCAAGTAAACTTGGGGGGGAAAAGGGGTGGGGTGGGCCTGGGGCTCGGGAGCTGTTCAACCTAACGAATCCCTGTTGCTGCATCGTCTGTGTGTTCCCTTCGACTTGGCTGAGTCAGTAACTACAGGGTTCAGTTTAAGGACTGGCCCAGTCAGAACATCCCGGCAGTAGTGCTGGGTCAATAATGACGTCTCTGCGTCTGATACCACAGAACAGTCAGACACCTGGAGCAAAGAGGACGTTTTAGTTTTGAAGAGGGTAAAAAAAAAAAAAAAGAGATCGAGAGAGAGAAGAGAGAATTTCCATTTGAGGTTCTGCAAAAGAAGTAAATGATGGGAGCTCCAGTCATATTTATATTGAGAGAGAGATTTTTGAGTCCTCCTAGCTGTGCTAAAACCTGGACGTTTGTGTAACTCCTTCTTGCCACCCAGCAACAAGAAGATCAGTTTCTCTGTTTGTAGCACTTGTATGTTAATTGCAAAAAAGGAAAAAAAACTTCTATAAGATGACAACTTCAAAGTGAAAAGGAGACAGAGTCTGTTATCTGGAAGATATGGAGGAAGCCAAAGGCAGCCTTTATAATTCAATGTTAGCTATTGAAGGACTGAAGCTTTCTTGATCTGGAGCACGTTGTCGGACAAGAACAACCGTTAACCTGATTTTAGATTGTGGGAAATGTTTTTTGGCATTTTCCCCCTGCTTTAGTTTCCCTTGCCTTTTTAAAAAAAAAAAAAGAGAGAGAGAGAGAGAAATTTTATTGTTCATGAATGCTGTGTCAAAGGTCCTTGTCCTAAGTTGCTAAATGATTCTTATCAACTGTTTGTACCTGACTTGCTGACTGTATAGGAGCCATTTCTGTTCCTGTCTATTAGTCACTCTTCTTACAGGGAAGACGTTCCAAAATAGCTGGTAACTTTTTTTTTCTTTTTGAAAATATAAATAATTACTATTTTGTACTGTGTGTTATCAGTTTGTCTTCATTTTAAGGCCACTCTCAAAGGGTTAATTTCTAGTCTGCTGCCATTTACTGACATGATGTTCCCAGAATCCCATTTGGATTTATTAAGGGTGGTTGCACGCAGAAACGCCTACTTAAATTTTGTTTTGCTAACCACAACACCCCAAAACATTTGAGTCTACTAACAGCTATGTGAAGTTGAGACTTAGCTGTTTGTGTTCTTGCATAATAATGGGGTGTCCTGGCTTTCTAAATCTTGGTCATACTGAGCAGTGGTTCTTAACCATTTTGTGAGCAAGACGCACCAAAATTTGTTTTAAAAAAATCCAGGACCCACATTAAATAATAATACAAAAAAAATCCAGGATCAGGAGTAGGTGGGCGGCTGCTGCAGTTGGGGAGCTGATTTTGACTGGCAGCAGCAGGGAGCCAGCATGACGTGGCTGGGAGCCAGAGAGGTGAAGAAGCTGCAGGAAGCCATGCCTCTCCTCTCCCTATCCCACCCCCGGCCCTCAGCAGCATAGGCAGCCAGAACGAGCAGCAGGAGGGGATGTGGCAGGGGAGGTGACACAAGCAGCACCAGTGCTTGAGTCCCACTCCCAGCTTACCCAGGGACCCATCTAAGACCCTCCTGGGGTCCACTGCTGCCTGACACATTGGCTGAGAACCACGGAGAAACTGTTTGCTTCACAGTTGGAAGAAGTCTCTGGATGAGCTGAGGTAAATATAGAAGCCTGGAGTGGGAGACAAAATGGGAGATCTGGCCCCTGCTTACTCTCTTCCACCCCTACAGCCATCTCAGCCCTCCTTCCTCCCTCTCTGGGTTTGCTGCGTCAAAAGTGTGGAGCACAGAGAAAGGAGAGTGTGCGCTCTGCCCCTTTGGCAGATAAGTCATCCTTTAACCAATGGATCAATTTATAAAGGTCCTCAAGATATTGAACCTCTGTGTGGGGAGGAGGTAGAATGACTGGACAAAGAGTCTATTGCTGATCTGGCTTATGGAGTATTCATGATTTCATGAACTATTGCTGGATTTCATGAAATATTGCTGGATTTAAGGGTTCAGGATCCGGATCCTAAGTGTAATAAGTATCTGTTGCAGTTTGATTTAATTTTCTTCCAAGAAGCATGGTTGAAGGAGTCAGCTTTTCTTCCAGACTATAATCTTTTTTGTAAAGAGGAGCCAAATATTGTGCTAGGGGAGTAGACCCTCTCTCTGGAGGTTTGGCCTGGCTGGTGTCATCCAGATTAGATCTTGAAGTATCCTATGTTAAGGGCTGAGGTAGAGTCCAGCTGGAGATCAGTTTTCTGCAAGGCCTGCACCTTCACGTGCTCTACTCCACTGCATCCATGAGAAGAAAGTGGAAGCTGATGTGGTTTCAAGGAAAGGAGGAGAGCAGAGCAGGCGATCAGGCAGAGCACTGGCTTATTACTGTACTCTGCTACATCAGCCTGGCTTACTGCGAGCCCAGAGAGAGTGGAGACTCAGATGGCACATGGGGACAGAACACAGCAGGTTTCTTCCCTCTTTCCCTAGAGTCTCCTCAGTTTTTTTGCTGGGGGCAAGGGCCAAGAGTGGGGTAGATGTCTTGCTTATCCAGATGTTTTGGGTGTTTTCCTCCCCTCCCTTGTCACCTGGAGAAATACCCTCAAAGCATCGGGTTAAGCAGGTCTCTTATTGTATGTGGGAAGGAAATGCCGAGTGCAGTAATTCAGGCCTTCTATTTCATAACTGCTATTTGCAAAGCTGCGTTTCTAGGGAGAGGGGCAATTTCTCATGCTATCATTAGTCCCAAAAATCTAGTGAATTTTAAGTGCAACGCTGTGAGTCAGTGGAAACTGACTTACTCCTCAAGATGAGCAGACCAGGCTTGTACTTTTTATTCAGCAAAGCAACCCTTCATTGGTTACCAAATTGATTGGATGGCAGTCACTAACCTCTCTGTTTTTATTGTATGATTTCCTTTCGTGGCTTCTGCCCCTTGTGTATGAGAGCAAGCCTCTATGATTTGTGTGTTGCTTCTGCTTACCAAGCCATGATTCGTAAGAGTGTTTTCCCTTCCCTACAGTTAACTTCTCCACATGAATGTAGCCCTTTTGCATACTCTTCACAGATTTCCATAATACATCAGTTGCTTGAATCAAACCAAAGCTTTGTAAAGGATTTACAGTCTGTTTTTCTCTTAAACAAAGCTTTTTAGTCACTTCTTCCCACTACACACCAGCCTCATGAGATCTAAAGGCAATAACCATCCCCAGGTTACAACTGCATTCAGACTTTAAAAGTTGGTTGCTAGCTAATTGCAACGTCTGTCCGTATAGCAGAGAGCTGTTTTAATTATTCTGAGGAAGCTTTGTTGTTTACCAAAAGGTTTGAATCACCTGACCAAGGTTTCATCCCTATTGGGTTAGCATGAGCAACTGCTCTGGCAATCTTGTGACTTAGCCTTTCTTGGGGACGCAGGCATAACTGTGAGAAGTTAAATGGACCTTGATGTTACTTGTCCAAACTCTTCTTTGGGGAGGCATTTACCGGAAGCAAGACTGATTTGGCAATGTTCTTCCCAGAGGGATGGAGACATACATGCAGAAAGATAATCGGTTCTGGGATTTGTCTGTCCCAGTCTTTCCTAGAGTTTTGTCTCCCGGGTTTGCTCGGTGACTTACATGTTCCCCGGGTTTGGATTTACGAAAGAGACTTCTTGTTCCAGTAGTGCCAGATACAAGTAAATTAACACTTTTATTTATCAACTTAATTTTGTTGTTGTTTGTTGATATTTTTATGGTAAATGGTACAGCTGAAGCCATCTGGTTCTAACAACATCAGAGCTAGAGCATACTGTTCATAAACCTCCCACTGACATCTCTCCCCTCCCCAGATCTGAAATGTAATTCAAGTTAACTTGCAATCTGTGGCGTGTGCTGTTACCGCAGAGAGGCCAGTGCCAGTGGAACAGTTGGAGACTGCAATTCCACAAGGAGCGAGGCATATTTATCAAAACAATATTTCAGAGAGACGTGTTTTAGAGTCTTCTGAAACACAGCCCAGCTTCGCTGCAGTCCAAATTAATTTTTTAGTCTTGGCCCTGACCTCGGACCCTGTCCTATCTCATTGGGGATACATCGGAGCCTCCTGTCTGATCAAACATACAGAGCCAGTGTAGCCTAGTTGATATGGTGTGGGGCATGGACCTGGGGGATCAGGGTTCAGTTCCCATCTTAGCCATGAACTCGCTGGGTGGCCTTGGACAAGTCACTATCCAAAGTCCATCCCAAGCCATATGTTGCCCAGTAGGCAGTAAGCAAGACTTCATAACCTTTGGGATGGAGCCAGGTGCCCTAACTACCCCAATTCCACATCTGTAAAACAGGAATAATAACCCACATAGGGTTGTTGTGAGAATGTAACGCACTTTGAACATTGAAAGGACTATAGAGGTGATAATACACCAGAAGGAGATTGCTATTTATCACCTCTAATATGCTTCAGCGGATAATTCCTTGTCCCGAGATAGCAGTAGAAACATGCAAAGTATATTGAATATTATGCTTGTGATTCCACTTGAGGTCCCAACTAGAGCTAAGAAAAGTATTCACCAGAACAACACAGCAATCAAATTTGTTCTATTTGATCTGGTACTGGCAAAGTGGATATTAACCACTTCTTGTTCCCAGTTCATCGGGTATCCATTTTGGTTGTTCCGGTTTCGTTACTTATTTTAAAATTATATCCCATCCTTCCACTAGGGCTTTAGGGGGGGTTGCAGCGTACATGAAAATGCATAAAACAGAAAATCACTAACAATAACACGTCCTTTCAGAACATTTCTTTGCCTGGCCAAATAAAAAGGTATTATGTACTGCCTCTGGAAGATGTTTGGACTTTGGTGAATTTTCAGTGGAAGGGAGTTCCAAGATGAGAGGCAGCCACCAAGAATGCTTTTCTATGGCCTTAGCTATACACACTTGGTGAAATCCTGGAACTACCAGTAGGCTGTTCTTGGCTGAAAAACTGTCTCCTCCCCTATGTCCTTAAAGTCAGATACGTTGGGCCCAAACTGTTAAAGACTTTATTAGGTCAGTACCAGCACTTTGAATTGTGCCTAGAAAGCTGTTGGAAACCAGTGCAGAG
Organism: Sphenodon punctatus; assembly: GCA_003113815.1. Lineage (NCBI taxonomy): Eukaryota > Metazoa > Chordata > Lepidosauria > Sphenodontia > Sphenodontidae > Sphenodon > Sphenodon punctatus. The sequence continues at coordinate 113,161 of QEPC01014734.1, read as the reverse complement.
TCTGAAGCGCTGGTGTCGTGTGTTCCTGGTGACCCACCCCCATCAGTAGGTGGGCTGCTGCACTCTCCACTGGCTGCAGCTTCCAAACAGTCTTATTTCATGAATTTTGATTATTTTGGTTGGTTCAGTTTGGCACCATTAGCACTATTGTGCGTGCACAATAACCAAAATACAAAATAATCAAAATAACCAGAGGTAACAAAATAAACTAAGCAACCGAACTTGAGTATTTGAGTAAACAGAGATGTGAATATCTATTTCAGCCATAGATACCACTTGGATGTTCAGAGGGCTATCTGAAGCTGCAAATAACATCCATGAAAATGAATCTTTTCTTTTTAGCTGTAGTCTTAGCCCAGTTTGGGAACCTGTGCTCCAGTTGCTTCTATCTTGAGCTAGTTGAGCTGCTGTTCTCTTGTGGAGAGATGACTTTTTGACTTCTTTGGCAGCAGTAAAACTATGTATTCATCAGCCCTGACCCCAGAAGCAATGGGTGCTCTTTCGAGGCAGTCAAATGCTGAAATTAGCCAATTATTGGCTGAAGGGATCTTTCCCTGGCTGTTCCCTTGGACTTTAAGTTGTTATAGTTGCATTCTGGTGAAGCATTTCTCTCCCTATTGTGTGAGTTTTCCAGATGAAAGGTAACAGCTTGCCTGCTTACTAGCAGAACAACAAACAACGGAGTGGGAAGAGCTGCTGTGCTTTGAAACTCTCTTGCTTTCTTCTGGCTATAAAGCTGCCGGGTAGGACAACACCCTTTAAAAAAATAAAAAATCTGTTGTCTCCTTCCATTTAACTTTTTGTTTCAGAAGAACATTCCACTCTGGTGCAATGTCTTCAGCAAAGACTTTGCTAAAATAATTATCTTGTTTTTAATCAGATTGGACTATGCAGCATGCTCGCTCTCTTTCTCGTGACTTCTATGGAACCTGTGCAGCAGAACTACTTAACTCATTTATTTCTAATGACTCGAGTTAATATGATATGAAGGCATTTAATTATATTGACTGTTTTTTTCTTTCCCCTGACCTCCTGGTGGCCACTTGATAGTTGGCTTTTTTGGTTTTTGGCTTTTACATGCAGCAGCAACTTCTGTCTTGGCAATTATGTAACTTTCTCATTTTTTATTTTTTTTAATTGGTGTGTGGAAGTTTAACCTTCAAGCAAGAGCAGTTCTGATTCATGAATCGTGGCACACACAGTCAAATGCTGAGTTTTGTACAAGAAGCTAGCAGACCAAAATTGGAAGCCGCTGAAAATATCATGGTGTCTAGGAAATGATACAGTGGAACCTGGAAAGATCCAAAGGAAGTAACTGAAGGAGACTAGATGTAAGGACCTGGGACTTTATAACCAGTGCCCTTGGGACTCGGGGGCAATGTCTGAATGAATAATACCACTACTGTGCTCTGGCTTGAGCCCATGTCTCTCTGCCTGATGGGTGCTTTAACATGCCTCCTTGGTTCTAGATTGGCTGCCTGACTCCATGTAAGGATCCCTGGAAACTTTGAGGGGTTGGGCAGAGCAACAGAACAGATTTCCTGTTCCCAAGTCCAGCCCTGTTGCCTGCCCCTCTGCCTTGAGCCTGTCTGCCTATCTTTGCCTTGAACTTGGTTTGCCCCTCCTCTGATTCCTGTCTGTGCCTGCCTTGACCCACGCTCTTTCTGTGCCTGACCCTGGACCCTGCTTTTATTTCTGCCTTGGCTGGATCTTGCTTTTATTTCTGCACCTGATCTGGACCTCAACCCAGCCTGACCCTGATCCTGTGTTCATCTGTCTTGCCAATGTCTCAGACAGTGAGTACTGACAACCCAAGGGTCAGCGTGGAGGCTTGTTTGGCAGGGAGCAGTGTGAAGTGTTCGGTCCTTCCAGAGTCCGTGCTGTTACATGCATGTAAACTAGTGGGATGTCCCCACTGGTGTTAGCAAGGCACCAGCACAGCAGGAAACCATGTTTTCTGACTCGTAGAAGCTGGATCAGACCAAGGGTCCATCTAGCGCAGGATGCCATCTACACTGAACAGTTAGCCACTGATGAAGTGTGCAACAGGTCATAACGGAGTAATCCATTTCCTGCTATTCAGCCCAAGGTGTCAGATCAATCTGACTAATAACCATCGATGAACCTCTCCTCCCAAAACTTACTTGAAACCAGTTCTGCTTTTGGCCTTCATAGCAATGAGTTTGAGGTAATTGTACATGGAGTGAAAAAGTACTTCCTTTTACTTAAAATCGTCTGCCTATTTCATAGAATGCCCCCTAGTTCTAACTGAGTTGAAGAGCCCCAACTCACTGAGCCTCTTCTATGGAAACCATTCATTGCTTACAATCATCTTTGCTTTCCCTTTCTGCCCTTTCCCCATTTCTACCATGAGACAGGATGACCAGCATTGCACACAATATTGAAGGTGTGGGTGCACTATGGATTTGTGTAGCAGCTGCATTATGTAGCCTTGATTTTATTTTCTTTCCCTTTCCTAATAATTCTCAACAGAATGTTTGACTTTTTGACTGCTGCACACTGAGCTGATGTTCTAAATGAGCTACCCACCGTGACTCCAAAATCTTTTTCCACTCAGGGAACCCAACATTGTGTATGTACAATTAGGATTGTTCTTTTCTGTGTGCATCACTTTGCATCAAGACGCATTTAGTTAGAAAAAGGCCCCTACTCTCCTGGCCCCCTCACCCTTTTCACATTCAGTACAAAGGCCTCGTTTTCACCTTCAAGGCTCTCTTTGTGCTCTTGTTCCTCCCTGTCTTTCGGCCCTCCTTTCCCACTATGTTCTACTTGAAGAACTTTACTCTTCATTTGCTACCCCAACCTTACAGAGAGCTCTAGCTTGTGGTGTAGCGAGGCTGTGTTAGGCCCGGGCGCATGTCCCAATCATGGGCCCCCCTTATGGAAGGGGCCCCACAGAGTTGGAGGGGGGAGGGAGGACCCCCAGGGTTGGGGAGGCAGGGCTTCCCCATGAAAGATCCCAGCACGCTCTCCGGAGCAGCAGGAATCTTGCCACAAAGGTGGGGGAGGGTGCCCCCCCCCCCCCCTCCTAACAACTCTTCCTTGACAGAGTTCTTTGCAAGTGCCCAAAGTACCATTGGGAAATTTTCAGAGTGGGCAGGGACAGAGTACTTGCTCCACCCCCTCCCCTGTCCAGTCTAAAAATGTTCTAGTGGTGCTCAGGCCACTTGCAAAGGGCCCCCTCACGGTTTGGGGACCGGTTCAAGTCAGGTAGTTGCGCCCCGTAGCTTTCCCTCCAAGCAGTCAGCCAACTTTAAATAGTCTGACGGTGTGGTTTTTCCTTCTCAGTCAGTACCTTTCAGGTGAGCTTCCCTTTAGCACACAGCAGCTACCTGGTACAATAGGAGCAGAGTTGGGAGGAGATTCCTGGGAGCAGTGGTGAAGAAGTGTCTGAAAGCCCTACCCCAGGGATGGGGAATCTTCCTATTGAGCTACACAGGCTGGGTATTAGACATGGGGGTGGGGGGGTGTCATGATGCCATCATGACCAGTAGGAGGCAGCATCTAACTTTTACTGGGCATGATCGAGGGTAATCGCCATCCCCACTTGGATGTCTGCCTTGTACTGGTAAGAGGTGGTTTGTGTGCTCCCTGCACGCAAGCAATTTTCCTCTTCCCAGTCACCACTTAAACTTTCCTTGGCAGCCCAGGATAGTAGTTCATAGCTAGTGAATGAGATTAGGCAGCAGTCCTCTCTCTGCGGGAGCCGAACAGAGTGGCCAGAGCTCCTCTACTACTACGCCAGTCTCTACTGTCCCGTGGGCATGAATGAAGGGAAGGATGGGCACAGGGGAACCACTGTGTGGCTGTGCGCTCTTCCCGCGCACCAAAAGCCCATTGCTGCCAAGCACTAAATCCCAGTCAGCAGACGAAAACACTCGAGGTGGACAGTGCCACGGTGTACCTTAGTGGCCCCCTGAGACAAAAGGGCACCCAAGCATCCCCAGGTAGACCAGGAGGACCCAACTCATGAGGATACAGTAAGAGGGCCCCCATGCCTACCACCCATGGGCATGCTCCAGATAGAGGCCCTTAACAGGATCATGTTGTCCCTGAGCGCATAGAAGGGAAGCAAGCCCCAAAGTGCCCCAAAAAGCAGCCCCGTGCCCCCTCAACCCTCATTTCTGGTGGGAAGCACAGATTCAAGGGGAAATTCAGGAAATCGGGAAAGGGGAAGCAACCCTTACCCAAGAGGACTTTAAAAAGGACTTCAATAAAAAGGAGGCTCTACAAACCCTAATAGGTTCATCTTCAGAAGGGGGGGGGATATGATTGAGGACTCAAGACATTCCTTCTCAGAGGAGAAGTAATCCTCTTCAGAAGATGAGAAGACTGCCCCCTAGACCCCCCAAAAGAAAGCAAAACCAACCTACAGGGCACCCACCCCAGGGAAGGGCAAGGAATCTGAGGATTCTCAGGAGGGTGAGCCGGGCCTGAACCTATGCATAGAGGGCTCAGACATAGCTGAGGAGGAAATTCAGAAGAGGAGCCCCAAGTAGAAGGCCCAAAAGAGCAGGGCAGAGAATTCCTTTCCTCCTGCAGAGACAAGGTATTCAGAAGGGCCCCCAGAAGTGTCTTATCCTCCAAGAAAAATTCATTAAAAAGGCCAAGCCTGACTCTAGTCTGGCAGGAATTATATTCCAAAACCCACTGTTAAAGGAAAAGGCCTCCTCCTGGATAGGGGTTTTGAAAGAATCATTAGGTCATAGTGGAAACAGCCTGGCAGGGCCCACAGGCTTTCAATAACCCAGGAATCTGTCTAAGAATTCGCAAAACAAAAATCTGCTGTGTTTCATACTCCCAAAAAAGACGCAGCGGCAGCTTGTCTTGCCTGCAATTGTGTCTTCCTTGCAAAACAGGATCTGTATTCGAAGGATCCTGCAGATTGCAGCATAGAGACGGGCCTAAGAAAAAACTTGGAGGCCTTATCCACTGTAATGTGCATTTCCACTGCTGCCTTCTATTGTTCTTGTACCATCATGAAGTGGTTCAATCTAGACAAATCCCCAGAAGTATCAGAGGGGGAAGCCAGAAAATTGGCCACAAATATTACTATGGCTACTGCCTTCCTGGCAGATGACTCTGTAGACCCCTTGGTGTGGGCTGCTAGTGGCATTGGGGCCAGTGTTACCACACACGGCAGGCTCTGGCTGTGCTCCTGGCAGGCATATATGCATGCTAAGAATCTCCCTGTCAACGGGCCTTTCCATGGGGGAAAAATGTTCAGGGTCTCACTAGACCAAGTGCTAGCGGATGCTTCAAACAAGGATAAGAAACTAACGTTACAACAGTTTAACAACCCTAAAAAAAAATTTTGGTTCCTTTCAGCAGGAACACATTCTCAAATTGCTCACACAGGGAAGGCCAGTACTACACTCAGCAAAGGGGCAGAAGCATTCAGGGAAAGTGGCCAAGCCTAAGATGGTTCCCTGGATCCCACCATCCCAAGCCAGGTTCAGGTACAAAGCCTGGTAAGCAGGTACACAGCCCGGTAATCCTGACTCACCCAGATCCTCTCCACCTCCTGACTCACCCATCAGAGGAAGGCTTCTACTCTTTGCTTGCAGGTGGGAAACCACGACCACAGACGTGTGGGTACAGGAGACGGTCTCCAGGGTATACACAATCAAATTAATTGGTACCCCTTGAGAATTCTTTCTCACATGTGAGATCCCAAAGGACAGAGAAACACATAACCATGGCCCAATACAAAGACTCTCAGAGATGGGGCAATAGAGCAGGTCCCCACTGCAGAGCAGGGATGGGGTCTCTACTCGATTCTGTTCTCAGTAATAAAAAAAAATCAGGCAGTTGGAGAGCTGTACTCAACCTGAAATGTCTTAACAGATGGGTAAACACCAGAAAGTTCAAAATGGAAACCCTCTCATTCATCTGTGTCTCAGCTTTACAGGGGGATTGGCTAGACTCCCTGGATTTAAGGGAGGCATACCTCCATGTGCTGATTAAGACTGGCACGCAAGGGAGTGGCTTGGCTTTGCATACGAGGGCCTTCATTGGCAATATACTACTCTTTCCTTTGGCCTGGGAACAGCACCCAGAACCTTCACAAAGGTTCTAGTTCTGCTAATTGCATACTTAAGGCTCCAGGGGATAGCCATTCACCCATACCTGGGCAACGTCTTAATATGGCTCCCCTGTTACGAACAAACCCTGATGAACCTAAGCACTGCAACATCATACCTGGAAACCCATAGTCTTGTAATAAATGGAGAAAAGAGCCAGCTGCTGCCCACACAACAACTTGAACATGTGGGCATCATAACAGACACTATGCAGGGTCGAGTCTTCACCCCAGAGTAGTAAACTTACATTCAGTATAAACTATCTGGAGCTCAAGGCAGTTCATCTAGCCCTATTCAAGTTTTCCCCCGAAACACATGCTGGTATATACCAGCAACATCATGGCACTGGTATACATCAGGAATCAGAGGATCGAGGTCAAGGCCACCTGGACAAGTGTCAGGGGGAGGGGGGGAAGGGAAGGGAAGGAAAGGGGTAGATAGGGAAAAAGGGATCGAGAGAGGGGGGTGGCTTCAAAATGGGATGGCACTCTAGGATATAAAGATCCCTCAGGGTGTAGGGTGGGCTTTCCCTCAAACTTGGAGAGCAACCCTTTTCATCTTTGGGATCGAGAATCAGAAGCCAAGTGCCCCAAGAGGGAAAGTACACAAAGGACAATACCAGTTGCTCGAGGGAATATTCAGGTCCCAGGGCACCGTGATAGGGAGGAGTATGGAAGGACAGGGATATGGTTCCAGGGAGGGGGGAAGGGGAAGGAACCCGCACGGTCAAGGGGGTGAAAGGATGGGTCTTGCGTTCAAGGGGGGAAGTAGTGAAAGGGAAGAAGAGGACGGAGGGAAAATGGGCAAGGAACCAGGTACCAAAATCACAATTCACGTATCCAGAAACTCAGTACAAGAAACAAGACACGATCACTCACCATTCACTCTATCAAACACTCTGAGGTAGGGCAGGGGAACACGGGGAACAATCACTTTCCACTCAGCTATGGTCAAAATAGTTCAAGACAGGAATACTCCACAAGATCCAGGGGGCCAGCTTCTCTAAATGATTACCGGCGAGTTACCCAGGTCCCGCCAGTATGTTATATAGGTTATAGCTCCTCCCTCATACCAGTGTGCTCAGGGCGGGGCCCCCCCGCCCGAGCCATAAGCAATATTCCCCGCACCTGGAAATGGGGTGGAGCCAAGCCTCTCCTGTCAGCGTGAGGAGGCTCCGCCGCCTGCTACAGTGTGCCTGGGGTTCCCCCTTCGGTCACCTGCTCTGCCGCTGACACAAGGAAGCTATGCAACTACTACAGTGGGTGAAGCTGAACGTCCTATCCATCACAGCGCTTCACCATAAAGGGCCGAAACAACAAAAAGGTGGACTGGCTAAGCCTTGGGAGCCTGGACCTGGGCAAGTGGGTCCTCAGCCAGCAGGTGTATGAACAGATAGTACCAAGTTGGCCCCCCTGCCTGGACCTCTTCACATCTCTCATAAATGCAAAAACGAGCAGGCTCATGTCAAGAACGTACTGCACACACACTGAAGCACATGACGCTCTCAACCAACGGTGGTCTCCTGACCTCCTTTATACGTTCCCACCATTCCCCTTGCTGAGCAGAACCATCAATAAATGCAAATGGAAGTGCACCATGGTGATCCTGGTGGCTCCCTTCTGGCCATGGAGGCTGTGGTTTGCGGACCTTGTAAACCTTAAGTTAGCAGTGCCTCTCTGACTACTTCCAACGCTAACTAACTTCCTTACTAACGCAGGACCCAGTCTTCTACAAGAATCCACGGTTCCTACAACTGACAGCCTGGCTATTGAACGCTTAGTGCTGAGGAGTCTGGGCTGTTCAGAAGCTGTCCTCGATACCCTTATGTCATCCAGAAGAAGCTCTGCTAAAAGAATTTACCAATGTACCTGGAAGCTCTGTGTGATGTGGTGCAAGGAAAAAGGTGTTCACTCACAATGCCTGGCCATGGTTGATACTCAGTTTCTTCAAGGACTCAATAAAGGGCGTAAACCAAATACTCTGACCAGACAGGTAGTCTGCTGCCACTGACAGCACTCTTGAGACATTGAAACACCTTAAGATTTCTAACCACCTGCATGTTCAGAAATTCCTCAGGGCAGCTTGCCTAATATTCCCTCCTCCTCCCCTGTGGTACACAGGTGTCCTACATGGAGCTTAAATGTGGTCCTGAAATCCTTAACTAAGCCCCCATTTGATCCCCTTGCTGACATATAAAACTATTTTCCTTTCTATTAAACTTTTCTTATTGCCATCACTTAGACAAGAAGAGTATCTGTTTGCTATGACCCTAGAAGGAATGAGTCAGAAAGCTTCTAAATCCCTGATAGCTAAGTGGGTATTTTCATGCATTTTGAAAGCCTACAGGGCAGCTTTATCCTCCCCTTAAGGGGGTTGTACTGCACTCTGCCAGAGGAGCGGCCACTTGGTGGGCTTATTGAGCTTGGGCTCCATATTTGGAGATTCATCGAGCAGCCACCTGGTCCACTTCTCACATGTTCACAAAGCATTGTAAAATGGATGTACTAGACTGAGCCGACACCTCCTTTGGCAGGAGAGTCCTACAGAATGCTCTGCACTAATTGGCTACTCAGTCTGAAAATACTTCAGAGATTTTTCCAATTTTTCTAGCTGTTAGTACCTTTTGGGTTTTTTTATATTTAGTCCCCCCTGACAACATTGCGGGTACTGCTTTGGTACTTCCCCAGAGTCTGGAATAACTGGCTTGTGTAACTCAGTAGAAAGGACAATTGTCACTTTTCTGGTGAAAGTTCTGCATGTTGGATTTACAGTAGTTGGTGCTTTTAGGTTTGTTCCTTGGTATATTACACTCTTTCCTCAATTTACAGCTTTCAACCAACTGCAGATGAGAGGGTATGATCACCGTTGAGCATGCCCAGTAAAAAAAGTTAGATGCTGCCTCCTACTGGTCATGATGGAGATTGCTCCCCTAGAGTCTGGAATACCTGGCCTGCGTATATACCGTAGAAAGACAATTCACCAGGTAAGTGAATTGTCCTTTTCCTTTCCAGGGGCCATTTGAAAATTAGTTTAAACTCCAAGAACCACATAGAAATTGGAGGTGGGTAGGTGCTTTAGGCATGTGCTCAGGAAGAGGAGGGTCCAGTTCGTGAATCCATTCCCTGTTCTTCTGTGAATGCCCTCAAGTGGGCCCTCTCCAGACCCTTTTGGGGAATGGGAGGCTGCCATCATCACCAGGCTCTCTGAGCTCTGCTTTTAGCAGAGGTGGAAGAGGCATAGCTCACCCTAGCCTGTGCACTGAAATGGGTGCCTTGCAGCCCAGAAGATCCTTCCAAGTTGCTTTATTATTATGATTATAATAATAAACATTTGTATAGCACCAGCCATGTACCTGGTGCTTTACAGAACAAACATAAAGACGCGGTCCCTGCCTATGGCTTACAATCTAAAAAGACAAGGAGGGGGCGACAAGGAGAGGGGACAAAGGGAAGACAAGGGTGAAGGAAACAAAAATGCAAGTGGCTGTGAAGTCTCAGGTGCGCGTGCTTGGCTTGGTTATAGTTAGGCAGGAGTCTGCAAAGGAGGGAAGACCATAAATCATTGGGGGAAAGCAACTAGCAGGCATTGGGAAAGGCGGCACGGAAGAAGTGGGTCTTGAGGAGGGATTTGAAGGTGCGGCGGGAGGAGGTGAGGCAGATGTGGGTAGGGAGGGAGTTCCAGGCATGGGGGGCAGTGAGGGAGAAGGGACGAAGGCGGTTAGGGGAACATGGGAGACGAGGGAGAGTGAGGGAGGGGACAGAGGAGGAGTGGAGGGCGTGTGCAGGAGTGTGTAAGATTAGGGCTGAGAGGTAGGGGGGAGCTTGGCTGTGAGTGTTTTAAAGGTGAATACCAGGAGTTTAAACCGGATGCGTTCAGGAAGGGGGATCCAGTGGAGAGAGGAGAGGAGAGGCTGCACATGGTCGAAGCGACGGGCTGAGCGGATGACCTTGGCAGTGGAGTTTTGGATGGCGATAAGGAGGGGACAGGTGAGAGTGAGGGAGGCCAGCGAGAAGAAGGTTGCAGTAGTTGAGCCGAGAAATGACCATGGTATGAACAAGGGTTTTGGCAGAGGAGATAGAGAGAAAGGGGCGGATCCGAGCAATGTTATGGAGGACGAAGCGGCAGGACTTGGCAACAGAATCCATGTAAGGCTTAAAGGAAAGATGAATGTCAAAGATGAAGCCCAAGCTACGGGCTTGGGTAACAGGATGGATGGTGACTCCATCGATGCGGATGGACATGGAAGCAGGAGAGGAAGAGGCAGGAGGAAAAATAAGGAGTTCAGTTTTGGCCATGTTGAGCTTGAGCTGGCATTGGGACATCTAGGCGGAGATGTCAGCGAGACAGTTGATGAGGCGTGAGTGGACAGAAGGGGGGGGGGTAGAGAGAGACGGCTGAGTGTTGTCGGCATAGAGATGATATTGGAAGCCGTGGGAGGGAATGAGTTTGCCAAGGGAAAGGGTGTAGCTAGAGAAGAGGAGAGGGCCCAGGACAGAGCCTTGGGGAACCCCAACTGAAAGGGGGAGGGAGGAGGAGCTGGAATTGGGAGCGGTCAGAGAGGTAGGAGGAGAACCAGTCCAGGACAGAGCCGCAGAAGCCCAAGGAGCAAAGCGAGTCCAGTAGGAGTGAGTGGTCAACAGTGTCAAAGGCAGCAGAGAGGAGAATAATGGAGGAGGAGGAGGAGAAGAATGTAGTAGTGGCGCTTAGATTTAGAGACAAGTAGATCATTGGTGATCTTGGCAAGGGCAGTTTCCGTGGAGTGAAGGGATCGGAAGCCAGATTGGAGAGGGTCCAGGGAGGAGTTGGCAGAGAGGAGGTCCAGGCAGCGGGAGTAGACAACACGTTCCAGAAGCTTAGAGGGAAAGGGAAGGAGAGAGACTGGCTGGTAACTAGAGGGGTCGGATGGGTCCAGGGTGGGCTTTTTGAGGATGGGAGAAACAGTGGCATGCTTGAAGGTGGAGGGGAAGGAGCCAGTGGAGAGGGAGAGATGAATGACATGTAAAAGGGGGGGGGGCAACTGTGAGAGCAATAGAGGTCAGGAGGCAGAAGGGGATTGGGTCAAGAGGGCAGGTGGAGGGGTTTGAGGAAGAGAGCAGAGTGGAGACTTCCTCAAGGGAGGC
>QEPC01014734.1:56198-77924 GCA_003113815.1 Sphenodon punctatus | reverse complement strand
TAGCCTGAATAGCAAACTGTTTCTACTGAGGAAACTATACAAAATGAGGCTTGGCAAAGAAAGTGAAATGCAGGAGCATATAAATGCCATGTTGGAAGTAGTGGCACAGCTGCATGGCATTGGAGAAGATATAAAGGACAGTCATGTGGTAGCCCTACTCCTCTGCAGCCTGCCTGAATTTTACAGTGCCCTCATCAATGCCCTGGAGACAAGGCCAGAGACTGAACTGAAGCTGGAATTTGTTAAAGGTAGACTTGCAGATGAATTTCAGCGCAGAAAGGAGAACCTGCAGAATGATCTAAAGCAGGGTAAGGAGACTGCACTGAAAACCTCAGACAACGCTCCTAAGAGGGAAACCATAGTATGCTTCAGATGCAAAAAGGGGGGACATTTAAAGAAAGACTGCCATATATGGAAAGCAGAACAGCAGAAACTCTCCACGATCACCTAAGCAGAGGGCTAAAGTCACAAACAGCAACACAGTCACTCAACAATGGAGTAGGTGCTTCAGAGCAATGCAAGACAGCTCATCCCAAAATTGGTGTGTAGACTCCGGGGCAACAAGTCACAGGATTAGCGATAAAGGATTCTTCACAGGACTGGATCTGAGTAGGAAATAAAGGATCTACCTTGCAGATGGGAGAAGCATCAGTGCGGAAGGAATTGGACAAGGATTCCTGTACAGCAACCAGTCACAGGGAGGTACACTGACCATACTCATGAAAGATGTGCTCTATGTGCCCAACTTAGAAGGGGGACTCCTGTCCGTGAGGCGCCTGGCAGCAAGGGGGCTCACCATCTGTTTCCAGGGAGATGAATGCACAATTCAGAGTGGGACAAAAGAACTGGCCAGAGCCACTGCAGATGAGCACCTGTACCCTCTGAGCACAGTGAAAGAACAGGCGAAGCTCACTGTGCACAAGCCATACGATGACTGCATCCACCTGTGGTGTAGACGCATGGGACATAGACACCCAGACAGCATCAAGGAAATGCACAGACAGCAGTTGATCAAAGACCTTAATGTATCAATATGTCCCGTGATCATGAAATGCGACTGTTGCATCAAAACCAAAGCCACGAGGGCTACGCTTCCTTGGTTTTTTTAAAAAAATTCTTTTTATTATTATTTTCCCAGTTATCACATTCAGCGTTATTACATACTAGATTGCTAACAGAGGGGACCTAGGGTTACAGCTTCGGTCCCCTACTAAACCTTATTTATCTGTTCTAGCTGGGTTTATATTTTCTTAAGACATAGTGAAACATTTGATTCTGTTAGATCAAGTTCAGCCTGGATCACTTCCCAGATACAGTTCCATACCGCATAAAAATTCTCCATTTTCATTTGTAGTTCAGCTTGGGTTCGCGCCATCGTTAGTGTTATCCAGAGTCTCTGTTGCCATGTTTTTACAGATGGCTTTGTTTTTGATTTCCAGTTACTGACGATGGTGTGGATTGCTGCTAGTTGAAGTTGTTGGCATGCACTAATTCTGCCTTTTGTTATATTCATTTTTGGAAAAATTCCTAGTAATGCAACTTCTGGGGATTGCGGGAGATCCGCTTGTGCAATCTGATTGAGGTATTTCCATATCTTGTTCCAGAAGTTTTTTATATATGGACACGTCCACCAGCAGTGCATCCAAGTACCTGTTTCCTTGCATCCCTGCCAGCACCCCTGAGGGTACTGCGGATTCATGTAATGCAGTTTCTGCGGAGTGAAATATATTCTATAGGTTGTTTTTATTTGAGGTTCCAGCACTGATACTGATCTTGATGACCTGTGCATGACATTCCATATAGTTTTCATTTCATCCGCTTCTATTTGTCTTTGCAAGTCCTCTTCCCAGGCAGTCACATATCCAGCATCCGGTAGGTTTATTATAGGATTAATCACTTTGTATATTCTAGATAGTACATGTGTTTGAGATGAGTCTCCATACAGCACCTTTTCCAATTCCTGAGATTTTCTGATATATTGCAGCTTGTTCAGTCTACTGTTGAATTTATTATAAATTCTAGCGTATATTAAGAAGTCTACTTTTTCCCCAATTCTGTCCTGTATTGTGTCTTTTGTTAATATGTCCTGGCCTACAAATAAATGCGAGGCCCTTTTCAAGTCATTTTTTTCCCCATAGTTTCTTTACTGTAAGTGGGATATTGGCAGCCCTACTCCACTCTCCAAATATTGGTGTATATGGAGACTTATCCGTGCAGATATCAGCTCTTTTAAATATTGTTTCCCAGATATGTAAAGCATACCATATAAAAGGATGATCCTAATTTTTTTGCTTTTTTATTCCCTCCCCATCCGTGAGTACTTTATACATTTTATTCTTGCCGCAAACCTCTTTTTCAATTTTGTTCCACTCTGGGTACTTTAAGTCATGGTACCAGATCTTGATGCCCCTTAGGGCAGAGGCCCAGTGGTACATTTTAAAATCTGGCATGTTTAGACCCCCCTTTTCTTTTACTGTGTACATAATAGCTCATCTTATTCGTGGTTTTTTTCTTTGCCATACTATCTGAGCTATATATTTATTTACTATGTTGAAGTATTCTTTTGGGATCTCTGTTGGGAGAGCAAACGATGTGTACAAGAGCTTTGGCAGTATAGCCATTTTAATTAGATTGGTTCTACCTATCCACGAGATCTGCAGCTTGTGCCATTTTTCTTCTTTCTCTTTTATATCCTCTAAGAGTGGTAAGAAGTTTAATTTATATAACTCTCTCCATTTTTTAGGGATATTAATGCCTAGATATTTTATATAGTTGTTTTGTATTTTAAAAGGGGTTGAGATAAGCTTTTCCTGCTCTGTCAGTTTTTCTTCATTAAATATCAACATTTGGGACCTATCTACTTTGACCCTATATCCGGATATCTTTCCAAAATTTTGTATAGTGTCCAGCAATTTGGGAACAGACCTTGGCAGTTCCGCCAAGCTTAGCAACATGTCATCCACGTAAAGGGCAAGTTTGAATTCTTTTCCTTGGATTTTTATTCCTGCTATTTGGTGTTGTGCTCTAATAGCAATGGCTTAAGGGCTCTAGGGCTATGTTGAATAGGAGAGGGAAAAGCGGGCATCCCTGCCTAGTACCTCGGGTCAGTTGAATAGCCTCAGTTGTTTGACCCTTCATAATTATCCTTGCTCTTGGGGATTTATATATTAGTTCTATCCACTGTAGAAATTGTCCATCTATTCCCATTTTTTTCATCACTTCCCGTAAGTATTTAAACTCCACCAAATCAAACGCTTTCTCCGCGTCGAGAGATTCTATTGCTGCTGGCGTTTTTGTGTTTTTGATGTGTGCTATAATATCAATAATTTTTCTAATGTTGTCGATGCCTAGTCTTTTAGGGATGAATCCAGTCTGATCTGGATTGATAATGTCTGGAATGACGTCCATCAACCTGCCCGCTAAAATTTTCGTAAATATTTTCGCATCAGTATTGATTAGTGATATCGGGCGATATCCACTGCATATTTCAATATTTTTCCCACTCTTGGGGCAGAGCATTATGTTTGCGTCCTAAAAGGACTGGGGCATTGACTGCTGTTTCAAAACGGTATTGTAAACTCTCATCGGAATTGGATTTAAACTAGCAGAGAACGTTTTATAGGATTCCGCCGGGAATCCATCCGGGCCTGCCGCCTTATTATTTGGCAAATTTTTAACTGCCGCCTTTATTTCCTTTACGTCAATTGCCTTGTTTAGATAATCTGCTTGTGCTTGTGTTATTTTTGGTATTTTAATTTTGGATAGGAATTCTGTTATGCTTTTTTCCGTAGTATAGATTTTTTTATAGTATTCCAGAAAACATAGTTCCTTATCCTTCCCTGTGAGTATTTCTGAATTTTGAGTTTGCCTTATGAACGGTATATTTGCTTTCTGTCTTTTTTTTTTAATCAGCCATGCAAGCACTTTATCAGCTTTATTCGCCTTGTCATAGTAGTAGGCTTTAGTATATCTCAATTTATTTATAATGGCTTGTGTTTCAGTCAGGTTAATTTGAGTTTTTAATAGCGCTATACGTTCTGCATTTATTTTGGGCTGTTTGGCCAGTTGCTTTATTTGCAAATATAATTGACTGCTTTGTGCTTTTTCCCCTCTATTTAGTTGGGCGCTCAACGAGATGAATTGCCCTCTGAGAACCGCTTTAGCTGCCTCCCATAGATTTGTGGGCGAGATTTCTGGCTGATCGTTAAATTTCAAATATTTCTCTATTGCCTTTTGTATTTGTTGCTGTACCCATTTGTTTTCTGAATAAAATTTCTTTAACCTCCATTCCTGCCTGTTGTTATTTTCCTTTAATTTTGCATTTAGTTCTACAACCACCGCATTGTGGTCGGAAAAGGGTATAATTTGTATATATGATTTGTCGCAGTATGCTATAACCTCGTCGTTTCCCAATATATGGTCTATTTTGGAGGAAATTTTATGCGGATTGGAATAGAATGTGAAGTCTTGTATGTTAGGATGAAAAACCCGCCAAATTTCTTTCCAGTAGTTCTCCTCTATTATTTGGACTATTTTTGTCTGCTGCTTATTTAGTTTAGATTTTGTATATAAATCTAGTACAGACAGTGGGGCGTTAAAGTCTCCAGTGATTATGGCTCTGCCCTCCACTTCGTTTGTGATTTTTGGTATGACACTACAAAGGAAAGCCCTCGTGTTATTATTTGGGGCATATATTGTTGCTATCGTATACTTGTCTGTCCCTATTTGTCCTTTTATGATTATCATCCTTCCTTGGGTGTCTTTTTCTACTTTTATAATTTTCATGTTTAAATTTTTCCTTATCCCTATCAGCACTCCTGCTTTTTTCCTATCAGCATTTGCATAATCCTTATTGTTAAATCTCTTATTATCTTGTTTTACAAGATGTGTTTCCTGGATTGTAAACACTTGTGGACCTAATTGTCTGAGGAACTGCCATACTCTCCTCCTTTGGAATGGGTTGTTTAAACCACATACGTTGAAGGAGATGATCTCTATTTTATCCACCATCTTTGTTAATCTTGCCTATTTTGATTCCTTTTTGTTTGTTCATTTTTATTTTGCTGCTGGTGGTGTACTGCCTTGTTGTAAGACTTATAACGCCTGTTTTGTTAGTCATACTGATCCATTGCCTTATTTTTTTCACTCTGTCCTTTTTATTAATATATTCATATTCTTCCCCGTTAACTTTCCCCTTTCCCCTCCCTAACCCAACCTTTTTAACCTTAACATGCATTTTGTTAAACAACTTACCCTTTCCCCCTAACAAACTTTTGTATATTCTTTCGGGGTCCCCTCTTCGGAATTACGTGCCATTTGGGCTCTCTCCTCCCTCTCAGCCCTTTGCAATTGACATTCATTACCACAGTTTTACTTACATTATACATTTCATATATATATTTACAGCCATTTTGTTCTCTTTGCTTAGAACTCTTGAAACTATTCTTATTTTTAGACATTGTTCTTAAAGTTTTTTTCCATGAATTTTTGCAGCTCCTCTTGCTGTATAAAGTACCTTCTCTTACTCTGGTATATAAAGGAGAGCTTAGCTGGGTAGAAAATTTGTGCTCTGATTCCCATTTTGTTTAATGCCTCTATTTGCTTTTTCCAGCCTTTTCTTTTTTTTTTACTGTTTCAAAAGCCAAATCAGGGAAGATAGAGACTTTTTGACCCTGAAATCTGAGTTCTTTCTGTATTCTGGCAGCTTTTAAGATTTCTTCTTTTTCTTGGAAATGGAGGAATTTTATTATTATAGCTCTGGGCGGGTCCTGCTCTTTGGGTCTGGGACGGAGGGACCTGTGCGCCCGTTCTATCTCAGCTGACATCAGGTCCTGCCTGTCTGGGAATACTTCTTTTAGCACTCTTTGTATCAGGTCCTCCACTCCTGCTGACTCTGATCCTTCAGGAATGCCCATAAACCTCCGGTTATTCCTGCGTGTTCTGTTCTCTAACTCTTCCAGCTGACTTTGCAAAGTTTGAATTTCTGCCTCCGTTTTTGTAACCCGCTGCTCAGTTAAATTCCCTCTATCTTCCTGTTCGCTCACTCTCTGCTCCATTTCCTCGATGCGCTTGTTAGCGCTCTCCATTTGCATTTTTATTTCCCCCAGACTTATTTTTATTGCAGCTATGCCCTCTTTATTTTCTTGCAGATCTTCTTTTATGGCCCTAAATAAATCTATCACTTGGGGCAGTGCGGGGATTTCCCCTAGGTCTCCCGGGCTTTCGCGCGCTATGGCCTCCGCCATCTTGGAAGCGGCGACCTCTCCCTTCCTTGCACTACGTCGCGGCTGACAGTATTTTTCAATAGTTGACTCTGCGTCTTTTTTTTCTTTCCTGAGTTCATACCTTGTTTAATTGCTGTGGCTGTGATTTTTGTTTTATTTCTGTGGCGATTAGGCTTCACCGCTGCTGTTTTTGCATTGGGCTCAGAGGGAGCTCAGCCGCGCACGTCTGGCTATCTGCACATGCCCAGTCGATCCCCTACGCTTCCTAAGAAGAGTCAGAATAGAGCCACAAAACTGCTTCATCTTGTACACAGTGACGTCTGCAGCCCAATGAAGGTTCCCATGCCAGGAGGCAACCGGTCTATTGGGAGAGCAAACTTTCATATGGTAACTTTCATAGATGACCATTCAAGGTACATGATCATGTATGTCATGAAGAGTAAAGATGAAGTATTTGACAAACTTCAGAACTATGTGATCGTGACGAGCAACAAGTTCCAGCGCAGACCAAAGACACTGCGGACTGACAATGGAGGTGAGTTCACAGGAAAGGAAGTAGAGGATCCCATATGAAATGGTGGCATGGTCAAAAACCTAGTGTGGACCACATCAGAGTACTTGGAAGTAAGACTATATCCCAGAGGAGAAACGTACCAAGCTGCAAAACAGAGCAGTGGAAGGCATCCTCGTAGGATACAGTGAGCATTCCAAAGGTTACAGGATCCTGGATCCACGCACAGACAGAATAACCATTAATAACAGTGTGACCTTTGTGGAAAACTAAAGCAACAGTGTGATGACTCTCCAAGGTCCAGGCGAAGGAGAATGATCAACCATCTGCATCGATGGGGTCACCATCCGTCCTGTTCTCCAAACCCGCAGTTTGGGCTTCATCTTCGACATGCACCTCTCTTTTAAACCTTACATTGACTCTGTGGCCAAATCATGCCGATTCGCTCTCCACAACATTGCCCGCATCCGCCCCTTTCTATCTATCTCCTCGGCCAAAATCCTTGTTCATGCCATGGTTATCTCTCGCCTCGACTACTGCAACCTCCTCCTTGCTGGCCTCCCTCGCTCTCACCTGTCCCCCCTTATCGCAATCCAAAACTCCGCTGCCAAGGTCATTCACTCTGCCCGTCGCTTCGACCATGTGCAGCCTCTCCTCCTCTCCCTTCACTGGCTCCCCCTTCCTGAACGTATCCTGTTCAAACTCCTGGTTTTCACGTTCAAATCGCTCCACGACCAAGCTCCCCCTTACCTCTCGGACCTAATTTCCCTACGCACTCCTGCACGCGCTCTCCGCTCTTCCTCTGTCCCCTCCCTCACTCTCCCTCGTTTCTCCTGCTCACCTAACCGCCTTCGACCCTTCTCCCTCGCTGCCCCCCATGCCTGGAACTCCCTCCCTGCCCACATCCGCCTTGCCTCCTCCCTCCGCTCCTTCAAATCCCTCCTCAAGACCCACCTTTTCCTTGCTGCCTTTCCCAATGCCTGCTAGTCTTTCCCCGTACACTTACTGTCGGCCCTCCTCTGCTGACTGCTGCTACCAACCTCTTTGTAACCAAGCCAAGCATACGCACCTGAGACTTCGCATCTGCTTGAATGTTTGTTTGTCTTCTCCCCTGTCTCTCCCACTGTCCCCTCTCCCTGTCTCCCCCCCTTTGTCTTTTAGATTGTAAGCCACAGGCAGGGACCGCGTCTAGTTCCGTGTTCTGTACAGCACCAGGTCACACGGCTGGTGCTATATAAATGTCTAATAATAATAATAATAATAATAATAATAATAACAACCAGATGAAACCACTGAAAGGGAGCAATCCTCTGAGCAAATAGTCAAAATCGGCACAAAGGTAACAGAAGTGCAGGAACAGACACAACTGACTGTTGATGCTGAGCCAAGGTTAGACGAGGTCTAACAAAGACATTCCCCCCACTCATCCTACAAAGTCAGCAGCAGTAAATTGTCAGAGCCAGCATCCTGGGAGGACATCTCGCAGATGTCAGAAGGGGAGGCAGAAAAATGGGTAAGAGCGGCTGAAGAAGAAGTGAAGTCCATACAGGACAATGCAACGTGGACACTTACTCCGCTGCCTGCAGGGAGAAAGACTATAGGTTGTAAATGGACATTTAACATAAAGTACAATGCACAGGGAAATACTGAATGGTACAAGCCCCGACCTGTCACAAAAGGATACTCCCAGAAGTACGGTGAAGACTACGATGAAACAGTTGCACCTGTAGTTAAGTACACTACAGTCAGAACATTGTTAAGTATAGCTACCAGAAGAGGAATGCAAGTCAAGTATATGGGTGTGAAAATGTTTCTAAATGGTGAGTTGAAGGAAGATATTTACATGGACCAACCACTGGGGTTTGCAGACGTTGAAAAGCCAGAACTTGTATGCAAACAGCACAAAAGCATATATGGGCTTAAGCAGGCCGCCAGAGCGTGGAATGCTAAAATAAACAAGGTGCTCATGAGGGAAAATTTTACCAGGAACAAAGCAAATCCCTACTTATACACAAAGCGACTAAGGGGCAGGTGGATCTTTGTAATAATTTATGTTGATGACCTTATCGTATGCTTTGAGCAAGAAGGGGATGAGTGCGAAACAATGAGAGCTTTAAATCAGGACTTTGAAACTAAGGACCTGGGTAGCATAACGCACTACCTTGGAATACAAATGGAAAGTGAAGCTATCTTCTCAACTAAAGACAGGCAATAGAAGAGATGATAGAAAGTTTTGGCATGGGGTGTGTGACGGCAGCAAATACCCCTATGGAAACCAGCTACTCCATCACGAGCTATTCAGAAGAATGAACCTAGTGGGTTTGACTAGTGACTGTTGAGAAGGAGTGTTGGATTGTGCAACAGTCACAAGTAAAAGCCCATTGCAAGCCCTGCAAGCTTAATATGGGGCTTGTCCAGTAGGGGGAGGGTCAGAGGATGAAACAGGTTTTTTCTCTCTCCTTGTTTCCTCTCTTCTCCTCTCTCTCTCCTCCATCTTGTCCCATGCAGTCCGTACAGTATGGAGGCATGTCTTCAGAGCTCTTAGTGAAGTTCTGTTTTGAAGAAACTTCTGTGTGTTATTGAACAGAAAGCGTAACTCTACAATACTGCATGCCGTGGGGCAGTCTTCCTACAGCTCCCTTCCTGAGGTGGCTGAGAAAAGCCAGGAAGTTTAGTTTGGGGTACTGTTTTGAATCTGTAGTTTGGCCTGTTTTACTTTGCCTGTCAGTTTTGTTTGTTAAATGGGCACTAGATCAAGGTTACCCAGAAACCCCAAACAGTTATCGCTTATGCCTTATGGTGAAGACACCCTCCAGTCATATTTGGTTTAGAAGCCATTAACTCTAGCCCTGCGTAGAACTCCAGTGTAGATTGGGAGAGGTGATGAAAGGGAAGAACCCAGGGCATGTTTCTAATCCTCCCACCTCTTTGATTGCACGTCGCCAGGAAACGGAGACTCTGGTAGCAGATGGGTGCTCTGTGAGGTCTGGGAATCCATCACACGGGAAGTCAATCCATCTCCTCCCACTAGGAGGTTCCGAGCTGCATTTTGCAGAACATCATGTACTAGCCGAGCTCCCCTCTGGGAGCAGAAATAAATGCCCCCGTTCCTCTGGCGTTTGGCTGGGTTCCGTGATGCCACCCGTACATTTTTAAACCGAGGACAGGCTGTTTTTCCTTAACCCTCAATTCCCATCTCTTCTGTTAACTTTAAAACCAAGATGCATCTTCTAAACTAAGTAACATTGTGGATTCTCTAGAAGGGGGAGCGGGTGGGGATTGTTCTCTTGCCATGTCCTTTGCACAAGAAAAAGGCCTGGCCTCAGGATTATTATTTTTTCCATAATGTGACATTACGTGTTACAGCTTATCGCTCAGCAAACAGTCTGCTTGGTGGTTAATTGGAGAGAAAACAATTGTAGACCTGCTGCTGCTGGAGTTCGTTTAAAGCATGGGAAGGCTGGGGGAGGGGAAGGGGGGGGAGGATTCTTCTGTTTATGAGACAGCAGCTGGTACTAAGCTCTGTTGTGAAAGCAGTTGTACTTGGGGACTGTGACATGGTGCAATTGGCAAATGGACTGGCAGTCATTCTCCTAGATCAAGTATTCTATACCAGTCAACACAACAAACAACCCAAATCCAGGGAATGACGCACACAACGGCAAGCTGTCTGGGTTTAGAGATTTCTTTTTATAATTATCATTAATAATCATTTTTGATTTTGTGTTCTTCCCTTTCATCACAGGATCACCAAAGAGCTTTACAAACTCAGAGTTTCATCGTTAAGGCTGTGGTTTTGTTGTAGCTGTTTTTAGTTAATTTTGCTGCAGCAGTGCATGGTGGGGGAGAATGAAGTTGCAGAAGGGTCACTTGATGATGATGATGATGATGATATAATTATTTATATATCTTCAGTAATGTTTCTGGTGCTAAATAGATGTGACTGGACCAGGGTTGCCAGATGTCCAGAATTGCCCTGGACAGTTCAGGAATTATGCTGTTTGTCCTGTGTTAAGAACAGCTTCTATCCTAGACCGTAAAATGTCCAAGAATCTCTGTAGTATTGCCATTGCACTGGAAAGTGTACAGACCCTTGCTAAAAGCAAGGGGTAGTGAGAGAAATACATGGATACTCCAAGTCACACATCAAGTGTGACAGTGCTGGTGAAATCTCAGAAGGTAGGCAGTAGGAACCTAAAACAAACAAGTGTACACACCTCTACCAGTACTATCCCCTGGACCAAATGCAGAGTGTTGCTAGACTGTCAGTCAGGCCAGGTCTGACCCACTCCTATTTTTTACACACCAAGTTGTACTTAAAACTGGGAAGGGTTAATCTGTGGAACTCCTCATCATGGGATGCTGCAAAGATTAGTATGGTATAAACTAATTTTGGAAAATGATTGGACAAGATTCTGGAAGACAAGACCCATCCATGGCTATAGGACAAGCTAGTTGGGGGATGGAAACTCTGACTGCCATGAGTTGGGAGTGAATGTCGGGAACCTTGGAATAAATGGTGGAGTATTTGAACCACTCAGATATTCTGGGGGTAACTCTCAGAGAGATCTTCTTCTTCCCTTTATGAAGCTTTCAGGCACTACTGTAACAATTATTAATAGTAATAATAAAGCAGAAGCCTGGAAGAATGCTCTCTGTAAGAATGAGTAGTAAACACATGGAATAATTTATTAGGAATGTGTCTTAGTCAAGGAGTAAATATTCATCCAAGAGACACTTACGGCTTTAACATGAAAAGGGAACACAGTTCATAAATGAATTCATGGCTTACTAAAACTTTTCATTCAAGCTGTTTGTCTCAATGAAAATACAGTGTGTTTGTATAATACACCCTGTGCTTTTTTTTGGCAGTAAAAATGAGTTAATAAAATCCTTGCTATTATTAATGAGGGAACAGTAAAGGTAGGGGAGTGATTTTTGAAAAACTCTGTACACAGCCATGAGACTGGTAATGGAATACTGGTCCTGGTTTGGTGTCCCCTTTTTAAAAGCATATTGGGGGGAAATGTTTTGAGAGAGAGTGGTTTCTGTTCAAGCTGAAACCAACAGCCCCTAAAATGGATTAACCCACTGAATCTACAGTATGTGATGATGGTTTTGGTAATAACTGGTTTCTGGTTTTGCTCCATTGGGCATATGTTTAAGTTATTCTGTTTGGGCCTTTTGGTGTTTGTTTTCTTCCAGGTTGGTTATTTTAGTTACATAATTTTGACAATATTAGCACAATTCTGCATGCACAGGTGTTGAAAATGACAAAAAACAACCCCCCAACCCCCCTCCAACCAAAACAAAACACCCAACTTTGAAGTAACTGAACTTGAAATACCAGAAATGCAATGTAAATTTTTGCTACAAGAGGCACGATGTACTGTGCAAAAAATAGCCACACAGAATGACGTGATTGCCAGCATGTCAATAGGCATGGTAAAGCTGAATTACAAGGATGAAATGTGAGAATGACAATTAGCCAGTACAATAGTGATTCCCCCACAGGAAATTAAATATTTTTTGTAAATA
Source organism: Sphenodon punctatus (assembly GCA_003113815.1). Taxonomy (NCBI): domain Eukaryota; kingdom Metazoa; phylum Chordata; class Lepidosauria; order Sphenodontia; family Sphenodontidae; genus Sphenodon; species Sphenodon punctatus. Next base: position 65,651 of record QEPC01014734.1, on the reverse strand, counting down.
TTTATCCAGCCTCCTTGTAAAAACCACCAATGAACACAATTCAACAACCACTCTTTCCACTACTGGTGGCTCTGGAGCCATGGGGTCAGCGATTCTGGGATTCTCATGTATGCTTTTGGTCCAATAACCAGGCAGTGGCCACTTTCAGACATGCCCCCCCCCCCCATGCATTTCCCCCCCTTCCCCGCAGCCCAAATATGTGCCGGGGGGGAGGGCATGTCTGAAAACATACATGAGAATCCCGGAATCGCTGACCCCAGAGCCACCAGTAGTGGAATAAAATTCCAGAAACGTTATATCTCTAAGCAGCCCCTTAGGAGCCCAGGCCGGAGCCACTGCTGGAAGCACAAGATGCCCTGGAAGAAAACCTGAAAGCCTGTAGCACCTGCAGCATCGGATACCACTTGAAGGTTGGTCTCGAGTAGCCGCACCTCCCTCCACAATGAAATCCCATTGTAGCTGTCGAAAAAAGTTAGCCAGACCTGAAGGTCCTCCCTAAGGCCCTTGTATATTCATAGACAGGTGGGGGGCAACAATCCCAGTCGTGGCTCGGCCCAGTCTTGCACAGAAAGCCCTACTGGGGGCTACAACTCTTCAGGCAAAGTTTAAGTGCCCGAGCAAAGCCCGCATGGCCCTTAGTGTCACCGTACAGGCACCCATACTGTCCTTTAGCAGCATCCGCAGGGATGATAGCTTGTCAGGAGGAAGGCTTGATGTGCAAGCAACTGTGTCAATCATGATGCCAGTGGTGGCTGGTTCAACCTGCCGTTGGCGGCTTTGCCGCTGGCGGGCCTAAGGGAAAAGCCTGGCCTAGGGGTGGAGCCAGGGCAACAGTAGGCCAGTGGCATGGCATAACCCAGCAGCAAGGAGTTCCCAGGGTTAACATTAGATGGACATTACATTACTTAATTCTGGGAACGCTGCTGTGTGAAGCACTGCCACTGGGGGGGATAGAGAACCCTCTTACTGGGGTCCCATACACTCTCTTTCCCACTGGGTCCAAATTAACCATAGTAGGTTAAAAAAAATAGATCACGTTGCCATCACCTACCTTTATCCTGAACCCTTAAATCCTCGATTTTCATGGCATACTTGGCCACCTGTAGTCTTTTGAAGGTGTAGGCTTTGGGACAAGCCTTCCTTCTGGCTTGGAGAACCGGGAGGACTGAGTTAGCTTCCTGTTCTGTGACAAGCCGAATCAGAAGAGAATGAAAGGGAAGAGAAGTACAGGACAGAAGAGAAGTAGGAGGGAAAGGGTTTGGTTTTGGAGCACGAGAAGAGGAAGGGGAAGAGATGGGTTCAGTGGGGAACAGGGGAAAAGGGTTTCCTTGTTCTCCAAGAAGAGAACAAGGCATGGCAGAAGAGCCTTCTCTTCTGCCGTGCTCCTACCTATTTTATCCTATGTTCACAAGGAGAGCGAGGCGAGATGTGGAATCATGCCAGATCTCAGACAAACTGGATAGAAAAAAGAAGCAAATTACTTTAGATGTTTGCATGTTGAATGCCATTTTAAATTTTGCTTCTTTGTGAACCTCTCTGCCAAAGAAGAGGTCCAGACCCTCCCAATCCCCATGCCATCACTTACCATTATCCTGAACACTCTTCATTTTCATGCTCTCCTTGGCGGCCTGTAGTTTTCTAGGGTAGGCTCCCAGTCCTCCGATGAAATAGGACTTAATTCTCCATTGGGCATCAAGAACCCTGCACTGAAGTCTGAACTCCTAATGTGTCTTGAAGGCAGTAGGCATCCACAGAACCCGACTGTAGACTGAGGTCACAACGCATCTGGAGGCGCAGTGGTGGGTGGAAAATTGCATTATGTTGCTGTGGAGCTCTGTCACTGTGGAGGTCCCACTGCTGGTGTTTTGGAGGCCTCAGATAGAGTGGAACCTTCGCATTTGTCGGTCTAAAGAAACCCACTGGAGTGTGAGGTCCCACTGTGTCTAGAGACACAGGTGTGGGGGGAAATCGCTGTTGAGACCATTCACTGTTCAGGTCCCACAGCTGGTCTTCTGGAGGCCTCCAGACACAGTGTGACTTCAGGCTTCATTGGCTCTATAGAAGACCAGTAACTCCTAAAGTCAAACACTGCATCTGGAGGCACAGTGGTGGTGGTGGTGGGGCAGTTGGTGTAGAGGCCCTTATGGCTGAGGTTCTGGAGCCCACATGAGTTGTTGGGGGTGCCTTAAGACTTTAGGGTGTCCACTGGCTGTGGGCCCACCCCTGTCCCCAAGAAGAGGTTCCACCCTCCCAATGAATGTCCTCTGTACCTCTTCTTGGGGGTAGGGGCGGGTCCAAAATATAAAAACCGCCTACTCTTAATAACTACTAAACTACAGTAGCACCAACAATTTTTAAACACTCCAACCAGTCTTTTAACTTTTAACCTGTGCTCTGTCCTCGAAGAAGCCCGGGGAGCAGCCTGACAGAGTCCTTGTCAACCTCAACAAAGCAAGCAGCAGTATCTCTGGTTTCCTCCGCCTTGTGTGTTGTCAGTTCTGTGGCGGTGCCTTCTTTTCCTGTTTTCATGGTCCAGTATCCATGTTGGCATCAGTCTCCCTGTAAGAGAGACCATGCAAGCTAGGCTGGAACTGAAGGGCTCCAAAACTGATTGTCTTATTTTGTGGTCTCCCCTCCTTCTAGTCTTTATGCAATTGCGAGTCCAGATCATCACTTGTTTACTTGGATGCAGCATCCATGTTGGCATGGGTCTCCCTTTAAGGACAAAGACCCTGCAGGCTGGAGCTGGGTGGATGCAACACAGGGGTGGGTCTTTGTCCAGAATAGATCATCTTCAGGTCTGTTCAGCACCTGTACTGGAAATTTGCTCGGTGTTCCTTGCATTGTGCAAACACTCAGATCTATTCGTTTGTTGTTGAAGTTTGGAATTTCCCTGACCATGGCTTGCTCAACAGACAGCATTGCTAGAGCATCCAGACAGTCCTCTGTCATGGTACTTCACAGAAAGGTTTTAATTCTTTTTAGAGCTCAGAAGCTTTGTTCTGCTTCAGCAGTTGTAAGAGGTGTTGTCATCACAATCTTCAGAAGTTTAACCACCTCTGAAAAAGATTTGTCTAAGTTGTCCTCGGTCAGCACAGCAAGTAGTGCAGAGGCATCTTTGGCGGAATGGAATTCTGACCTGTCATACAAAGTCCCAAACTCACTCCTCAGTCGGTCTCTCTCCAGCATTGGGTAGACTTCAGTTGCTGCATTAAATGCTTGGATGGGAAAGCTGTGCCTTTGAAACAAAGTCCCCTGCACCAAAGTTGTGCACTCTAGATGTTTCGTGAATTGAAATCTGTCACGTGCATGAGTGATTATAATATCACACGCTTCCACAGCGATCTGCTCTAGCGTGTCCATGCTAGGTGCACTTCTGCCCATCTGAGCGTTCTCCAAGTGCAGAGTTCCAATGGAGTCCCTCACTTTATTGATGGCTCTTACGAAGTCAGTAGTATATCTTTGAATACCTACAGAGTCAATGTTGTTCATTTTTTTTGAGCTCCTTGTAAAGTATGTCCACGTACGGCATGATTCTGTGGAACAAGGACAAGAAGTAGAGGAACTCCCCGTCAGATTCCAACATGTTCATGTATGACCTAGCCTCAATACCAGTCTTGGCATCACAACTATCTAGTCGTATTTGTTCAAAGCACTGAACCAGATCCTCTCTGTGCTCATAGATGACCTCTACTGTCCACACACTGAAGTTCCAGCGTGTTTTAGCTACTTTGGGGAGCCTTCTCTTCACCACCACATCCAGAACTTCAGTCCTTTCTGGAGACGAACTGAAGAAAGCAGGAATACCAGACAGACTTTGAAAAAAAATCCTTACTTGTCTTATTTGGGATATGGCTTACTGCATAATAAGGTTCAGCTGATGGGCAAAACAGTGAACAAAGTGTGCATTTGGGTATACATTCCTTATCTTCCTCTGGACTCCACCATGCTCTCCACGCATCACGCTCGCTCCATCGTAGCTCTGAGCTATGAGTTTCTGTTTGTCAGAGTCCCTTGGGAGAGCAGCACTGAGGTTTTCAAGCAAGGACTCTGATAGTTTCTGCACTGGAGTCTGTCAAGTGTGTGAAGCTGAAAAAACGTTCCACGGTTGAACCCCTGCTATTGATGTAGCGGAAAATCATGACAGACTGGCAGACGCTTGAGACATCAGTGATGTCATCAGCTTTGATAGCCACAAAATCTGCATTTTTAATTGAATTAATTATGTGGTCACGAACAATTTGCAGCATGCAGTCCAGGAGTTGGTTCTGCATGGTTTTTGAAGTCCCCTTGAAGACAGTTGCAGTCTTCAAATGTTGCTGTAGTGTACTGTCAGCTGTGGCAAGTAAATCTATTGCACCTCTAAAAACCCCTGGATTGACAGATCCCTCGCTTTCATCATGTCCATGCAACGCCAATTCAAAGGCACCACAGAACTTAATGCAGTCTATTATTCTGTAGAGAATGTATCGATTTCGATCCACGTCCTCATTATGCTTCCTTACAGACACACGGTTGCCTTCATTGAGTCTCTCTACAATGTTTGTTTTTCCCAACTGTCACAGGTTTAGGCAGTTGTCAAAGTGGCTTTTACAAGAATCGTGCTGCTTTGCCTTCTCAGACAGGTCCTTGACATTAATGTCTTTGTCCATGCTGCGTCACCACCAAACAGCAGGCAAGGAAAACAGAACGACTTCTTGGAAACACTGCCACATAGCCACCAGAACTTCTCTTACCAGGATGTGTGGAACCTGCGTGTATAGCCTTTCCCTCTGTCCTATGCAGCTTGTTCTATTTGCAGTTCTGGATGGTGAGGTCCCATGTCTTTGATCTGCAGTTTCTCTTCAGAAGTCAGCGTGGTGAATAGCTTCACGATAAGAGCATCCATGGTATTCATTTTCAAGTGTAGGCTCTGAAAAAAGGAAAGAAAAATGGGGATTTGGCACTAGCAGCATTCTCACAAAGATGTTAACATTCCCCCCCCCAACCTTGCCTTTTGTCCCTCACCTTAAAGTGATGTCTTATGTGTAAACAAAAAAACATTAATTTCACATATGCAAAGCGATCCTTTTTTTGTAATCCACTGTCCCATGCAAAATTAACCCAGACAGTGTAAAAAAAAAAAAAAAAAAAAGCAATTTATTTAATACTTTATTTAGAAACAATTTAAACAATTTAATATTTATCCTAAACTTGGTCTTTCTGGGGACAAGAAGAAACCCCCAGAGACAATCAATTATAGCCTCCATTAACTTACATAGTATTTGTACAGTGTTAAAGTCTTCAGATGTGTTGACGAACGTTTTCTTGGAATGCTTGAAAGAACCGTAACTGTCCCGCTCTTAATAGATGCATTCCATCTACATCATACAGGGATAGCTGATGTCTTGAGAACCTATGCCAGATTGTAGTAGCCCTCATTTGATGATGCAGAAAAGTATCCATTAACTTGTTCACATTTCTCATCGATTTCCTAAACCGATGAACTGCACCAGAATCAGTTGGGCTTGGCCTTGCATTCCTTGACTGCTCTTTCAATTAAATCTGACACCAAGATGTTGCTCCTTAGAAAGGGGTGGATGTTACAGTGCAGGTCACGTCTCATGGCACTCACCAACTCTAGACCAGTGAGGTCACTCACATCATTTCCACCACAGTGGATCATGATTCCCTTTGGAGGTGGAAATCACGTCCCCTCTGAATCCTATCCAACGTTGGAATGATCTCATGCCATCTCATGCCTCCTCTTCTGAACCACCAGATGTCATAATTCTGGTTGTCCGAGGAAAAGCTAAGCCCCTCTTCACAGACAAACTGCTCCAAACGGTGAATGTAGGACTTGCCAATGATCCAGATAACTTCTGCCATACTTTGGATCAGGATGCAAACACAATGACAGTGCAATCTGCAAGAGTAGCACAGAGAAGAGAGAGACACACAGGGGTCTGTCCTCCAACTCCAAGGTACTGCAGAGAAATGGTACAGAATTGCAGGTGTTACAGTACTAAACCAGGCCCCTCCAGACCAGCATCCCTAGTAGCTACACCACCAAAATGCCTGTCCAAGCACACAGGCCCCTTAAAAAAAAAAAAAAAAATTGGGGCAGCTTACAACACTAACAATCAACAATTACAAATCATAATTAAAACATACTATAACTCACAATTTAAAAATTAATTAAAAATATCCTAAAAATACAAAAAATATACTAAAAGGGCAGAACCAATCTATAATCATATCAGCCTATAATAATCACTATTTAGACATCTCCCCTCCTCCCAAGACAAGTCCCCTAGCCCCCAGGGGCCCCCAAAAAGCCAAGCCCAAGCCCCAATGTACTCACCCAGACAGGGCAGGCTGAGCTCTGCAGCGTCTCTTTCCCCCCTTGAGGACAGGATGCTGGGCTTGAATGATGATGGACCCTTGGTCTGACTTGGCACTAGTACTACCTATACCTAACTTGCTTCCTTGAGATGATGATTATTAAATAATAAAATATCTATGAATAAATTTAATCTAAGTAACAGTGAATTGATCCAAAGATTCAGTCTGACCACCAGCCAGATGGCCAACTGCAAACTCTCTCTCTCTCTCGAACTGAGTCAAAGAGAGAGAAAATGGCACCTGGTGCATTCACCTTTATATATGCTCTCTGCAGCAGGGAGCCCCCACCCTCAAACCACGTGAGAGTTGAGAGAAAAAGCCTGCACTCAGAGACATTTAAGTTAACAGTCAGTCACAAGCACACTCCACTTCCCCCCTCCCCCCATTGCTGTTCCACTGGCCAATAGCGTGCACACATCAAGTCTCTCTCTCACTCACTCACTCACTCACTCACACACACACCCCTTCATGATGTATTGCTCTCCCTCCCCAACAGGACGTCAAGGGCTATAGCCCATATTACATTACTGCGCTGCCAGTTTCCTTGCCGTAGACTTGCATGAAAGACTGCTCCCAACGATCCTGGCAATGTGTTGCTCATTTCTGTGAACATGCGCTGGATGGCACTCCCTAGCCACCCAATGTACGTTCTCTAAAGTTTTGACCCTTGCAGCTCTCTGTCTCGGCTCTCCTCCTCCTCCTAGTTGAACTTGGTTGCAGTGCCTCCTCCCCCATGGCCCCGCCTCCCCCTGTGACCTCCTGGCCTGACCTCAATCCCATAATTGACAGAACTGCCCCTGGCATGACAAGTAATGTATTTATTTATTTTATTTATTTTTAAAAATTTCTATCCCTCTCATCCTGCCACAGGCAGGTCTGGTCAGCTTACAAACAATAATAATAAAAACAACTTTCAAACAATCAAAAACAGGGAGGAATTAAAAAAATATCCCTAACCTCCCACCACCCTAACCTAATTCCCCTCGCCTCGGTGTCGTCCGATCAATGGCCTCTGTCAGCAAGATGTTCCACAGCCTGATGAGGTTATTGATGAGACGGTCGTCCAGATCAGAGGGTATATCCCCCAAAGCCTCCCAGAACTGTTCCGGTTCCATCAGTCTATGGGGGCGGACCATTCGAATTGGTTCCATGCCAATCCAGGGGCAGATGTGCACCAGGAGAGAGGCCTGCAGGAGGTAATGGTCCATCCATGACAAGGGCACAGCTGATATCGCCCCACCAACCAAGTATCAACTAGTAATCCCCAGGGGTGGTCTTGGGCACAATTTCTAGCAGGGAGCACCTCAGGGCACTAAATGGTGGAGAGTCAAATGGACCTACCACCTGCCTCGCTGCTATCTCCTTATAATTTTCTTCCAGACCATCCCCTCCATTCTGCAAACAGATTTCAAATTACTAGCCATCTGGCTGACCCTGAGACCCTTGTAAGGAATTCCAAATCCCTCCAAAAAACCTAGCCATAAGTAATCAGTGTTGACCCTGTTTGGGTAATGCTGCAACAGGGGCCCCAGCACCTCTAGTTTTAATTGGCGTGGAAGACAAAACCTTGCCCCCCGCTTGTGTGCTGACCCCCACTGCCCCTTTGCCAGTCCTGTTTCAGGCCTCTGTTTCCAAATTTCTGCTTGCCAGACTTGTATCGCTCTTTGAAGCAGGACTGCCACCCCCGCAGTTTGCACAGATGTGGGTATACTTGCATCGGGCACAAAAACACCCCTTCCCATTGAAAGCCCAGCATACCGGCTTGCTGGAAGCCTGCTTTGAAGGCCCTGGGAGAACTACCCCACATCCTGCCTAGAGGCAGCAATAGGGTGGAGCAGGGCCATGATCTGCGAGTGCATGTTATAGTCAATAATATTCCAGCGTGTTTTTGTGTGTGTGTGGGGGTGTTGTGGGTGGGTGGGTTGTATGAAGCCTTGTGCCTTTCATTGTATTCAAGCCAGGCTGCGTATGCCTTTTGTATAATCACAGCATATTGAGTTAACTGCCAGGCCCTGCTTGGCAATTTATATGCCAAGTAGTTATATTCTACATGTATATGTAGAAACAAGTTTACCACTTCTTCCAAGTCTTTGGGACTAGGGGCCTCTCTCGCTTACCCTTGCCACCATTCTTGGTCTCGGTGTTGTCATCACCCAGCTCCTCCCCATGAGGTAACACAAAAATGTTGATAAATTCTCCCTTCCATATTTTCTCCTTGGTTGCCTGGGACAGGTGATTCCCGGAAAGGAGATGAGGATGACATAGGCATATAAGCCCGGGGTAAAACCTGCCCGTAACCACTTGATCTCTGTGTGTCCATCATGGGTGACTGCGTCCCTCCCACAAGGACTCCGACATCAGCCACTGGTAATCCCACCTCTCTCTCAGTTCACCTAGAGCCAGAGACACGTCCCCCTTGGCCCACACCACTTGGGCAGCAGAGGAACTCCAGCAACCTCAACAGACTGCTGAGCATGCACGGTCTCCAACACGGTGGCTAGGATCTCAGTTACATCCCGCATGGTGAACCTAGGAGCGCTGTCTAGCTGCTCCTGGTCCTCCATCAGAGTAGGGTTGGCCGCAGCCCCCGACTGGGTTCACCCCCTCCCAGCATTAGAGGATGGGGCCCTTGTGACCTTCTGGGCCTGAGAACCCCTGCCTCCGTGATTGGACCTTGTATGAGCCATTGGATCTGCATTTCACAGAGAGTAAAGTGAAAATTCCATTAACAGCAACCGAACTGAATGAAAAAAAACCCAATCGCAGTCATAGTGATGGCTAGCCCCACTGGAACACCAGCACTGCATCCAGGGGTGGCTGGTGACTTTTTAGTTTGGAGGGGCAGTAAGGCCGTCTGGCCCGCCAGCGGCAAAGCCACCGGCGGAGCCAGGGCAACGGTGGGCGGAGCCAGGGCAACGGTGGGCGGAGCCAGGGCAATGGTGGGCGGAGCCAGGAAAAAACCCAGCAGCAAGGAGTTCCCAGGGTGAACATCAGAAGATGGAAGAAAACACAGTAGTCTAAAATGCACTTCAAGCTTAAAATGAATAACGTATAAACCCCAAGCACAGT
>QEPC01014734.1:36731-54705 GCA_003113815.1 Sphenodon punctatus | reverse complement strand
CTCAGCCTAGCTAGGGGGTGGTGGGGGAGGGGGGTGGGGAGGGGGACCCCCCTCCACACCCATCCCCCCGGGGGGTGGGGAGGTCGGGTGCAGGGTGGGGGAGGGAAGGGTCACTTTCACTTACCTGCTGTCTGTGAATGGCAGGCAACGTGCGGGAGTCTCTCAGGGGACTGAGGCGAGGAAGCACGCATGCGCGCTGCTCCCCCTTCCTCTGTCCCCCGAGCCAAGCTATCTCACCAGGGCTGTCAGCGTGACCGCCCTGGCGAGATCTTCCATTGAGTGCAATGGAAGGCTGTAGCCCCTCCCTCCACAGCACGTCCCATACGTGCTGTGGACGGAGGAGTTCAGCTGCCCAAATCGCGTTTTCCATAGGAAAACGCTTTGGGCGGCTGATTTTTGAGCCTTCTGGGACCCACTCCTCTGGAGTGGATCCCAGAAGAGAAGTCAAGCCACAGCAGCCTCTGCCTTGCCTTTGCAATCAGAGTGGAGGCTGCTGCAGCAGCGCTGTGGTCAGTTTCAGTGAAACCGGCATGAAATTGACCACAGTGCTGCAGCAGCCTCCACTCTGAAGCAAAGGCAAGGCAGAGGCTGCTGCGGGCGGAGGGGAAGCGGCAGGGAGTTTTTTTGGTTTTTTTTTACTTTGAGCGGCGGTGCGGCACCTGTCGGGGCGCTTGGGGGGACAGCGCCCCCAATGCCCTGGAAGGGGAGCCGCGCCTGAGTGCATCAAGATTTTGACTGGATGTACGAAAGGATGCCAAGAAATTCCCCCACTCCTCCCTCGGGCCAGTTTGTAGCCCTGCCATGACTAACCATATGGTGACACTCTGACCATATGACTGGGGACACCCCCAGGGCCGCAGACCCCAAAACGGAATGCCTCTCATGCCCGGAGATACCACCTTGCTCTGGGTCTCATCTTTTGTGCTGCTCCCAGAGCCTGTGATGCTCCAGCCATGTGACTGGGGACCCCCCAGGGGCTCTGACCCCAAAATGGAATACCCCTTGAACCCAGGGCTACTGACACTTGGGGGTCTACCGTGTGGCCCGGTCTGCTTTGTGGTCCTGGTCAGTGGCCTCCCCCTGGCCATGGGGACTCAGTATCCCACTTTAAAATAAATAAATACATTTTATGTATTTATTTATTATATTTTTATTTATTTATTATTATTTTATTTTATTTTTTAAAAAATTCTGAGCACCACTGGCACACACAGGTGGGGCGGCTGAGCACTTGCAGGCCCACCTGGAGCCCTTTAAAAGGTTCTAGAGCGCTGCCATGCTGGGACAAGCAGCAATGCTCAGGCACTAGCGGGCCCAGCCCTGGCCCTTTTATATATATTTTTATTTTTTCTTGAGCGCCATCATGCTGAAGCAGTTGACAGCACTCAGGCACTTGTGTCCCCAGCTGGGGCCCTTTAAATTATTTTTGGACTGTTGCCGCACTGAAGCAGGAGGCGGTGCTCAGGCACTTGCGGGCCTGACTGGTCCCCTTTTAAATGTTGTTGTGGTGGTGTTTTTTTAAAGGCGCTCCACACCAGACAAGTGATGGCACTCGCAATGGGGCATGTGCTGGGCTACTTACCTCCGCAGCTGGACACCAGGTGAGAGACTGGGAAAAAATCTCCTGCATGTGGCCCAGCAGGAATGGGGAGAAGAGGCACCTGGTCAGTTGAGGTATCTATCTACCTGGCCCCCCGCCCCCAGGTGCACTCCTCTATCCCCATTGGACCACAGGGCCATGCCTCTGGAGCAGGGGAGGGGCCCCCTCTCCTGCCTGACACCCTGTTCTGGGCAGGCAGGCACAAACCCTTCCCTGCTGAGGGCAGGGGGTGGGGTGGGGGGTGTTCTCTTTTATAGCAGCCTTTTAGCTTGATGATTTCTTGCATTCTTCAAGTTAGAAATGGAAGGAGGAAGATACTCTTTAGCCAAACACAGCTTAGTGTTCTTGATATGGTAATAACTAGAGGGAATTCAGTTGGCTTGTACTATATGGTGGGGTCACAGGGAGACGGTCAGGCTGCTATTAATTTATTAATAAAATTTGTATGCCACCTCCTCCTGCTAAAAGCATCTCGGGGTGGCTAACAACATGTTAAAAACAAACTAAGGTACAATTAAAATTCCACAATAAAACAATTCACCCCCTACTCATCCCATCTCCCCATGGGAAGACATGGCAGAACAGCCAGGTCTTACATTGTCTACGGAAAGAGGGGAGGTTGGCGACCAAACAGATATTTGGCAGAAGGGAGTTCTACAGCTGCGGCGTGGCTGCAGAGAATGCCCTCCTCAAGGTCGACACCCGAGAAACCTGGGGGACCTCAAGGAGGGTGCCCCCAGCCAACCACAGGGGCTGATCCACCAGGAACCGGAGGATGAGGCGGTCTCACAGGTAGGTGGGACCCAGGCTGTTTAGGGCTTGAAAGGTTAGCACCAACACCTTGAATTGGGCTTGGAAGATTATCTGCAGCCAGCGCAGAGAATGGAGCACTGGTGTAATGTGCTTGCGTCAGCCCATCCCCATTAGGAGATGAGCCACTGCGTTCTGCACCAGCTGCAGTCTCCGAACCAGCACCAAGGGTAGCTCCACGTAGAGTACATTACAGTACTCCAGTCTCGAGGTAATGAAAGCATGGACGATGTGGCCAGATCAGAGTCCGACACATACGGCCGAAGCCGATGTACCAGATGTAACTGGTGAAATGCTCCTTCTGCCACAGCCGCCACCTGGACATCCGGGGAGGACGGACCCCATCAATGATGGGGGCCATCACTCCCCTGGCGTTCCCCACAACCATCACCTCCATCTTGTCCGGATTTAACTTCAGGCAGNTAACTGGTGAAATGCTCCTTCTGCCACAGCCGCCACCTGGACATCCAGGTGGAGCTGTGGGTCCAGGGAGCACCCCCAGACTCTGAACCTGGGATACCAGGGCAGGATGGGCCCCCATCAATGATGGGGGCCACCACTCCCCTGGCCTTCCCCACAATCATCACCACCGTCTTGTCCGGATTTAACTTCAGGCGGCTCGCCCTCATCCAACCCCCCACAGCTGACAAACACTGACGAAGCACCGAGATTGCCAGGCCTGAGTCAGATGAAAAAGAGAGAGATAGTTGGGTGTCATCAGCATATTTATGACACCGTATGCCAAACTCCCTGACAACCTCCCCCAAAGGCTGAATATACACATTGAACAAGAGAGGGGACAAGATAGAACCCTGCGAGACCCCACACGTGAGACCCCGGGGAGAAGATGAAAAATCGCCCAGGACCACACGCTGGGTTCTCCCAGCCAGGAAAGAGCGGAACCACTCAAGAATGGTCCTGCCAATCCCTGCCTGGTCCTGCAGCCAAGTCACCAACAACTCATGATCAACTGTATCAAATGCAGCCGAGAGATCTAACGGGATCAACAGGGTCAAATGACCCTGGTCCAACTCATGGGAGAGGTTGTTGACCAAGGCCACAAGCGCAGTCTCTGTGCCATAACCCGGACAAAATCCAGACTCTGAGGGATCAGAAAAATTGACATGGTCCAGATGCTCTTGCAGCTGCCGAGCCAACACCCATTCAATAACCTTCCCTAGCCAGGGAAGGTTAGCGACCGGCCAATAGCTGGTCAGGACGCCAACGTCCAATTATGGATTTTTGAGCAGGGGCCACACCACAGCCTCCTTGAGACAGCCTGGCACCCTGCCCTCCCCAAGGGAGGCATTGACAATCCCCACCAACAATGGCCTTAGTGTCTCCCGGCTAGCCTTGACCAGCCAGGATGGGCATGGATTTAGTTCACAATAAGTGTCTTGAACAGTCTCATGAGCATTCCATGCATCTGAGGGTGACACATTCTGAAATTCATCCCACAAAACAGGACAGGATGGGGCTTCTACTGCCTCTGACTCACCTACTGTTAAAAATGTTGCATCAAAACTGTGGTGGACTTGAGCAATTTTAGCCACAAAAAAGTCCACAAACAAACCACAGTGGGCATTTGATGACTCTAAATCCAGGCGGAGGGAGGCCGGACTGACCAGCCCCCTCATCACCTGGAAAAGCTCTGCCAGTCGGGACTTGGTGGATAAAATGAGGGCAGCAAAGAAAACTTTCTTTGCTGCCGGCACTGCCACAGCATAGGTACATAACCAGATGCTATGCAACAATCAGTCAACTTCAGCACGCAAGTGATGCCACCATTGATCTAACAGCTGCCCTTCCCACTTCATCCGCTGCAGCTCCTCGTGTACCACGGGGATCTGCATTGTCAGCAGTTCGGGAGTGGAAGCCTGGGAGCCACACGGTCGATGGCCTCCGCCAACATGGAATTCCACATGGTCACGAAGTCATCGAGTGAGTGGCCATCAAGATCGGAGGAAACATCCCCTGGAGTGGCCTGGAACCTTCCTGGTTCCATAAGCCTTCAGGGGTGAGCCATCCTAACTGGTTCCGCACCCTCCCAGGCGCTGACATATGCCAGGATACCAGCCCGGAGGAGATAATGATCCATCCATGACAAGGGCACCGATGATGCCTCCCCCCAGTAAAGGATCCCCCACCTCAAGGCCTGTGCAAAATATCATGTCCAGGGCATGTCTTCCAACACGTGTGGGGGCCACCATTCTCTGAGACAGGCCATGGTTGTCATGGCGGCCATGAACTCCTGCTCTGCTCCTCCAAGACTGGCGTCGGCATGGGTGTTGAAGTCCCCCAGGACTATCACCCTGGGGGACCGCAAGTCCACCTCCGACACCAGCTTGGTCAGTGCAGACAGGGAAGCTGCCATACAGGTGGGTGCCCGGTATATCAACAGTATCCCCACTCTGTCTCCGACCAAATCCAACACCAGGTGAAGGTCCTCTATGCCCATGATAGATTCCACCGGAAATCTCCTCAAACAAGGTATCCTTAAAAATAATGGCTACACCGGGCCCCCAGCTGTGGCTGATGCTTTACGGAGTACTCAGCCGGAACAAGGTCAGACAATATAGGCCCTGACTTGGTGTCCAGCCAGGTCTCCGTAATACATGCGAGGTTGGCCGCCTGGTCTAGGATCACCTCCTGGACTGTGGTTGACTACGAATAATAATAATAAGGGGGAGAGGAAGGGTGTTGGATGTGTCAAAAACTGATGGGATGAAATACTGGGAAACTCTTTTGCATACAAAAATGTGTATATTTTGTTTGAGGTTATTTGCATAATTCTGCTAGCAGAATTTGGGTTTCTGAGTTGGCAGAATTTGGAAAGGTGTTTTTTAGTTTTTCAGAACACCTGCGGTCCCGAAAGGGAACATTCCTGGACTGGAAGGGGGAATAGGACTAGACCACAGGTTTCCAAGCTGTGGATCTGCACCTCAAGTTGAGGCAGTGTCAACTTTGGAAGAGGTGAATAATATTAGATATTTTTTGCATGTCCTTTGTCTGGAGTCACAGAATTATACTGAGTTCTCCAAACAGGGTCAAGCAAGCAGATCGGAGGAACCACTGAACTAGAGTCTAATTGGTAATTTCAGCTGGTGGATTTTCAGGCAGGGGGAGGTGGTGGGTGTGGGTAGGTAGGGATGAGGGTAGGGTAGAAATGGGGGTAATGCAGGGAGGGAGACGAGAAATGGGGTAACAGGGAGGAGGGGAGAGGTAGAAATGGGTGTGAATGGGGAGGAAGGTAGGGAGGAGGGAAGGAGTAGAAATGGGGAAGGGGAGGGAGAGGAGAAGTAGAAATGGGGTTGGTGAGTGGGCTGGGGAAGGTAGAGAGAGGAAGAAGCAGAAATGGGGGAGAGGAGGGGAAGGATAGAAATGGTGGTTGTGGGGAAGTGAGGCAAGGAGGGGGTAGAAATGGAGTGGGGAGGGGTAGAAATGTTGGGTGAGGAGGAAGGCAGGGTGGTGGGGGTGGGGAGGGAGAGGGGTACTCACCCACTGCAGAGCTTGGCAGCCATGTTGGACCTCTGGGGAGTTAGGCATAGCACCCAAAAGCAGACACCACGTGCCCCCTCCCCTTCTCTGCTGGGGCTGCTATTGGGCCTGGGGCAGTCTGGATCACTGCCCGGATGTTGTTTTGATCAAGGGACTCCCTGAATTGGGAGGCGCAGGGAGCCCCCCAACCCCAGCCAGTCTCCAACCCCTTCCCTTGTTTTTACTGCGCAAATGCCCCAGGGTGGCTTGGGGAGCTGCCCCAAGCACTTTCACAGTAAAGGCAGTAACTGGCCCAACTCCCTTTTCCTCCATCCTCTTCCCTTGCTGACTCTCAGCTGAGATGGCTTTGTGCATGTGCTGTGCTGCCAGCTCAGCTGTGAGTTGGGCGGAGGGGAGGGGAATGAGGGAGAGACATGGGTGTCTCTGTGGAAGGCAGGGCAGAATCCCACTGCCCTCCCCCAACCACCCCTGCAAGAGTCAATGTCAGAAATGGGGCCCCTCTAACTTCTATGATTCTGCATAAAAATTTTATTCTGAAAAACATTGGCTCTTCTGCAGTAACTTTGTTTTTTTGTTTGTTTTTTAGTAGCTTCTGATTTTTCTCCTTGTCCTTGCTGTTGGGGTGCCCTGGCCAGCTGGCATTCATCCTCCCCCGGAGCGTGGGCAGCTGTAAAAGTGAGCTACGCTAATGGCTAGACCATGGTAGACTGACTCTGGCGTGGGGGTGGGAGGGTGAAACGCTTGGAAAGGCTGGCTTTCCGAATGTGGCAGAGCAAGAGGTTAGCAAGGCACAGCTTTGAGGCTCATTAAATTTAAATTAGAAGGATTTTCTAGGGAGAGGAGGGAATCTATTAGCAAACTGGAGAGAAATGGTATTCTGGAGATAAAGGAAATTCACTCTTTGCTTATTCTTTATGATTTCCTACATCACAGCAATTGCGATGCAATCAAGGACAGAACTTCTTTCTTTTCTAGACTCAAATATTTGCTTCCACCCCTATTAAGTTATTCCGGGCAGTGGAAATCTGTATATTAGAAGCCAAGGTAGGTGACTAGTTGCAAAACATTATACACAGATATTCCACTGGATCCTTTTCAGTCAACTCCCTTTTATCCTGTTTGCCTGTTGTTTTTCTTGGCCACACATGCAGCTGACTTTTTATCTGTGCAAATGATAAGAGCAGCAAGTAAATCTTAAGCTCCTCTCATTGTGTAACCATACCCCCAACCCTTATGTTTTCCTCTTAATCATATCAGATGACATTTTAAAAATGATTAAATAGAACTTTTGTTTTGGTCTCATCTCACCCTTGTCTTCCCTCCCCTCTTGCCATCCCTTTATCATCTTATTCTTTATTTTTTTATTTAGTTAAAACTTGTACCCTGACCTTTCCAAAAGACTCAAGGTGGCTTACAATAATAAAAACATAATACAGTTAAATAACCTTATACATTATGAAAAAAACTACCCTTCTCCCAAACCACCCACTCCATCCCCAACTTTCAAAAAAATCTCCCTAGCCTCACCCACCAAATGCCTTTACAAACAAAAAAAGTCTTGATACTCAGGCTCAAATGAACCTCCGGGGGAAGGGAGTTCCATAGCAACGGGTTAGCAACTGAGACTGCCCCCCCCCCCGGTGAGCTCTTGTATGAACAAGACTAACCGTTCCGCCAGAGGTTCCCCTGGCCGATCTCCAGGGCCACAATGTGGCATGAAAGGACAGGCGGCCCTTCAGATTTGTGGGGCCCAGGCCATTAAGGGCTTTAAAGGTCAAAACCAGCACAATGAATTGTGCCCGGAAAGCTATAGGGATCCAGTGCAGACTTTGCTCCTGGTGACTCATTTCCAAAAGGAAGCAAGCCGCCGGGCAGCCCCACATAGATAGCGTGTAGCGGTAATCCAGCCTCAAGGTGATGAAAGCATGGATGGCATGACTGTGGCTAGATCCGAGTTAAAAAGAAAAGGCCGCAGCCTCCTCACCATCTTCTCTTTTCACTGCTAGGTTACTCTTTTTAAATATCATCTGATAATACATATTTTGAAGATGTTGCAAACAGCCTATTTTTGTCTATAGTTCAAAACTCGATAAAAATTAATCTTGCAAGTGAGTGTTTGCTTCAAAATCCGAAGCATAATCAGTCTGGGCCCCACGTATCTGAATGACCATTTCTTCCTTGATGTCCCATCATGGGTCCTGAGGTCAGCCAGGAGCACTTTCTTGCACAGACCATCAAGTCCATGTAGCAAGGGCACAGAGCAAGTCGTTCTCAGTGGCTGCTCCACAGTTAGTTATTTGTTTGAGCTTATATCCCACCCTTCCCCTTAGTCTCAGAGTGGGAGTTATGGAACTCCCATCCCTAGAGGTTCGCCAAAGTCTGAGTCAGAACATTTTTCTGAGGCAATGCAAGACCTTTTTATTTGGCCAAGCATTAGGCAGGTGGGGATAGGGCTTGGAGATTGTGGGTAAAGGACATCACAACCATTGGCAAAACCAGCTGTTCTTCCTCAAGGATCTCCGTGATCCTCACTATTGGGATTCACTTCCTGCTTCGCAGGTACTGGAAAACCTCTTTTCAGCAGTTTCCAGGCAGAAGATGACCTGGAAAGATCTAGAACAAGGTGAGGGCTCTGTCCCTCCCTCCCCCCTCCCGTTCTGTGAAAAGTGTGGGTTTCAGCTCATGCGAGAGCGGAAGTCTATAAAAGGGGGCGGAGCCCTCGCCGCCTCAGTTCCTTCCAACCGCGTCGCGTTGGAAGACCTCCGTGCTTTTCAGCACTGTCAGTAGTTTTTCATGTATACCTAAAAGAAGAAAAAGAACAAGGACGTTAATAACGACAGCTTTAAAGGAGCTTCTAAAAAAAACAACAATCCACAACAGATTGCGGTAGGACTCTGCCCCACCCCACAGGGCCTCCCCAGGGGCCTACCGCTTGCCCTCAGGCTGGCAAAGCATGCCCAAACAGCCAGGCTTTAAGCGGTGCGCCTCCTGCCCAGCCACTCTCTCCGTGAGTGATACTCACGAGCGTTGCCTGGCCTGTCTTGGAGAGGGGCACAACATTCAAACCTGCCCTCATTGCGCTAAACTCTCTTCCAGAACCAAAAGAACGAGAGCCTTGCGGCTGCAGGAGTTCCTCACTAAGAAAGCGCTTCAGTGGGGTGAAGAAGGGCCACTGTCGATCTCTACTCACCATCTAGCCCCTATGGATCTGCCTGCACCCCTGGCCACGCAATCCCAGACTCTGGAGTCTGCGGAGGGGGCCTCGGCACCGATGCCCACACCGATGGTGCCTGATGCGTTCAGTGCTGTTGTCAGGTCTCCCTCACACACTCAGCCTAAGGAGCGTCACTCCAGGCGGCAAGGAGAACATAAGAAAAAGAAGATGAGGTCCCTCAGTGCGGATGCAACGGTCTCAACCCGCTTGCTGTAGGTTGAGACTGTTTTTTCTGAGCCAGTTTCAGCATCTCAGCCGCTTGCACAGGTCCCAGTGACACCCCCGGTACCACTGGTTCCGCCTGCCCCGGTACCGCTCCCGGTACTGCCGACTCAGCAAGCGTTGCCTGACCTATCTCTTACAGTGGACCATCACAGGCACCCCCGGTTGGCCTCTCAGACCCGGTACCACAGGCATCAGCGGTCCCTTTCCAGATTCTTACGCAGGGAGGAAGCCTCAGAGCCAGACCTCCCTACTGAACGTGAGGTCTGTGACCTACAGCACAGGGAACTGCTCCACTCCTATAGGGATCAGCATTCCGGGTCCCCGTGCTCCTGCTATCTCCCTACAGAGACGCACAGTACCACCAGGACGATTACAGCCGATACCATGGGTACGAGCTCCTGGACTACTGGTACAGCTGACACCGGTCCCAGAGCAAGTCACCATACCGTGCAGGTAGGGACTTTCACGCTTTCAAACACAAAGCTCACTACCAGCCTACCCACCAATACGTACCTCCTGCACCACCTCGAATGCCCCCTACTGCTACTGTCTCCAGGGCTCCACCAGACTCTCCTCCGCAGGCACCCATCCCTGCTCCACCGACGCAGACACGTCATCGGGGTCTCGACCAAGCCATAGAGGGGATTGATTAATTCTTTCCCTCCCTCTTCGCACCCTACCCCATCGTGGGACCTTAACCTTGTCCTGAGTAAGTTGATGGGGCCTCCTTTTGAGCCTATGGCATCCTTCTCTCTAGATTTTTTATTAAAATGGCATTCTTGCTGACTATTACCTCTGCAAGGAGGGTTTCTGAGCTCTACTCTGCAAGCTTCTCCTCCATACACTAACTTCCACCGTGACAAGGTGGACCTCAGAACGAACCCTTGGTTCATCCCCAAGGTGGTTTCCCCTTTTAATTTAAACCAAACCATCTCCATACCTGTTTTTTTCCCAAAGCCACATTCCACCAGAGCTGAGCGAACTCTCCATACGCTCGATGTCAAACGAGCTCTATCCTTCTACATCACTCGCATTCGTCCCTTCCGAGCATCTGATGCCTTATTCATCTCCTATGGTGGCCAACAAGTAGGAGTTAGGATTACATCCTAGAGACTCTCTAAATGGATCCTTCTCTGCAAACAGAGGTGCTATGAACGGACGGGCAGGACACCCCCCTCTCATCTTCGTGCTCATTCCAGCAGGGCAGTCGCCTCATCGATTGCCAACTTCTGTGGAGTTCCTATCCAGGACATTTGCAAGGCTGCCATGTGGTCCTCGGTGCGTACCTTCACCAAGCACTATTCACTAGATCTGGCAGCCAGAATAGACTCGGGAGTGGGAAGAGCAGTTTTACACTCCCTCTTTGACTAACCTCCTTGACACCCTCCACCTGAGATGTCTCTTTTCTGCTACTCACTCTCCCAATAGTGAGAATTGTGAAGATCCTCGAAGAAGAAATAGAGGTTACTTACCAGTAACTCTGTTCTTCGAGAGAGCTCCGCGTATTCTCACGACCCGCCCACCTTCCCCTCTGTCTTGGAGGTACCCTGCTGGGTCTTCCTGGGATGGGCTTGAAAGGAACTGAGGTGGCAAGGGCTCCATCCCCTTTTTTATAGACTCCCGTGCGAGCCCGCACTTTTCACAGAATGGGAGGGAGGGAGGAGGGAGGGAGGGACGGAGCCCTCACCTTGTTCTAGATCTTTCCAGGTCATCTTCTGCCTGGAAACTGCTGACAAGAGGTTTTCCGGTACCTGCGAAGCAGGAAGTGAATCCCAATAGTGAGAATTCGCGGAGCTGTCTTGAAGAACAGAGTTACTGGTAAGTAACCTCTATTTTCCCCAAATTTTTTTTTTGCTTACATGATTCCATTTTGAATCTTGAATATAATCCCAGACCACTGGACAAAGGCATGCAAAGAATATCTGTCAGGAATGTGACCCCAATCCCCAGATGGCATGATCCCTTGGGGTAATGACCCACAGCTAAGAAGTCTCTGAATTAAACAAAACTCATTGCAAAAAGGTGGATAAAACTTAAGGAAAATTATTCTGTGTTCTGACATTTTTGTAAAGATGATAAATTATTGTCTCCATCCAGTTAAGTTGTTGGAGAGACAGGAGAGTCGCATAGTCCCTGGACCTGCATGTTTAGCTTTCAATTTTTCTTTACCCTTTAGCTTGGCAGAATTCTCTTCTTTCTTTGAGCATCTCATGTTGCTTGGCTCGTTGAAAAGAAATTATTCTAACTTGGAATAATGGACAGTGCTTGTTACCTAGTAACAGACTGAGGCCATGCCTCTTCCTAAAATACTGCATCCTTTGTGATTTGACTGGTGTTCTTGGATGTGTTCTAAAAGAACAATTTTTCTGAAATTTCCCCAAATGAGCTAATACTTTTGTACAATTTTTTTTAATGGCAGAATTAAAGGGATGAATGCTTTTCTGTCTTATGTGAAGCCTTCTACTTCTCTGGCCATCATGAGGCAAAATACTCATAGGTTTAGAAGGGCCATCTAGTCCAACCCCCTGGTCTAAGGCAGGATATCCCATATTTACAGTATCACAGACAGATGCTTGTCTAGCTGGTTTTTGAAAACATCAAAGCAAGGTTGATCCCTAACAACTGCTCTATGCAGCCTATTCTATTGGCCTTGCCAACAGCTCTTATAGTAAAGCAATTTCCCCTAATATTTAATGACTCTTTCCCATCTTTCCTTATGGCATCCTTCAAGATATTTGCAAATGGCTATCATATCCCCCTTTAGCCATCTGGCTAAATGTACCCAGTTTCTTCAGCCTTTTCTCGTATTTGGAGCTCAAACAGGTACCTGCCAAAATGGGGAAATATGTTGAATCCAAACAATACAAATGGTAACTGACCACTCTTCATTTGAATACCCATTCTTTACTTGTCGATCTATCAATTCATTCAGTTCATCTGACTTTTTGGCTTCTTGTTTCCATTTTGGGTGGCTCGTCCGGTCCCAGTTGTTATCCTATACATTCTCATTGGTTCATGGTGGTTCATATTTCTAAAATCTGTATGTAACTAAAAACTAATGGACAGATGAAAAATCAGAAGTGATGAAAGCATGAAATACCAAAAGCACAAATGAAAATGAACAAAATAATGAAAACTGCAAGACCTCGGTTACTTGACTGTTGTAACAAATGCTGTTTGGGTTGACTACAGGTTGTCCATAATTGTGAGAACACCCCCACCCACCCTCCCCAATATTTATTTTGCTACTTGTTTCAGCTCTACTCCAGTGTCTCGTATGCTAGTCCCTTTGGCATCTTTGTTCTTTTCCCCTAAAACCTCTCAAATTTGTTGACACCCTTCTTGAAGTGCGGTACCCAAAGTGCAAACACAACTCTAGGTGAGAGGGCACTATTATTTCCTGTATCTTGGATACCATGCCTCTGCTAATGCAGCCTCAAATGGCCTTTGTCTTTTGTTTTTTTGTGCAGTTACTACTATTGATTTTTCTCAGCTGAACTTTCAAGGCATTTCAGAGTCTGGTTTATGAAGAGAGAACATTCTCTGGCTATTAAAAAAAAAAAAAAAAAGGTCTTTGGTGTGAGTGATGTGACTTAGGAATGGCCTCAGTGTCAGTATGTAACATTCCATACAAATACAGACCTGTCTGCACAAGGATTTTAATTTATTTTAAACTAATTCACATGAATAAACGCACTCTGGGGCATCATCCACCCATGATCTATCATTAGCATTCCAGGTTAGCTAACTCAGACAGTATCCACTGCAGTAGCACAAATACAATCTAGAATTTAACCCTGCTTTCAACTGGGTTTAACTGGGGAGTTAATGGGAGTAATAAAGTCATCTACACATTCCTGATTTTCTTTAAATCAGGCAAACTTGCAATTCTAAAACTGCTTAGTTAGCACTGCTAGTGCAAGTCCCATTCACATCAGTGGAACTTGTGCAGACACCAATCAGCTAGTGTTGGTTCCCAAGCTTTTTACCTGCATGACCCCCATTTTGAGACTTTAATACCATGAGTCCAAGCAGCAAAGTATACTGCACATCAGTCAGGATTGTGACCCTATCCTACAGATGGTGGGACCTCCACTTGGGGTCTCAACCCCCAGTTTGAGAACCTGTGAGATTTTACAGGATCATGCCCTAAAGGGGAAAGAGGGTTGGTTCCGCTTGTCAGGGGTGGGGAACCTCTTCTCTTTCATTGGCCAGTTTGAAAATTAGTGCAAGCTTAAGATGTGTGCTCAGGATGGGAGAAAGGGGGGGGGGGGGGGGGAATCATGGATCCATTCCCTTTCTTTGAGTGTGTGTATGCCCTCATCTCTGCTTCTTTACCCTGAGCTCAGTCTTTCAGTGCTTGAAGGACGTGACTGGATCCATTAGCCAGATCTAAGAATTGGAAAGCGGCCAAATAAAAACCAGCCAAGGGGCAGATTTGGCCACTGGGCCATAGGTTCCTCACCCCCTGCTCTGGGTCATGTGGATAAGGCCTGTGTGTGGTCTAGCCTAACTGATTGGCACTTGTAACCCATAGACCTGTAACCTGTACAGGGGAGAGCTGGGCTTGGCTTGGCTGGGCTGCAAAGCTGCCCTGAGGGATTGCCTGCAGCTGTGTGACTGCTTCTCCACCCCCAGGTAACTCCATAAAGAGGGGGCTGCTGCCAAAGGGTGAAAAGCCATTGGTGGGGTGTTAGCGGGTGGTGGAGGTGGCCACCCTATGTGCCGAATCCTGGGAGCGCCTGTTACACTGGAGGGGGCTGGGAGCTAGTCGGACTCGCCCCACAACAGCTTTCCCCACCGGAGCCTACCGGGGAGTGACTGGGCACCTTGGCCCCTGTTTTTACTTCTCCCTGTGGCAGCTTGAGCGGGCTAAAGAGCAGTGCCACCACACCTAAGGGCCCTTACGTGTGGCCCATGTTTTATTTCTCCCCTCTCCCGCTGGCAGAGGGAGAGGGGGTGGGACCAAAGGGGCTTCCCCTGGCAGCTTGGGGGGGAGGGGTTCTGGTCTGAGAGGGCTGCAACGCGGTGTGCCTGCCGGCTCTGCTGCGCCAAAGGACCCTTAGGTGTGGCCCTTAGCTCAGAACTTTTGGGAAGCCTGAGAAGGTGGGAAGATTAGAGGGGTTTATTTTGTGGTGTTTACGTTAGGGGGGTAGAGGGTGTGGGGGTCTTTTGTATTATATTTTATTATTTGGAGGGGGAGGGATGGAGAGTGAGTGGGTTAGGGAGGAGGGATGGGAAATGTTTAGGGGGTGGGGGAGGGAAGAACTCCTCCGCTGCCAGGGCAGGGCAGCCTGGGGAGGGCCGGGACTGGGTGGGGGGAGGGAGCAGCCATTAGGGTCATGACGGACTGGGGGAGATATGGTCCCAATTGGGGCGATGTGAGATCAGTGGGATGGGACAGATGTTTATAACAGGTCCTGCTCACTGCCCCCCAGGCAGATGGGGAGGTGGTTCTCAGTCGGGGGGCCCCATGCCCTGTGTTGTTGCTGTTAAATGTGAGATCGGTGATGAATAAGGCAACAACTGTCCGGGAAGTAATCCTGGACCATGCTGCCGATCTCATATGTATCACGGAAACCTGGCTGGACGATGAGTCGGGGCCCATTTTGGCTGACCTTGTTCCGGCCAGGTATTTTGTGCAGCATCAACCGTGCTCAGAGGGACAGGGGTGGTGGTGGTGGTGGTAGCCATGATTTTTAAGGAGGGTTGGACTGTGAGGAGGTATCCTGTGCAATCCATATCAGGTATTGAGGCTCTTCGCCTTGTGTTTGATTTGGCTGGTGACAGTTTGGGAGTGCTGCTTGTATACCATGCACCTACCTGTGCAGTAGCCTCCCTACATACTTTGGCAGAGGTGGTGTTGGGGGTGGTGTTATGGTCCCCAAAGTCAGTAGTCTTGGGGGGACTTCAACATTCTTGCCGATGCTGACTTTATGGGAGCGGAGCGTGAGTTCATGGCCGCCATGGCAACCATGGGCCTGTCCTTATTGGCCCGACACATCAGGGGGGACATACCTTTGACCTTGTGTTTTGCACTGGCCTTGAGGTGGGTGTTCCATTAGTGGGGGAGTTATCAGCTGTACCCTTGTCATGGATGAACCATTACCTCCTGCAGGTCTTGCTCCTGGCGCATTTCTGCCCCCAGAAAGGTGCAGAACCGATTTGGATGCTTCGCCCTCGGAGGCTGATGGAACCAGATTGGTTCCAGAAGGCTCTGGGTGAGTTTCCCTCTGACCTTGACGATTGTTCCATCGATGACCTTGTCTTGCTATGGAATACCTTGCTGACGGAGGCCATTGATTGGACAGCTCCTAGGCGTCTACTGCCTAGGTGAAAGCGCTGCAGGCTTCCTTGGTTCTCCAAGGAGCTGCGGAAGCTGAAGCGAGAAGGGCGGCGGTTGGAGCGATGGTGGCATCGTTCGTGTGCTGAAACCGACAGATTGCATCATAGAGCCAGTTTATGAGCCTATGCTGTAGCTATGCGGGCAGCAAAAAAGTTTTTTCTACCCTCATAGCATCCGCTAAATCCCATCCAGCGGAGCTTTTCCGGGTGGTGCGGGGGCTGGTCAGTCTGGCCTTCCTCCACCTTGGAGTGGAGTCATCTACTGCGCACTCTGACATGTTTGTGGATAAAATCGCTCGGATTCACCATGACTTTGATGCCACAATTAATATATATGGGGAGCTGGAGGCTATGGAAGCCACGTCTTGTCTGGTTTTGTGGGATCAATTTCAGTCGGTGACACCTGACGATGCGTTTGGTGTTCTTGGGGCTGTTAGGGTCACATTTTGTGAATTAGATCATTGCCCGTCCTGGCTGATTAAATCTTGCTGGGAGACAATGGGGCCATTGCTGGCTGGAGTGGTCAACACCTCCCTTCGGGAGGGCAGAGTGCTGGGCTGTCTCAAAGAGGCAGTGGTTCGGCCTCTGCTCAAGAAACCATCGCTTGACGTTGACTCCCTTGGCAGCTATCATCTGGTCTCTAACTTTCCCTTTTTAGGGAAGGTTATTGAATGGGTAGTGACTCAGCAGCTGCAGGGACATCTTGACTGCATCAGTTATCTGGACTCCTTTCAGTTGGGATTTCATCTGGGGTATGGCACCGAGACTGCGCTTGTGGCTTTGGTGGATAATCTGTGCTGGGAAATGGACCGGGGTCGTTCGACCCTGTTAGTTCTATTAGATCTTTCAGCTGTATTTGATACAGTTGATCATGGGATGTTGCTGACGCGACTGAAGAACTGTGCAGGGGTGGGAGGGACTTTTCTTGAATGGTTCCGCTCTTTCCTGACGGTGAATGCAGCGAGTGGTTCTTGGGGAGTCTTTTTTTATCATACCAAGACCTCTCATGTGGAGTCCCACAGGGTTCGGTTTTGTCCCCTCTCCTGTTCAACATATACATGCAGCCACTCGGTGATGTGATCAGGAGGTTCGGCGTGTGGTGTCATCAATATGCTGATGACACCCAACTGTATCTGTTTTTCAACAGACCCAGGCCCTACAGTCTCGGTGCTTACTTGGTGTTTGATGGCTTTGGGGGACTGGATGAGGACTAACCGACTGAGGCTGAATCCTGACAAGACGGAGGTGATGTTGGTGGGTAAGACAATAGAGATAGTGGCCCCCGTTATTGGGGGGGGGGTCTGCCCTCCATTGATACCCCAGGTACAGAGTCGGGGGTGCTCCTCAATGCACAGCTCTGCCTGGATGCCCAGGTGGAGGATGTGGTGAGGAGCACCTTTCGCCAATTACATCCGGTGTGACGGCTTTGGCCGTTTGTCTCAGACTGTGACTAGGCCACCATCATCCATGGTTTCATCACCTCCAGACTGGACTATTGTAATGTGCTCTGCGTGGGGCTACCCATGGTGATGACTCGGAAACTTCAGCTAGTGCAGAATGTGGCGGCCTGTCTTCTGGTAGGACTGGGCCACCGGGAGCATGTTACACCAGTGCTTCGCTCTCTGCACTGGCTGCCGGTGGTTTTCTGGGCCCGATTCAAGGTGTTGGTTTTGGCCTATAAAACCCTAAATGGTCTAGGCCCTACCTATCTGTGGGACCACCTCACCCCCCCGGGTGCTGTATTGACCCCTGCGGTCATCTGGAGGTACCCTGCTCGAGGTCCCCTGAGTCTTCCGGGGGGCCACCCAGGGGAGGGTGTTCTTGGTGGCCGCACCACAGCTGTGGAACTCCCTTCCGGTGGAGACCAGTTGGCCCTGGACCGCCCCTCTTTTTGGAGAAGTTGTAAGACCTGGCTGTTCCACCAGGCATTTGGCGGGGGAGATGGGTGAGGGGGTGGAGGTGTGTTTTTGGGTATGGGGTTATTTTATTTTTCTCCTTTTAGTTGTTTTAATTGTTTTATTAATTGTAAGCCGCTCCGAGCTGCCTGTGGGGCACGGTAGTAAAAGTTTGAAAATAAATAAATTAAATAGACACAATGGATTAATTAGTGTGAAGAGACATGGATGGTCTCATGGCTGCCTAGGCCTGTGCCATTGCAATAGCAAGGAACACTGTGAACAGTTTCATTGATTACTTCTGATGTAATGCTACACATGATTATAACTTTTTGGAGAATAGAGCTGCAAGTAGAAGGTGTGAGGTTCCCTCCCCCCCCCCCCCCC
>QEPC01014734.1:12741-31581 GCA_003113815.1 Sphenodon punctatus | reverse complement strand
GCGGCTCTCCATCCCTCTCTGAAAAACATCCTCTAAAGGAGGTTCCCTGCCCCTGTGGCAGGATGTTCCCCGGATAGGAGGGGGGGCCTCTATTCCATTCTGCCTCCTGCTCCCTGTTCCAATGATAATCCCGCCACCCAGGGATCCCCACTGGGTCTTGTCCCTCTGCTCTTGCAAGTAACCTTCCTGGACCTATCCTTGGAGGGTTTTCACCTCCTCCATTCTCTTGCACCTGGCCACCCCATGAGCCACATGTGCTGCTTTGTGTATTGGGAGCTTGTAGATACACTTCCTGCCCATGGCCACTGGGATCCCCACTGGTTCCATGAGGAGACTGGGCCCTTCTTGGACCCTCCCCCTGACTTTCACAAGCTATCGAGGCCCGGTCATCCCCCCCTTGCATGGAGGTTTCTTCCTCGGCCTCGCAGGGCCCAGTGAGCCCAAGCTCCACATCAGCCCCTTCCCTGTAGCGGGCCGGGAGGTTGATGACCCTGTTCCCCCTTCTAGTGGGCTGCTGCCCACCCGATATCCCCCTCTGTGAAGGCTGAGCTTCTTCTTGGTCCCCACAGGCACCACTATAATTTTGCCCCCCTTCTTGCCCCAAAGGCTCTGCCTCGTGGCTTCCAGCCACACTCTCACCTGGCAGGGGGAGGCCCTGCACCCTCAAGAGGGCTTCACAGGCAGCCAAACGCCCCACTAGCTCTGCGCGCGTTGGGGCTCTTCCCTCCTTCTTTCGGCGCCATTCCCCGGCCCTCGATGCTGCAGCCTTATTGGCCCCTTCATTCGGGCCTTTTTTCTTGTTGTGGCCCATC
This sequence comes from Sphenodon punctatus, assembly GCA_003113815.1. NCBI lineage: Eukaryota > Metazoa > Chordata > Lepidosauria > Sphenodontia > Sphenodontidae > Sphenodon > Sphenodon punctatus. The sequence continues at coordinate 30,769 of QEPC01014734.1, read as the reverse complement.
TTGCCGCTAACTCGTGCTGCCGGAGGCTAATTGAGAGGGTTCAGCAGCAAGCAAATCTTGCTGCTGACTCTCCTCCGTTCCAGCGCCGAATGCAGGCTCCCAGGCCCTTGTGGCCCATCCCCGCCTACAAGGGGCGGGGCCACGTTTTGGCGCGCACTGCTCCGTGTGCTCTGATCTGCCCAGCAACAGGGCTTCCCGCTGGTGAGCATTCTAACACGCTCACCAGCGCGGCACAGCTTGGCGATTCGCCGCTCCTCACCCCCACCGTGCTCATTTCCTAAGGAGGCTTGACAAATACCCCATCGCCGCCATTTCAGCGGCGAAGGGGACTTTATTTTTAAAAAACTGGTAATGTTCTTTCCTAAAATACTTAATGTTCTTTTAGTCAGGCCTGTCCATAAATTTATCTGAGCTAGGCCTGGGGAACCTCTGGCTTCGGGGCAAAATCTAGCCCATGTCTGTGGCTTTATTATTATCCGTCCCTTTTCAGATTCCTAGATCCGTCTGGTGGATCTCGGCCCTTTTCATACGAGACGCTCACTCCCTTACCCATGTGGGTGACTGGGTGGGCAAGGGGGCCGTGAACGTCCATGTGACCGCAGGTGGGAATGGGTAGGCATGCATGCACGCTCTCACACTCCACCCACCTCTCACGCATGGAGGCATTGGGGGAAACGGAGGTGCCTCCGTGAGTGGAGATGGGTGGAGGTGGGTGTGCGTCCGTGTGCCGGGCCACACGCCTACCGTACACCCACTGCTGCCTCTACCCATCCCCTCCACCCATCTCCCCATGCTTCCACGGTCCATTTAAAAAGGGCCTAGTCCCTGCCCTCAAACACTGAAAGGGTGAGCTCTGGGGAAAGGAGCAGAGCTGAAGGCAGGCATGTACGCTAGGATCAATGGTGTATGACCTAGGCCTGCCTTTTCCTTCCTGCATCCTGAGCAAATTCCTTAATCGCCCCCAGCTCCAATCAGGCCTCTGGAGCTTGTACTAAATTCTAAAGTGGCCTATGGGATGGGAAAATGTTCCACACCTCATTGTCACTAAAGGCAAGCTGAAGTGGCTATTAACTGGGGCTGTCCATTCTAACTATACTAAAATATCAATTTTATATAGTGCTCCCCCACCAAATGGTGTTTGGGGCACTTCACAAAAATAACTCAAAATACAAAACAGTTCCAAAAGGATAAAGGGGAAGAGAGAAATTCCAGTAGTGGATCCTCTAAAAGCACTTAGAATTTTTTTTAATTTTTAATTTTTAAAGTCTTCAGCTCCTCTTTAAAGGTGAGGCAGAAGTTGCTAAGACAAATACCTGGAGGAAGCGGGTTCCATATTGAGTCCCCCAGCAAAAGCCCAATTGCTTACCATGCCATTATGGCATGATTGTGGGACCGCCAAAGAACAGGTTGTTTCTAAGCGCAGGTGGCCAGTAGGACAAGGTTCCAGGAGCAGGTCTCAAATATAGCCGGAGTTACAGACCAGCAGTTCAATGTTAAATTCAATCTGCTGCTCTACAGGCAGCCAACATAGAGAATGCAGGGTGGGCATAATATGATTACAGCTGCCTAAACCAGTAAGCGGTGGTACAGCCACATTCTGAGCAAGCTGCAAGCAACAGGGAAGCATGACTGGAAGCTCATAAAAGAGGAAGTTACAAAAACTGAGCCTCATGGACACTAGGGCAGGGGTTGCTGTGTAAAGGCCAGCCTGGAATAAATATGGGTGTAGCTTATGCAGATTGCGTAGCTGGGGGTGGATGTTCAACCCACATTCAATGCCTGAGCATTTTAGTAAAGTACTTGGCTCTGAGCAGAATTTTGGGGACACATCTGACAGCTTACTGAGGCTTAGCAGCGTGCCCAAGACACTGGATGAAACCATTGTCTTAGCATGTGTTCTCACAACCGCTCTTGCAGATTAGCAGCCCAATTGTTCTCACCATCATCAGGCTGGTTCAAGTGGGTGATTTTTGTAGTGCTGCTTAGAAGTGTGGTTCAAGAACGCTAGCTATTTATTCTGGAATAACTAGCATTAGTTGTCTTGCATGTCTCCTCAAGCAATAGTTGTTACACTGGAATAATCAACAGTGACTGAGGAAGTTTGTGAGAAAAAAGTAATATTTTCTTCCCTCATTTCCCACCCAGAAACTTCACTCCTAGTCTGCCTTCAACCTGCCTCAGTCTCCTGCTCTCTAATCATCTTTGTTCCTTCTCCTACGTTGCCCCTAATGCCTGGAATTCCCTCCCTGAATACACAGGCTCTGCTGCCTCCTGAAAACCTACTCTTCAGTCAGATTTTGCCTAGCTCCTCACCCCCACCCACTGTTTACTGATGTGCCTCATTCAGGGTCTCCTGAGAATGCCTCTCCTTGCACCCTTACCATATGGGCTTGGAGCAGTGATGGAACTTGCAAGAGTGTGCACCCCTGGCTGACCTTCGGAGAGGCAGTCCTTTAGACATGTAGGACCCAAGCCATTTTAGGACTTCACAGGTCAAAACTAGCACCTTGAATTGTACCCAGAAGGCAAGCTGCTGCATTCTGCAATAACCCCCAGAGTCTTCAAAGGCAGCCCTACACAGAGCGCATTGCAGTAGTCTAGCCTCAAAGTTATGAAAGCATGGACGATTTGATAGAAAAGGTTTGCAGCCTTCTCACTAGATGGAGTTGGTGGAAAGCATTCCTGGCTGCTGCCGCAACCTGATCCAGGTGCAAGCCTTCAAAACTGTGACAAGAAAAGGTTGGACCCACTCAATAAAGGGCATCCCTATCACTATCTCCCTGCCTACTGCCAGGTCATAGGGCTGACTAACCATCCTTACTTCAGTCTTTGTCTAGATTCAGCCTTAGTTGACTCACCTGCATCCAATCCCCAATGGCAGGCAAGAACTGCATAAGCACAGAGACTGCAGGACCTGGGCTGGATGAAAAAGAAGAGCGAGAGCGAGCAGGTGTCCTCAGCATATTGATGGCACTGCACCCCAATTCTACGCACAGTCTCACCTAGCAGCTTCAGGTACACATTGAATAAGAGGGGATTTGTGATTGTTCTGTGCTAGGCACACTTCTAGGGCTATATTGGGTGGGTGGGTTTGGGGAATGAGGGTAGGAATTTTTAGGGGATTTTAGTGTATTATTTTGTATTTTTACTATTTTTCTTTGTTTTTGTAACCTACTCTGAGCCTCTGGGGGAGGGTGGGGTATACATTTTAATAAATAAATGTAAGTAACAAGAGGAATAGAAAATTTCACTGCGGCTCTGTATCTGCTTGAAATCTTCGCTGAGCAGCTGCAGCAGGGATGACCCCTAGACCTTTTTGCAAGAAACAACAATTGGGCCTACAGGCTAGACAAACAAGCAATGGTAAGGTTCTACCGTTCAAGGGATAGAGGTAGGACAGGTCTGGAATGCCAATGTAGTTACTTAGAATTCACTCTCACCACTTGGCTGGATCGGGGCAGAGTTTACATACAGTGTGGTGGGTCTGTTTGCTATGATGGGAGCCTGGGCAAAAAGGTTTGGCATTTTTGCCAGGATTTTGCTCATCTGGGGAGAGACTCTTGGAGAGAGGAAGAAAGACACTTGACCTGCTCTGTTGTAGCACTGGGGAAAACCTTTATTCTCTGTTTCGAGGACAGTATTTTTTTTTCCAAGTGATACAAAGAGTTGATATACACCCCACCTTTCCATCAGAGAAATACAAAAATTACAGAGGATTAAGAGCGGAGGAGAAGCAGGTCTGAGTGATAGCTCAAAGAGAGTTGGAGGGGCTGACGGAAAGGTGATGGATGAGGTGCAGATGGATGAGGAACGAAAGTTGATTCTGGGGCTAGGTCACTAGCTGATGACTCCGCTGCAAGACACCCAGACAGGTTGGGAGCTTCATGAAGCTGGATCTCCAATGGGCTTTATCACCAATGATGGGGGAAGGAAGCCCCTCCGGAGGCTATACGGAAAGCTGTTTTCTATGGTTGGAGATCACATGTTTAACTTCTGGGGGACAGCATCCACCAGAAGCTTTTATATTTATTTGGATTTTTATCTTGCCCTTCCCCAATGGCTAACATCATTGTAAAGAACAAACACATAAAATGCAAAAGATAAAACTGCACAAAATACTCATCTCCCCCCCCCCCCCCCCCAATCCTAACCCTGCCTGTTAAGTGCATGGCCAAATGAGTAGGTTTTACACTACCTAGGAAGATGCTCCAACTAAGGCTTTGGCAAACCTCCACGGAAAAGGAGTTCCAGAGTGATGGAGCAACCATCGAGAACACCTTTATGGATGCTTGGTTCATATGGACCTGGGCCAATGATGGAACTTTCTGCCCACCAGAGCACCCCTCTGCATTTTAAAGTGGAACAGGGAGGAAGGGATGTGGTTAGGGTGGTAAGTTGACACCCAAGAGGGATGGGTTCAGTTCCATCCCAGTTTTTCTGTATGACTTTAGGAAAATCAATTCAAGGTGCTGGTTTGATCTATACAGCCCTAAATAGCCTGGGTCCTACTTATTTAAAAGACCACCTTCCTCCTTATGTCCCTCCACGACTTTTAAGATCCGCTGAGAGTGTCCTCTTGCAAGTTCCATTACTGGTCCTGATCCATATGTCCCAAACATGCAGAGAGGTGTTTCTTCGTGGCTGCCCCTCAACTTTGGAATTCCCTTCCCCTGGAGGTTTGCCTAAGCCCTAGTTTGAGTGTCTTCTGGAGACACTGTAAGACCTATTTATTTGGCCAGGCATTTTACAGGCAGGGGTAGATCTGGGGAGGGTGGGGTATTAGTTTAATGGGTTTTACTGTGTGCAATCTATCTAAAATGTATGATGTAAGCCCCTCTGAGCTTTAGTGGAGAAAAAATCTAAAATAAAGAAAGAAATGGAACTACTCCAAAATAAGTAGTTTGAGGACTGCAAGCTAAAGTGAGTTCCTCCCGCAGAAATCAAAGAGATGATGCACATTACTGTGTTAAAGATCTATGGCTGCTGTGACATAAGTGGTTTGGGGACTGTGTCCCTAGTCTTTTTGTGCCTTTTTCCCCATCAGAAAAAGCATTTTCCACTTCTGTGGGTGCTGTGAGAATAAATACGTTAGACTGAGGTACTGACCACCCCAGATCTGGATCAAGTTTAGAAACACAGGTCCTCGGTACCCTGTGCATTCTGCAACCCCCCGCACCCCCAAATTCTTCGACCGGGAAACCAAAATGCTGCAAGCAGAATCAATTATGCAAATTAATTCAAGCTAGCTAATGATGCAATTTCTGAATACAAATGAATCCCAGCACGCTACGCCATCAATTCTGAACATCTAATATCTTTAAAAATACCACATGACACTATCAGAGGGCACATGGGGCGGTGTTCTCACGTCGGGGGTCATGGGCAGCTCCTCTTCATCTGTGGTACAAAGCCTCATGCACCTGGAATACATACTAGCTGCTAGCAGTTCCAGTACTCCATTGGTTAGCTCACAATTCGAACATTTCATTGGCTTGCTTGTAGTGCCCCCCCCCCCACCCTGTACTTTTGTGATGCTAGAGGCAATTTCCACAAAACTTTGGCTAAATGCAAAATTCTGTGAAAATGGCTGCAATTGTAATAGTGCAGACTTCATAGGGCCCTTCAGTTACAAGAGTCAGATAAATGTTTAGGATAAAAAAGGAGAGCGTAGATGGAGATGAAGGAAAACTCATGAATAAAGCTACAATTTTGTCTCACAGTCCTATGGAAACTGAATGTTCATGAATCCGGTGAGAATTCCAAACTAGGCTGCATTTTGTTCTGAGAAGTCTAGAGCTGCCTATTATAGTCTGGACTGCAAGAGATTGTCATTTCCCAAGATAACATTGTAAGAAGAGAACAGACATGGATTCAGAGAGAATGTCACATATTTACATCATTTGACTTCAGAATGGGGGAAAGCTGTCAATGTACAACAACCGTTTTGACCTCCAAAGGAACAGTCTAAATTCACATTAGCTAAAAATAATCAACTTCATAACATTGATTTTAATTGCATGTATATTGCCATTAACCATTGTATTAAAACAGACACTTGGACTAGTTCAAAAACATTTGGACATCTGTCTTTACACCCCCACCCCCCCTTTCCCATGCTTCCGCTATAAAATTTGCCAAAATTCCAATGAAAAAAAAATCATACCCTTTCATGATTAATTTATTCAGTGGCAGCATTTTTGATGGATTTAACCAACTTTGACAGTTGGTTCTAGATGGTCTAATTTCCTTCCACTGTTTGTTTGGTGAGGTGGTGTGGGAAAGCTTTCCCCTCCCATGACCCGCTTTTGAAAACGAGTATGAGCCCTGTGAGCCAAATAGTAGTTGAGGACAGGGTGCTCAAGAAGTGGACGTAGAATGAGGGAAGGTAGGGGTGGGCCAAAATTATGGATCTTATGCCATGGATCCATCCCCTGTCCTTGAGTACATATCCTCATTTCCGCTCCCTTCCCCCAAGCTCACTCTTTCAGTGCTTGAGGTGAGGACTGGATTCAAGGTACAGAATGAAGAAGGGCCAGTAAACAACAGCTGTGGGCCAGATATGGTCCATGGACTGCAGATTGAGAGTCTGTCTTTGCTCATCTGCATTTCTAGGACTTAATATCTGGAGATTCTTGAATCTCAAATCCACACCAGACACTCCCATCCTCTAGCTCTTTTGTAAAGATATACCATCATCTAAAACTAGTCACTCCCTGAACCTTGAATTCAAAATATTCTTTAACATCCTTGTCCCTATACATTCTTGATCCAGTCCACAGCAGATTGCTTAGTTCTGTTTATGATGTTTCTCTAGTGTACACTATGTTCAGGCCTTGGTTTCTGAAACGCAACAGGCAATGGCCCTATAAGAAGGTCTGCTCATCATCTCAGCCACACCCCATTCTGGGGCTATTAGAGCAATGGGTCCTGACATTTAGGCAGACTGTTGCTGATCAGGAGGGAGGAAGGAACTCTGCTCAAGCAGGGTATATGCTGGGAGCTCTCCATGGTGCTGATCCATCCCAAGGTTAAGGGCTGCGGTGGCAATTCTGAGCCAAGGGTTTGTATTGGGCTAGAGGCTTGGGACTGTGAGTTTGTTGGTCTACATGCTGTAAATAAACCTAAACTAGTTATGGGAACCCTGACTCTGTGAACTGTTTGGGTTGATCCCGCAAGGACTTGATGGTTAACAGCCAGCTGCTTTGTCACAGTTTCACATCTGTGTGTCCAGACAACCCATAAACTAGATTCAGGCAACTAATTCCGTGCAGAGAAGCCTTTGTACTCAGAATCATGATGATGGTTTGCCTCAATTTCTGTACTACAGAATCCAGTTTTCCTCTAAAGATCTGAGTCAAGTTTAGAAACACCAGTATTCAGAATTCAAGGACTGCTTTCCCACAATGTGAAGGCTCCTGGGGTGGGGGAAAAGTCAGGTACATGTTGTTTTGTCTTATATCAGAACCTTGGTTTCCAGACACTGCCCTGAACCCCCGATTATGTTTGCAAAATAATTCCCTATGTATATCAGTATTTGGGCTGTTCCTAAGAAGGAAGAGGCATGTCATCCAGAAGGGTAATAAGGTACATTGCTGTGGTAATTGTAGTCAGGACACACCTTCTGCACAAGCCTGTAGTCTATACTGTAGAAGGTGATGTAGATGCAAATGACCTTGAAAGGCTTGGAACAGACCCAGGAGACATGGCTCTGGGTGTGCTCATGGAAGCAGGTTTTGGAAGGGTCGTAGGTGCAAAGCGTGGTCTTTTTGGCCCTATCCACTTTCTCATACTCCACCCGGCAATTGAAGACCTTGGATTCCTTGGCCTCAATGAAAATCTGCTGCTCAAGGTCAAACTCAACTGCCTTGTTAGGTGGGACAAGGCTGACGGAGATATTCCCGTGCCCAGTGGAGTTGTGCCGGAAGAAGACACTGACTGTGCCGTTGCCATGGTCAACAACTTTCCCAGTGATGAGGAGGTTCAACTTGACTGTCTTGATGTTGGAGTAAAAATCACCCCAGCCAAAAATCTTCTTAAGCTTGTTGGTATTGGCTACTTGGTCCCTGCGTCCCCTGGGGTGTGGGTCTTGATCCTGCTGAGACAAGTTCTCCAGAACATTCCAGAATTCCTGGGAACTGGAGGCAATCTCCAAAAGAGTCAAGTTGGGTGATCGAGGTTGAGCTATTGGGGGCTTTGGGGAGAGCTGCCCCTTTTTCTTCTGCAGACGAGATTTCTGTTGGGCTTTGGATTCGCCATGTTCCTCCTCGTCCTCAGCTAGTTCATCTTGCCCACAGATCACCTGGATAATACAATGAGAGAACATAGTTACTGCCATACTGGGTCAGCCCAATGGTCCATCTATTCTGTCTCTAACAGTGGCCAGCTTTGAAGATGTACACAACAAATCATAATGGAGTATTCCATTTGCTTCTAGAGGTCTTATCACCTGACCAGCTTGACTAATAATGATTTATGCCCCTATTCAATATGAATTTATCCAATTCTTTTTTCAAACCCAGTTATGCTATCAGCTTTCAACATCCCACAGCAATGAATTCCACAGGCTAATTGTGGAACAATTATGAGAGAGGGAATGATGGAGGTAAGTGATCTTCCTTCATCCATTACTACTAAGGTTATTGGATACCAGTGTAGCTGTCTAGTAGATAATGTGATGGACCTGGGAGACCAGGGTTCAAATCCTGTCTTATCTATACATTCACTCAGTGGCCTTGGACAAGTCACTATCTCTCAGCCTCAGTTCCTCATCTGTAAAATGAGAATGTATGTAACCTCTGTGTGTCCTTGTGTTTTCCCCCCATCCCCTTATCTCCCCTCTCTTGTCCATCCTAGATTGAAAATTCCTTGGAGCAGGGACCTGTCTCTAACCATGATAGTTCAGTGCCAGGCACATTGCTACTATAATTAGAATATTCCATTGCTCTTTGGTGTCACCTCTTTCCTATCTCTCCTACACTTAGTTTTCGGTCTCCATTCAATTTCTGATTGGAGCATGAAACTTGCTCTACTGAGCCAATATACTCTCTCTCTCTCTCTCTCTCCTCCATCCTTACCCTTTCATCCCACCTTCAGCCAATTGTTTTCTTTAATGAGACCGCATCTTGGATTTGTTTCCAATACCTTTACAGTTCAAGGATGCTATTGGGTTGGAAGGGACCTCAAGGGCTACCAACTCCAACACATTGCTCAAAGGCAGGATGTCCTATACTAGAACCAAAATGAATATTTGGGGAGAATGAGTAAATTCGTCTCATCTGTGCTACTCAACCCAGCAACTGAAGAGACAGATGATAATCACTATTGGTTTCTGTTTTATCAGATACTGGTTATTTTTTTTATTTGTTACTTCATTTTGGCACTATTAGTGCTGTTGTGCATGTGCAACCACTGAAACATAGTAAGTGAAATAATAATTGTGAAATAAAGTAACTGAAATGGAATGTCCCAATGAGTTGATATGTGAATCATAGAGCCAGAAGGCACCTCAAGGATCTAGTCAAGTCCACTGCCATTAAGCAGAATCCACAGTACCTACACTATCCCTGAGAGATGCCTGTCTAACCTATTTTTAATGGCCTTCAGTGATAGGACTTCCACAACCTCCCTGGGCAAAGTATTCCACTGCCGTACTATCCCAGTAACTTAAGAGAAAATTCTTCCTAAATCCAGGGTGTCCAAGAGGTAGTTTACAATCTACTAACAGTGGGACCTGTCTCTCAGAGATCACCTCTGGGAGAGGAGAGCAGAACTGTGGCCCCAGGGAGTGTCTCCTGGAAGGAGACGGGCTAGGAGAGTGCCTCCAGTGCAGCAGAGAAGGCTCTTTAAGAGGGGTACACCTCTCCAATCATGAGACGCTGCCTAGAGCGCTGGAGCCACTGGGAGGAATTCCAGTAGATCAGCAGAGGCTGTCACCCAGATCCAATGGATCATGTGCACCATATGTCTGGCTACCCCTGGCCTAAATCTTTTCTCTTTTAATTTAAGTCCATTCCTTCTGGTCCTATCATTCATGATCAGAGACAACAGCTGGGCACCATTTTTCTTATAGCAGTCCTTACATATTTGAAAACTGTAATTATGTCCCCCTTAATCTCTCTCTTTTGAGGCTAAACATTCCCAATACTTTCTTTCCTCATATGTCTTTCCCTCCATCTCTATTATGGTCGTTGTTGCTCTCTTATGAACCCCCTGTCGGTATCCTCCTTAGAGTGAGGAAACCAGTACTCTAAATGAAGCCAGAGCAGAGAGGAACAATCACTTCCCTTGTCTTACAGGCAATACTTATGATAATGTAACTGAAAATAGTGTTCACCTTTTAGTAGCTGAATCACATTGTTGACTCCATTATAAAAAGTTTGTCATCTACTATAACCCACAGATCCCTTTGAGAAATATGGCTGGCTGCCCTGCCAGGTTATTGTTTGTGTTTGTACTTTTGATTTTTCTCCCCTATATGTAATACTTTGTTGAATTTCATCTTGGGTTTTTTTCCAGTCCAGCTTTCCACTCTTCAATATGCAATACTCTTCTCAGTAGTGCATATTGTTCAGATAGTAGCATGTGTGTTTCAGCTCTACCCTCTACCTCCAGCAGGAATAGGGAACCTCAGGCCTGAGGACTGAATGCAGCCTGGGGCTAGTTTTTATGTGGCCCCTTTCCAGTTCTTGGATCTGGCCCTGGGATCCAGTCCCTGCTCTCAAACACCAAACTATTGAACCCAAGGGGAGGGACCTATCTATAACTATTGATTGTACAGCACTAGGTACATTGCTTGCACTATATAAAAACAATAAAATATTAATAATTCAGGGTAAGGGAGGAGAGCATGCACACAAGGACAGGTGAAAGATTTATGATCTCAACCCTCTTCCTGAATGTACCCCTTAAACCTCCCCACCCCCAACTTGATGCAGCCCACAAAGTTTGTACTAATTTTCAAAGTGGCCCTTGGAGGGGGTGGGGGTGGGGAAGGAAAGGTTCCCCACTTCTGACCTACAGCATTACAAACATCCTGTTTTTAGTCTGCTTTGGAAACCATCCATTGAATGAGATTCCACAATCTCCCTAGGCACTTGATTCCATTGCTTGACAGTTAAGCTTTTTCTAATATGTAACCAAAATCTACCTTGTGGCAACTGAAGCATTCTCCCTCTTTTATATCAGAACAGGGGAGTACCTGCATCAACTTTTGTAAAGGAGAAACCAGAGCTGGAGCTGTTAGAGGTAAGACTGGACTAGAAGGGTGGTTCTGATTTTACTGCCACACCACTGATCCTTGTGGGCAGCAGCAGTATCCCCCAGACCCTGGGTATCCTTGCAGAACTCCAATCTCTGGAGAGACTGATCACATGTGCTACTGGCTACATGGGAATCGCTTTAGTCTTCCAAGGAACAATTGCCTGAATTTCAGTAGAAAGCCAAACCTATGTTTGCAATGGTGACACCCCTGCAGATTCAGGAGCAGTTACGTGATCAACAACAATATACACAAGCCAGACCTGCCTGAGGAAAGACCCTGTGAGGGGAGGTCCAAAAGCTTGCATACCTTCACCAACTGGAATTGATCCAGTAACAGATATCACATTACTACTTTTGTCTCCATTGCCTCGGAGTAGATCGATCAGATAACACCAGCTGAAATGAGTGTACCTACCAACCCAATGGAGCTTCCTCACATCTCCAGCTAACAAACAATCCTACTCATAGCTGTAGCCAATTTGCTGACTGATATTCTATTAACTGGTTCTACACCTTCTGTTAATCACAAGGAAATCAATCCTGTGCTACTTGCTGCAATGCCATCCCATGGTGAAGCAGCAGGAACAAACCTTCATGCTGTTCTGTGTTCATGCTGTCATTCTACCGGCTCTGACCAAGAGGGGGAGCCCATCAGGTGGCAGCATAAATACGTGAAGCCAGAAAGCTCCACTGTTCAAATAGACAAGACAAAGCTCCCTAATGGTGAAACTGACAAGGCAAAACTCTTTGCTGCAAGGAAGAAAATCCCCATTGGTGAAACGGACCAAGAAAAAAAACCCCTCCCCGCTAGTGAAATTGGCAAGGCAAAGCAGCTCTGTAGTCCACACTTATGATACTGACAAACACAAAACCCACTGCTGAAACTGACAAGTCTGGTGAACAGACGCTGATTAGGTGACATGTTTTCAGCTGTCCCGCGGTTTATTGTACAGAACAAACCTCTGCAAGCCTATGGTACCTACATCGTGAGAGACAAAATGGACTGCTTGTCTGTGTTAAGCAGCTGGTAACAGTGGCAAGCATTATGTGTAGAGAGACCCCTACTGTCTAGCAGATCCCTGGCTCATGGGTAGGAATCAGGCAAAGAGGTGATATAAGAACACTAATCCCCCCCGGTTATGTTTGAACATTCAAACACCAGGTTTTGCCAGGGAGTAACTGTGGACTTGCAGACTGGCACATTAGCTAGAAAAGGGAAACTGTTGTTGAGGAGACCCACCCAGTGGCCAGTAAGGCAGCACACAATTAGCATTTGTTCAATACCATCTCCCTCTTATATACTTTGCTCAGGCAGGCCGCCATTCGCTGCACTGAATCACTTGATGAAACTGACCAAGCCCCCATTGCCCTGGTCAAATAGCCGAGGCTGGAGTGAATCTAGAGTGACATTGACTAGGGGAAAGTGGAGCCCATCAGTTTCATTAAGTGACTAGATGCAAGCTGGGTTTCCTGCCTGACAACTGATCAATGGAGAACGAGCCCCAGCTAGGGGATTCAGACAGCTCCTGCGTTTATGCTGCCGCCAAAAGGATTCCAGCTGTTTGGCAGAGTCCATAGTGTGGCAGCATAAAATATTTGATCAAACTACTCAGCCATATGATGATGCCATAGTAATGCAGGGTTAATTTCCTCCCATGTTTAAGATAACTTGTAGAACACAGATGTGGAAACTCCCCCCTTCTAGGGGCCACTTTGAAAATTAGTACAAGTTTCAAGGGCCACCAAAACATTTGGAGACACGGGTGCTTAAGAGGGATGTTCAGGATAGAGGAAGGAATGGGAGAATCCAGGTCCTGTATCTATGCTATGGCTCCATTCTTCAGCTATATCCATCACTGTCTCTTTATCCCGAGTTCAGTCTTTCAATGCTTGGAGGTACAGACTGGACCCAGGAAGTGGAAGAGGCCAAACACCACACGGTGGGGCACGTTTAGCCCCCAGGCCTTTAGTTCCCCACCCTTACTACTACTTTTTTACAGATGGGGAACGGAGGCTGAGAGGATGTGACTTGTCCAGCCGTCCCCCGTGAACCCTGCCTTCCCAGGCACGGTGGCACTGTAAATATCTACTACACCATACTAGCTCTCTACCCCTAATGTAGAGCCACCCACTGAGGTAAGAGCCCTGGGTTAACAGACACCCGTCTTGCGTGGCAGGATGCATTTTACAGCCAGGGACGATACCCCTCGGCTCTTGCCAAGGTTTTTATGCTTCAAACTCCTGGCACTGGCGCTGGATGTTTGCAGCAGCAATAGAAGCACCTGGCTAGCACATTGTTAACGCCAGCAATGCAGAGCGCACAGAGCTGAGGTTAGAGAGTGGGCAGGCGCTCCAGCTGCTTCCAACACTCCTGAGGGAACCAGCTTTCAGCTGAGGCTGACGCTTCGGCGGGGGGAGGAAAAACATCTGTCTGGGGAGGGAGAAGAGAGGCGCAGATGTAGCTCACCTTTCCCTTTTGCAGAGGGAGCGGTTTCTGTGGTGATTTCCAGTTTTACCTCTCAGGGCTCTCAGCCGCCAAGTGAACCCTGGGTTTGATTCCCCATGGCCACTGAAATGCTCACCTCACAGAGAACAAAGGGGGGGGGGGGGGCAGACTGGGTGCTGTTTTTGGATGCAGGTCTCTCTGACCTCGGGGCAGTGGGGGAGAACAGGAGCTCTCGGTACACCCGGAGCTCCGTCAAGCTGAAGAACACACCAGGTCAGGGAAGGGCAAAGGCTTATTATTTTTAAAGGGGAGAGGACGTCAGAATAAGTTGGCTGTTAACCCTTTGAGCCCCCGCCCCCACTCTCTCGTTAGGAAGCTGTTTTCTAACCCCTTTCCCTGCAGCCTGCCGCCCCCCCCCACCCCAAACACAGTCAAATGCCACCTGCAATAGCCAGAACTTTGGGGATTTTTTTTTTTTTTTTAAAGAAGGGGTATCTTAGACTGGGGAATTGGATTTCCATTATAGTTGGGTGTTTTTATATATATGTCACCTCCACACTCTTCTTCTGCATCCTCTGTCCCCAGCCAGACCAGGGGAGTGAGAGGAGCACATAGGTAGCTCCCTCCATGGCCCATGAATACAATAGTCTGGGGTTGTGCCCCCCTTCCCGTTCAAGGCCTCTACCCCTATTTTCTCCTTCCTTGCCTCCTCAATAGTAATGCCCCCATTTGCAAGACCTTAGATACCCAGGCCTATAGCTAGGATACTAGGTAGGGGGAGGAGGGGGTCAAGTTGCATGAGAAGGGGCCATTTTTTCAGAGTAAGAAACTGAGGGAGAAAACCTAGAAAACCATCTTGGGGGGGGGTTTACAGGGGGGCAATACCCCCATCTCTCCCTTTATCTAGGCCCTGCCCCACTGCCACTCCCTTACCTTTGTGCCATAACCCCCCCCCCCCCAACGTTTCCCCACCACTCACCAGCAAATAGATGCTCCCCTGGACCAGGAATACGAAGCAGCAGCGTGTCAGCTGCATCTTCAGCCAGTGTCTCTTGCTGCTTGGAACTGGATGCTTGATCCTTTCTGGTCTTGCAATCTGGGCTGCGCCTGGCTCCTTAGGAACCCCCCATCCCAGGAGCCTCCCCTTTCCCCCTTCAGCTACTGCTGCTGGCGGTTTCCTCCATGTGTCTGATGTTGGAGGTTCCGAAACTCTTACTCTCTGCTTGCACCGTGCTAGCTCCCTCCCACTGACAGGTGCCCGTGAGCTGAGCAGCGCGTCCTGCCTTTAACCCTTCCCATGCTTGCAAGCCGAGCCCCCTGCTTGCTCCGGAGCAGGATTCACACCATGGTTTTTAACACTAGGAGAGCAGTGACTGAGAAGGTTCAGGAGGCTGCTATACTATTTTATCCTTTATTATGATTGTTTTGTTTTAGTATTTATAATTTATTTATTATGACAGCACTGACTAGCACTTTGCCCACCTCTAAGGGTTTAATCCGGAGTCTCGGGGTTTTCAAGCAGTATCTCACCGTTAAGCCAATAATTCTCCAGGTTAGTTGATGGTTCTCAGGGGTCATCAGCTGAATATCGCTTTATATTTTACCTGCCTTTGTATGCACTGGAGGAGGGAGAGTGAGCTGTGCAACAGTCCCCCAACTGCCCAGTAGGAGTTCCGGCTTTCCTTGCAGTGAGAGAAGGACCCTTGTTCTAGGAGCCCCTCTGTACATGAGTCCTGGGGTTGCCCATTTACCGTTGCAACCCCATGCTTCTGCACCTAGCATGTATTCTGCACCTAACCTCCTGCGCTTATCTTTTATTAGCCAGACAGAAATGGTCATTTAAATTTGCATAAATACATGAACCGAATGCATGGACAGTGATGCAGTTTTGTCAATTTTAACACTGTCAAGGTTTCTTCCCCTGGAGAGGTGGCAACCCTAGCACTGACAATGTACCTGGCGCTAAACAGTCATGATTGGAGATGGACCTCTGCCCCAAGGGGTTTACAGTCTAGCATGAACAAAGGAGGGGAGACAAGGCAGGGGGAGGCAAGGGCTCATTCATGAAGCTGAGAAGCTGCCTGTGTACAAGCTTAGCTTAGTTACAAGGAGAAAAGGAGGATGCACCTGGTTTCAATGCAGAGACCCCAAGACTCTGATCATGAGAACAGACCTGGTGTGGATTGCCACCCAGCCAGTTTTCACCTGGCCAGTTTGTGAATATTAGGTCTTTAGAAATTCACCAAATAAATAAAATAAATGTATGATCTGGATGCTAAATGGCCAGAAATTGGTTTTGTGGAGTCTCTGTTCTATGGAGCTGTGGGCATGTCTGTTATATGGGACTCTGTGGAGCTGGGTGGGGAGTGTGTTCTGTGGGGCTCTATGGAGGAGGGTGGGGGGTGGCATTTGTTCTATGAGGCCATGGGGAATCTCCCCAATTCTGGCGTTCCCATGCCTTTATATGGCCTTGACTGAACCTAATTAGTCTAATGACTTTCACCACATTTGTGGCTGGGGGTAGGCTCGCCCAAGAATTAATCTTTCACTCAAGCCAGCACTATGCTATAGGCTCCCACATCCTTTATTTCAACCCTGCCATAGAAAGCATCAGAGAATAGAGTTGGTTAGCTTTGTTTGTTTGTTTATTTATTTATTTATTTATTTATTTATTTATTTGTTTTGCTTTATTTATACCCACTCCTCTCACCCAAAGGTGACTCGAGGCATCTCACAACATAACAATAAAAACATTAAATATAACAAAATAAAAATATAAAACAACCATATCACAATTCCAAGTCTGTATAATAAATACTCAACCAATCAAGCCATCTCACCCTCTCTCCTGCCAAACACCTGGTGGAAAAGCCAGGTCTCACAATGCTGGAGGAAAGTAAGGAGATCCAGACTGAGGTGGAGCGTCATGGGGAGGGCATTTCACAGTGATGGAGTGGCTGCTGAGAACGCTCTCCTTTCCATCTGGACCCACCAAAAATGTGGGACTTCCAGGAGGGTGCCCCCATAGCCCAGGGATTGAGGCGGTCCCTCAGGTAAGCAGGATCCAGGCCGTGTAGGGCTGTGTAGGTAGGGTTATAGTCCTGAGAGAACTTTCCAAATGCTCAATAATGGGTTAAAAAAATAAAGAAAAAGATGTGACAGTGGCCTGTTGTAGCCCGTGGGCCATCAGCATGTCTGTTTTTGCACCACCAGATGTTAGCCCAGGCTCTGACTTTGGGAACCCCCCTCCCAAAGCGGGCTAGCACATCTGTTGAGACCCACTGTGATCCAGCCTGGATCAGGGCCCACCATGGCTGGTTGTCATGGTTGCCCATCATGGTGGGTGCAGGGTGCTGGAAGCAGTGCAGGGCTGGGGCCAGCTGCCCCTCCCCAGGCTGTGTGGATGGTGGGACAGTGGCCCTGCCGCAGGCACATATGGTCGGTGCCGTGACACAGCCCCTGTGGATTACAGTGGTACTGACATGGTAGCATACAGAGAGAGGTCTGAAATGAACATTTGAGTTCATTATATTCAAATCCATTCTAGTGAGGTGGATAGAAAGCACCCCTTTGTTTGCAGTTTTGAATCATTGTGTCCATGGTTTTGTGTCGGTTACTTGAGCATTTCAGTATTCTGGTATTTGGTATTAGTCTGAACCCTCGTTATAATGCTGCATTTAGAAGCTGTGCCTCACACCATGTTATAACTAAATCTGTGTTACCACGAGGGTGCTTTGGAAATGTAAATCTCTTGGTGATATGACACATCGGGGGCTGCTCTTCTTGCTATTAGGGATGGGCGAACGCCATTCGGAAGTTCTGAATTCGGTCCGAACTCGGCTTGTTTGGAGGACGGAACCCAAACACGAACCCGAACGTGAACATACCGAACGGCGAAATGGCCAAACAGTTCAGTCAGTTTGGATCGCGTTCGGGTGGCAAAAAAAGGTTAACTGGAAGGTCAAACATGACAGGGAGGTGTCAGTCACTGAGAGCAGACTTCCAGGCACCAGGGGTGGAGAGGATTGCAAGAAACGAAACTAATTATCTGCCTCCCCCTTCCCAACACCTGTTCAGTTCAGTTTAGTTTATTCAGCTAGCTTTCGCCATAGCCATATTCATAAAACACATATATCCACATATACAATATAAATATAAATAACATAGTGTGACAAAATGACATCACAAAATCCAACAATCTGAATAATCAAAAAATATTCCAAAAGCTCCAAGGAGTTATACACTCTCCTGCACAGAAGTTACACAAACAAACCAGCCAAAGCTGGGAAGTTGCTGTCTTGGTCTTCTGTGTGTGTGTGTGTG
>QEPC01014733.1:684182-696809 GCA_003113815.1 Sphenodon punctatus | reverse complement strand
ATCACACACAGCCAAAAACAAACACACAGTCAGTCACCCACAACACATACCAACACTCACCAACCACAACAACAGCACACCCAAACACAGCCAAAAGACACAAACCAAACAGCAACCCAGCCAAACACACACTCACTCGCCACACAGGTCCGCATGCACTCGAATTTCTGGTTTCCGCCACACTCGTACTCTCACAATATTTTTTCCGAATGGCCAAACTCAAACCAAATGGCCAAACCGAAAGGCCGAACCCAAACCCAGCGAACGATCCGAACGGATGAACCGAACGCAGCCGAACCGAATGGCCAAACCGAACGGCTGAACCCGAACCACGATGTGTTCTCCCATCCCTACCAACCAGCAGCTGAGTCTGAGTTCAGATTTTTAACCAGTTTTATCCATCAAAAAGTTGTGTTTGTTGCACATCTGGTTGTATTTGCAAGTGATATTGGCTTTCAGTGATGCTCAGACTTGTCCATTAGTTAGCTAGGTAAATAACCCCCAGAAATTGACTCAAAGAAATCCCTAGAACATTTTACTGTTCAATATTATCAGTAATTCACTGGCATTAAGTCTGTACTTCTAGGACTGAGTTTAAAGTTAAATCTTAGATCAAGCAGCAATACAGCCAGAATATTAATAATGTAAGATCGACTCTCTTACCATCATTGCAGAACAGATGGATATTTTCAAAGGTGTCAAGAAAGCTGTTTTACTCATTTAAAGAAAAAAGTTTTTAAAATAAAACTCTCAAAACGTCAATGATATATCATGCAGTTTGAAACAAGCTTTGTTGGAACCTGCCACATTTGTTTGATCCAAAGTCTATTTATGGGTGACAATACACATGCAGTCGGCACGCTGGCTACACACTCAGGGAGGAGGGTGGTGGTTCTGACAGGCTCAGGTCAGGGCACAGAACTGATGTGCACCCAACTAGACCAGTAAGGCCAGTGAGCACTCCCTAGTCCCTGGTAAGGTGGGGGAACAGAGCAAATGCATGGCTGGGCAACCCCACCCCCAGAACACCCTCAGCATCCCCCCCCCCTCCGTTATGACAGGCAGCCATGGCAGCCAATCACAGGTTGCTGTGGTGATCCCCGGTGTGGATGGGGCTGCAGACAGATGCACTGGCCCACTATGGCCCACATTGGCTTGCCTGGGTGACCTTATCCCGGGATCATCCAGGGGAACAGTTCAAGGCCAGTCATCTTCCCAGGCTGGGGCAGCAGCAGGTCCACATCTGGTGACCCGGAAACCAACATGATGGTAAGTATCTGGTTCAGGCGGGCCATAGCGGGCCCTCGTCAGTGGAAAGACTTCCATTGACTCCACTGAGTTTTGGATTAGGTTTTTAGGCCCTGATACAGGGCATGCTTAGGTTTAAGCTTAACTTTACTCCTGCTTCTTCAGGCATTGTGGATATCAAAGCTGGGCCTGCAGGATCCCAAGCACTAAGCCATAATGCTTCAGAAACAGACCAGGGAATGTCATACCATGCTCCTCAGCTATTGACCTCAACTGTTCTACCATGGCTGTCAGGTGACCATCAGAGGACTGCTGATTGGCCACCAATTGTATATCAACTTCCTGTGGCTGCCAGGTCCTTTGTCTGTGCAACTGGACTCTTCAACCCTATTGCTGTGAAGCCCCCTGCTGTAGACCTGACCTGCCTTACCACACCTGCTTCCTGCATGACCAGGTTCTGACCTGTTCATAGCTGATGAGCATGGTCCTGTCCTGCCAGGCTTGCACTCAGACAGAAATATATCCATCACCTGCCTTGACAAGCCTGTACCTGGGTCTGTCACTTTCCCATCTTGCCAAGCCAGTGTCCAGAACTGCCTCTTCCCTGCCCTTCTGAGCTTCCCCTTGGCTTTCCTTCCTTGCCCATAGTCCACAACCTACATGTCCTCAACCTAGACCCCTCACATGAACTGACCTGTCTGTTTCTTTGTCATGTTGTGCCTCAGTTATGAGCTTAGTGGTCCAGGCCTGACATAATCTGGTCTGGATATAGGGCGCTAATTCTCCAATATGTGGAAACTCAGTTTACACTGTGCTAATAAGCCAGCCAGTTCAGCAAAGTATTGTAAAAACAATATTATTTATAAATGAGGCTATGAGACAAGGAATATTATAAATATAAAGCAATTGTTTACTTAAGTTCAAATAAAAACATGGTACAAAAGAGAAACAGTGTCAGTTACAAATACATGATTAAAAAAGACATTTCTGTTCAAGGAACAGTTTTGTTATAAGTTCAAAGATCTTAACATCTATAAGATATAACATATGCTTTAAGTATTATTGGCTCAATGATTCAAAAGAATATACTTTCATATTCACCCAGTCCTGTGTCCCATACTGCCATATAAAGGTGAGAAAAAACTCTAAGGAAGTTAGAGCTTTCTCTGAAAAATCAGTTTTTCCTCTCCTTCTTTATGGAGAAAAAATGCTTAGGAATCAGTTTAAATGACATCAGGTCAAGACAGCTGACAATGAGGTTTTCTCAAAGTAAGTTGTAAACAAAATCTGCTGATACATAGTAAACAGGCAGCTATCATCTGAGATAGGATTTAACAATGACTAAGATCCAGATAAACAAGGCCTTTTCCTTCCCTGCTTGGGAGTCACGTCCCTTGACTCTGGTCAACAATGAATGTTGATTCCTTAAGAGAGACAGACTGATTGTGGGTATTTTCAGAAGTTAAGAGATCACGCTCAACCACAGTGAACCACGGTCAATCCCACAGTGGGGCTAAAGCACCCTGAACGTCTGTTTCACAGGCACCAGATGTTCACCATGGTCAATACCCACATGGGGTCAAAATCAACCATGCTTCCGGAGCTCCCCCCCCACCCCCCGGACCATCTCCGAAAGCATGGTCAAAGAGATTCCCAATGGGAACCAACAAAAAGTAACGTCTGGCCGGCAACCACCGGCCTGAATTAAAGAAAATTATTCCCAACCGGGGACCAAGCACACAGCGTCACTGCCATGCAACCAGCAACAACACAGGCTCAGGAGGGAGATATAAATGGCACACAGCAGCAGCTGGGACAAGCCGCCCCGATGCCTTCCGGGTGCTTTGATCATGGCCCAGTCCAGGATCGGCGTAACATCTGTTGTGCTGCCCCGGGCCATGATCTGACAGCCCGATTCCCTGCAGTGGTCCTGGTCCCATCACGTCTGTTCAGGGCTTTTTTTGACCATGGGGGGGGTTGTTCGGTTCACCCCCGCCGGGAGTCCACTGTGGTGAATCGGGACCGCGTAACATCTGAAATCACCCTGTATCTCTTCTCCCAGATTACAGCTAAAAGGAAATTATAGAGACAGTGTCACCATACACCATAAAAAGGGATTCTAATGTTCAATAAATTGAAATGCAGATGGCCAATAAAATATATGCTTTTTATACGAGATACACCACATCTTGACATTGAGTCATGGTGATTCTGACCAGGATACCTGCCCTGCACCACTTATTACTATGGCTTGACCATGTCTAGACCATTCGCCTGCTTGCCCCTATGGTTTCAGTTCCAACCACAGCTTGCACCCCATCACCTTGTGATCCCCAACTCCTCCCAGCAAGTCCATTATAGTATGTCATGTGGATAAAGTTAAACACATCCATATCCCCTCTGCAGAAATGGAGTCTTTGAGCCCTGTGTAAATTTAATTGCAGACATCTCAGAAATTGACAGCATATAAAAATTAGTTTGTGTGATAAATACGAGAGGGGTTTTCTTTTATGTACTAAAGGACAAGATGAAGTTTATTCTCCCCGGTTTCTCTTTAAGTTTTCTCTTTATTTTACATTCCATACATTTAAGAGCACTTCCACATATAGACT
This sequence comes from Sphenodon punctatus, assembly GCA_003113815.1. NCBI lineage: Eukaryota > Metazoa > Chordata > Lepidosauria > Sphenodontia > Sphenodontidae > Sphenodon > Sphenodon punctatus. Next base: position 692,949 of record QEPC01014733.1, on the reverse strand, counting down.
AATGGAATTATGCAGATTTCTCTGGAAAAGTGGGGCAAAACCTTCTTTCCATGAATAGCAAATACATGTGACCCATTTTTTTTTTTAGATATTTCCGTTAATTCTTGACTTTGGGGATTTAAAGTCCTCCACAGGGTTGTGAATTAAATGTGTCAATCAAACTCCAAATAGCTAGCAGTTGCAGTATTATTTTGGAACTGGATGGCAGAGAACAATTGAGGAGGGTTTTGTCCATACTTTCTTGTTCTTTTTTTTAATAACATAAATCACCCAGCCATATCCATCTGTTTTGCAAAATGCAGAACCTCCAAGTGGGAAATCCAATCAAATGTGATAATCATAATTGTATCATTGCCTGGTGGTCAATCATAGCATCAAGGTTCTTAACAAGTTTCTTTTCTTTAAAATTATGCTTCCAACATCCAATCATTTGTCACTCCTGTCTTTCCTCTAACCTCCTGCAACCCAGGAGTATCAATAAATTGGTTGGGGGCGGGGGGGGGGTTTCTTGTGAAATCAAAAGAAGATGCAGCTTCCATTTTGCAGATACTGCAATTTATCCTCTGCCCATTGCATAAGACTTTAGCCCCACAGCTCCCATTGGTGCTAAATTAGATGTGTATGCACTTGGATTTGGTTCAGCATATATCTCCAAAGAAAGCAGGTCTAAAGTTTCTACTAGTCCCTCAAATGAGGGGAGTAATAACTGATTATTATTATTATTATTATTATTATTATTATTATTATTATTATTATAACCATTTATATAGCGCCGGTCATGTACCTGGCGCTGTACAGAACATATACATAGATGCGGTCCCTGCCTGTGGATTACAATCTAAAAGACAAGGAGCGGGAGACAGGGAGAGGGGATGGTGGGAGAGACAGGGGAGAAGACAAACAAACATTCAAGCGGATATGAAGTCTCAGATGCATGTGCTTGACTTGGTTACAATCAGGTTGGTTGCAGCAGTCTGCAGAGGAGGGCAGACATAAGTATATGGGGAACGACTAACAGGCATTGGGAAAAGTGACGAGGAAAAAATGGGACTTGAGGAGGGATTTGAATGCATGGAGGGAGGGGGCAAGGCGGATGTGGGCAGGGAGGGAGTTCCAGGCATGAGGGGCAGCAAGGGAGAAGGGTCGAAGGTGGTTAGGTAAGCAGGAGAAACGAGGGAGAGTGAGGGAGGGGAAAGAGGAGGAGCGGACAGCATGTGCAGGAGTGCGTAGGGAGATTAGGTTCGAGAGGTAAGGGGGAGCTTGGTCGTAGAATGTTTTGAATGTGAATACTAGGAGTTTAAACAGGATATGAAGAACCTCAGGGAATTAGATATCCAGCCTCTTTTGGTACACAATTCCCTGCCACCACACACTCTTTTGAGCCCTGCACAAAGCACAGGTTAGCCAGAACTAAAGAATGGGTCCTCTGTGGCTATAACGTCATCTATGCTGAGATGACCTGAAGAAAACGTAAAATGTATGAACTTAGAATTTGGCAGATTCACTTCTGAATTTGGTTCAAAGTACCATTCTGGCTTCATTAACATCCAATGGGTAAAAACACACATGACGGTGGCACAGCAGCAGCCCAACCCAGTCCAGGGAGGAAAACTATGGCAGACAGTTGGGGCTGTCGGGTGGGGCTGCTGAACAAACGTGACCATGGCTGGGGTTCCAGGAAGGGCGGGCAAAAGCATGAATGTGTAGGTGGCCCCCATTCCTGCACTGTGCCCAGCACCCCTCCCCCACCATGATGGCATGATGGCAGCCTTGGTGGCCAATTGTGGCCAGTTATGGTGGCCCTGGCAGGGGCTGGGTTGGTGGCCCGGGAACAAATGTGATAGCTCGCTGTGGCTCACTTTGGCCCAGTTGGGCATGCCTTAGCCTAAGTTGTGACCTCTGAGATTTTCCATAGTCACAGCCTGGGCTAGCCACCGACATGACCTAGGGCAATCCCGGGCCAACATTTGGAGGCGCTTGCACAGACGTGCAGGTGAGGTCTAGTCCAAAACAGACCATGGTGGTCTGCTGTCACATCTGTTTTTACCCAACAAATTTTGGTTCCTGATTCTTTGTTCTTTGCACCTTCTGATCTCCCTTTTGACAAGGATTGTAAAACTGGCAAGCTGTTAATCGGGTAAAACAATATTCAAGGTGGTTCAAGGGTTAGGAGTTAAACATCTGTTTCTGAGATCCATCAAACTCCAAGGACCAGATTCTGTCACTACTCTTCATCCTGATTAGTACCGTAGTCCTCATTTGACATCCATGGAACTCCTTGAGAAGTAAGTTGCTGCTCTGTATGCATGAATACAGGTATCAGAATGTAGACTACATGTCATGCAGGATAGAAATGTGTTATAAATATATAAAGTGATCCAAAGTTAACTCATTTTGCACATAAGAATGAAATAATTCTTCTAACTCAATTTGAATTGAGAACATGACAGGAGAAAATCTACAAATCCATCTCAACTCATAAAACTTGCTTACAAACCAAGACTTTTCAAAAGAAATTATTTAGACCTTTAAAAAAAGAATTATCAGGTTACACTTTTAATGCTGGTATCATCCCGTCTTTTAAATCAAATTATAGTGATATCAGACTGCTTAACAATGTTTCTTTTTTTATTAAGTTTACTAGTCCCACATGTATATATTTTTTTTAAAATTTAGAAAAATAAATTAAACATACATAATTAAATTACATGACATGGCTTAGGCAATATGGAAGAAAGAATGAAATGAAGTTATTGGACTGAAAAATCCTTTTCTGGCTTTCCAATTGTTTATCAAAATGATTTTCTCCTTCTAGGATGATCTCTTTCTGAAGGGTTGAGGGTCACATTTATCATTTGCATTTGCAGTTAAGATCATTAGTATAATTGATAAAATAAGGAATTATTTTATTTGATTAAAGTTTTTGATGGTAATATAACTCTGTTTTCATGTTTGGCTCCAGAGGGTTTTATGAGGTAAAATAATCAGTCTATTACTGATGTTCTATTACTTTAGGGATCAGCAACACACAGTATTCAGCAGAACCTTTATACTTTCCAGTGGTCTCTGAGGCTGATGGTAGCAATCGCCTAGTACTTATCATCTGGTAGAAAATTGTTGCTTGGAAGTGGAGATAATCACTAGGTTGATAAATATACTTGGCACAATGATGCTCTCAGATACAATCTTTCTGTAGTCAATGGGTCAGATTTCAGTGGAGTTACTCTGCATTTTCACCAGGTTTAGAATCTGCCCCTGTGTATACCAGCTTTCTTTTAACAAAAATAGACTCCCTCCTACCTTGTTTCTTTCTGTTATACAGCGATTTTTCAATTTCTACAAGTCCCTCATTCTCATTAAAATATGAAGTTGATCTATTTTGTATCCATCATCCAAGTGAAATCCACATATTTATTTTTGTACTTTGACTGTGATAGTAATAAAGAATACCGTCAAGAGGAGAAAATGAGTCTACAGCCACGAAAACTATGAAAGTGGGTAAAATAGAGCCCTTTCTCATTTCAGTAATCTTTACTTCATATCCATACAAAAAGTTTAGAGTGTACAACATTGCAACTATCTTCTCACTTTCTCACTATAGTTTAGCTCAATTTCTCTCTGGAGCCTCCAGAGATTAAATCTTTACAAGGAAAGAGGTTATAAAAGGCTCATCAAAGGTCATAGAGTAAAAGGGCAGCTTTAGTTTTCTAGCAGAAAATTATACTTGCATAGCAGAAGAAAATTAATAAGTAGGTTTCCCCTTTGGACAACTGATGTTTACTTCAAAAACTATCTTATAACAGCGTTAGCATACAGCTTCTACACCAAATATATGATAAGGAAAATCAACACATTTTTACATTGCACTGTGTTATAAAAGGTAATAGGTATAACGGTTCAGGGAGTATTAGCCTGTGTTTACACTCGGAGTAGCCCTTAAAACCTCAGACACAAAAGGATTATCGTGGATTTTTTTAGAGAGCTCAAAATTAAGTAATCTTCAGGATGAAGAGCAACTCAGTGTGTGCTCCTGTCTCCAGCTGAATTAAAAGTTAAGCTCCACACAAAAAGTAATCAGAGTTGATTAGCATAACTTTGGAATGGTGAGCCCCAAAGACACTACACACAGTCCTGCACAGCTAGGAGGGGAGCAGACCAAGAGAGCTGCAAATTGCCACTGAAAACCAGTTTGAAACCCAGGGTTACGATCTGCCTAATCAAAATTTGACATGGTCCCATCAAGACAGACAGCTGTCATTGCTAAAAAGTTAACGGTATTTCAGTTATATCATTAATTCCCCCGGCTAAGTGGGTTCGGCATCTGGGCCTGCAAAAGATGAAGTCAGCCCCAGAGACACTATGGCCTGGAAATGATTTCATTGAGTTGCAATGCAGATGGATTAATTCCAGTGCTGTAAAGTCAACATGGTTGAACATTGGCTACATCACAGTCTTCATTACTGTGGTCTGGATCAAGTTTTGATGAAGTAATTTCCCTTGGGTTTAGCACTTAGAAAACATATAGAGCGTCCTTCTCGGATTTGACTCGAGATCAGTCTTCCTTTCCCCTTCCCCCCACCGCTAAATTGGCCTTTATCAGTTGCACATGGACCTCTATGATTTGGAAGGGTTTCAAACGAGGCCCATATGTTTTGTGGCACACTATGCCCAAACAATCGGATGCATGAAATGAGATTCATTTTTGGCGCATATGACGGAATTAATAACAAATGATATAACACTCAGCGTAAGTATCTTCAAATGGAAGGAGGCATCGGATGAGTGCAGCTTAGTGCTTCTTCAGTCTTTAGCGAGGACGCCGTCACCAGATCAACCCCAGGAAAATCACTTGAATGACCTCGTAGCACTGAAAAATTTAATGTGCAGAACGAACATGCTTATTAGTCAGGAGAGTTCATATTGCTAAGCGGAGTTCAGCAATTGACAACACGGTCTTCTAGTGCATGATGTCATGAAGTCAGCACTAATTACCCTGATAAATTCTCTGCCCCCATGGCTTATAAATTATCAAATTGCAGCCTCTTTTGGAAAGGACCTTTTCTGCAAAGTTAGGGTTTCTTTTTTCAAAACTAGAAATCTGAGCTATGAGAGAACATTTGTCCAGACTTATGCATCCCATTCTCAGGAAACAGTTACACGTCTCTGGCCTTGTTTCCAAAGGTGCTGAGAATCCAAATTCCTACTGAAATCTACTGCAGCTGTAGTTGCTAGACACCTCTGAAAATTAGGGTGATGGCCCACTGATCCAAAAATTTGCTATAGTCCAAACTGCATAACCTGCTCCTCCATTTCAATTTAGGAAAATAATATATAAGCAAGCTTAATGTGCAAAACTCATCCTTGAGTGCAGAAAGTGGATTAGTTACACCAAGGATTAATTGTATGTGTTGTGGCCACAGTCCTGTAACCACTTACTCATGAGTAGTGCCAACACACACACACACACACGATACCTCACTTGTGCCTTCCTGTTTAATCTCAGTGGCACTACTCACAAGTGTTTTCAGGATTATGGGTATAGTCTCTGTGGCCTTGTTCAGCTGTGGTGATTTCAGGTGTGTGGTATGTACTGTGGAATAACTATCACCAGGGCCAGCCTTACCACAGGATGATCTGGGCCCTGCCCTTCTGGGGGGACCCACAGTGCCCCCTGATTTCACCAAGGCAAGGTGCAGGGGCTTCACTTTCTCTCAGTGAAGTCCCAAGTACAACCACCTCTAGGGCCCCATAAAGGGTGCCCATGCGAAAGGCAGTTGGGTCACTAGGGGCCCCACGTTTTATCTTCACCCTGGGCCTCGTAAATTCTAAGGCTGGCCCTGTCTGTCGCATAAGGTGGTTTCAGATGGACAGGCTGCCCCGGTGCTGGTTGCACCAGCCGACTCCATCCCTGCGTGGTCCGTCCATCTAAAGGTGACTCTGCCAGATGTGCAGGCAGAACAAGCTGTGCCTGCTTCGGGGGCAGCCCTGCTGGCAGTGCTCCAGAACATCCCAGAGTGCCTCCAGCAGAGCGGGCTGGCCAAACCCAGGGCGCCACCCCCAAGTGGAGCAGCTGTCCGTATGATGCATGGACCCACCCACGCTGCAGCTCTGCTTTCAGCCAGCCATTGCTCAGGCAACATCACAGAGCTGCAGGCATCAGCCTAGAGCATTAGGCGATCGCGGGCAACTCTATGTTGTGGGGTGGGAGCACCTCATGGGCAGACCATGGCCCCAGGAACCTGCTGGGCCCATCTGAAGCAGACCCAGGAGGGGCTTGGAGTGGGTGCATGTGGGGCTGTACCCCCAGGGTGGGAAGCCCCACATTCATCTAAAAACACCCATATTATTTTATTCCTCACTGCTTTTCATTTGGAGTGTTCAGACATGGCGCTGTAATTCTGAGTGCATAATTTTGAAAGAACCAGGAAGCGCTGAGCAGCATGTGTTTGTGGGATTCCTGGAGGCTTGTGAGGGGAGGGGAAAGGTTTACCACAATCAAGTGTTCACACCTGCCAATACACTGCAGTGAATCTTGTTCTCTGCATTTTTCTCCATTGCACCAATGGAGAAAACACAGTGAACACGGATTCCTACATGATAAGACAGTACCACACACACACTACCCCATAGTCCCCTAAAGACTACTAGTAGCTACCCCTCACTTCCAGCATGTCATGTCTGAAATACTACGTGGTTTCTTGACCCTTCCCCTTGTGTCTGAAGAAGGCCTGTGTTTGAATTTCAGTGACAGCACCCTTGTTTCAGACACAGTGCATTAGAAATACACCACACACACACACACACACACAAGGTTTAGTTTTACATTTTGAAAGAAAGAGAATAATATTTCACTGTTTTACATGGGAGATCACAGAGCAAGAGCAATAACCCAAACCCCTAGATTACTGCATTAATGCAAATATTAAAGTCAACATGGTTGAACATTGGTTACATTACAGTCTTCTAAATTAACTTTTATCATGCTAGTATATTCTAAACTACCAGGCAGATGTGTATGGATGAATACAATAGGTAGGTTGGCATCATACAGTGAGCTCATTTGGAAACCCTACTTAAAATATTAAAACTTTTCTCTGTTCCCATATTTCGTGTGTTGTACTCAAAGCAATATTGGAGGAGCTGAATCAAGAATCTCATCTCTTTCTGTTTTGAGATTGTTTTCAATGATCGGTGATTATTTTCATGGCACAGATAGGTGCTGAGGCAAACCTGGGGTGCAGCCACACGAGCCGGGAGAACCTGATCCTCCCACCTGGCCTGCAGTGGGCAATCACAGTCACCCTACTGCGGGGTCAGCATGGAAAGCAGGGCAGATGGTCTCCCCACCCCCACCCCAGGGAAGACGGGCAGGCTGCTGTCTGAGGTCTCGCCATACCCGAGGGTGGGCACACAGGTGCCCAGCCCCACACATCCTTCCCTGGCCTGCCAACTATCCTGCTCCAGGCTGTGATGTAGCCATGTGGAAATGGACACAGCATCTTCTGCTCAAAGCTCCATGTTAGACCTCACCGTGGAGTGGGCAGATGGGGGACTGAATCCCTGAGTGGTGGAGCGCTACTGCACATTGGCACTCTTGCCCTACTTTTGGTAAGGTTACTACAGGCTGAATCCCTAGCCTTTTTAGAATGGAGGGTATAGCAGCCAGCTACCTGACCGACCCATGGTGGGGGGAACCTCTGGATGCCGCCAGGCACACAATACACTCCATCATGTGGTAACTAACAGTGACCAATGTGGGGTAAGACTGCCCAAACCACGATAGGCACATAATGTGGCTGTACCCCTGGTATCTAAGCATCCATCCATCAGTTAGACTTTTTTGCTTCTGAAAGATTTAGAGGGCCATTGCAATTTGTCAAATTTACACCTTTGAAAATTCCATACGAACATACTCGGGGTCTGATCCAGCATTCACTTGATTTCCCTCGGGAATCAATAGGACTTTCTCATGGCTTACATAGGATTTATCATGTGCTGTGCTCCAAGCCAGCATGGAGCATAAGTATATGCCTAAATTTAGGCATGTGAGTTATTCCCCTTTAAATACAAAACATGGAACAAATCAATAGTTCTGTATTCCATTACTTGCTTTCCCTGCTCAGCCCAATACAACTTCAGTGGAACTATGTGCATGCTTAAAGTCAGTTCTGTGCTTAGAACAGCAGAAACACTGAATAAGAGTGGCCATTGACGTTGATTTTTCTCTTTCCTGCCTGCCTTTGTTTTCTGTTTTTTCTTTAGTGCCTTCATAAAAAGCAATCTCGGATATAAAGGAAAGAAAACCCTCAAAGTATGTTCCGATGATGCTAATGGTCTGATGTGAACCCACAAAAGGAAGGAAATTGAGAGTAATGGCTAAAATTCCATTCTTAAATCAGCCTGGCACGCCACTGTATGTGGTGTCTCAGGCCATTGTTGTTGGATGTGTATTGGCACCTTGGCAAGGCTGCTTAACGATGCGGTGGGTGGGTGAAAGGGGGGCAGGGGCTGGCCTTACTGCTGAATTGCCTGAGCTTATTACTCTAAGTCAGGCTCATGGGTCTAATTGGATATATTTTATAGCACTATAAATAAGCATAATGAAATGGTAGCAAATAAAGGATAATAAAGAAATAATGGAAGCTCTGAAGTAGCAGGGAGGAGACCTTTATTGAAAAAGGCCTTACTTATCTGTTTAACAGATTCTAGTGTATGGCTCCAATCCTCAAAGAGCTGCACCAGGCTCAAGCCCTCCTCAGGCTCTGTA